>CAMXCT020003484.1:18768-63321 GCA_947184155.2 Cladocopium goreaui
ATAGATAGATAGATAAGATAAGATAAGATAATATAAGATTAGATTAGATAGATAGATAGATGGATAGATAGATAGATATCTCATCATAATCAGTCAATCAATGTCAATCACCATAATATTCCCATGATATCATCAGATCCCCAGATGCCCAAGGCTCCGAGCTGCACGGGGCGCTGTGCCGCCCGGCCGGCGCCAACCTGGCACCCTGGCCCGATGGCGGTGGCTGCGGGGAGGAGCTACGGCAGAAGCTGATGGATGCGCCAGGGCGGCCCAGGGTGCCAAGGGCATGGTGAGTTTCATGGAATACCATGGATTATCATTTTGTTTGATTCTGAGTATTGTTGATTTTATATGACTATGTTTTTTTTTCTCGTTTTTCTTGTAATAATGGTCTATTATTATGATATTGATATTATGTTATTTCTCATCATCATCATCATTATTATTATTATTATTGTTGCTATTGTTGGTTTTTATCTTAAGAGAATTCAAGTGTTTTCATTAAGATCATTAAGGTAAGGTTTTTAGATGGTTTATCATGCACAATCCATCTTTTTTTTCTACGCTGGTGGTGTGAAGCCAAACAGATGTAAATCCAGCAACAGGTCGAAAGAACATGGCACACATCAATTGAAATGAACATGTACGTATACTATATATATATAATTATATATATATATATACATATGTATCCATCTACGCATGCAGACGCGTACAGATGCACCCACTGTTGCACAGAGTCCGGCCAACAATGCCTGGCAGAGGTTTGGCGTGCAGCCAGTTGGTTCCAAAAAGCGTTCCAAGGCCGAGGACAAGTCCCGGGTCAGTGTTGGATGCCTTTGGTCCTTGAGTCACGGTGAAAGATGGGAGATCCTGTTGTGGATCCGAGTTATCCTTGTTTTGAAACAAAAGGTTTCCACATGGTGCTGGATTTCTTCGCCTGATCTCCTTCACCCCCCAAAGCAATCACACAACTTTGGTGAGCTTCCCTACAACACACAGGCGCAAGTGGGGGGGGAAAGCTGAGCCGTCCACAGGAGGCAGCCAACCTGACTGAGGAGATCAAAAAACTCAAAGGCCAGCAATTTGGGGAAGGTGGGTGACAACAAAATTTGATTGTAAGATATTGTAAGTGTTTCCAGCTGTTGCCGCTATATTTACCCACATGTCCTCTGAAGAGAATTTGTGCTAGAACAACCAAAGAGACTGTTTCATGTAAAGAACGGAAAATAGAGCGCGTACGGCATCTTTTGAACAAAGCATGTGTACGGGCATTTTCTGATCCGCTTGGCTTGAATTTGGTTTCAGTTAACCAGCGGTCCAGCACTGCTGCCGGAGTCAGAAAATCATGGACATCTAGTGCCCATGTAATATACTTAATTATACTATCAATATTCGAATGGTGTAAACCAATGGCATGTCAACTACCAGGATTTTCGCTGCTCAATTGGAGTACCAGGCGTGCCCTTGGCCAGCATTCCAGCAAGGGAAGCGCCAAAAGAATCCAAGGTGCAAAAGCTGTCGGGATTGATGAACCGAATCCGCAAGAACGCCACCAAAAAAAATGGGGAAACGTCATGGCATTAACCACTGTATGATAAAAGTGATGTAACCAGCAAAACATGAGGTTTTTCAGAACCTTCTGAAATCCGAATCGATCCAAAAAGGCTTCATGAACCCTACCGACCATGGTAGCATAGCCAGGCCGGTGAGGATTGGGCCAAGAAGTTGAAGACCATGAAAGGCGAGGCCGTTTTGCCATGAGTCAATGGATGGGTTTTGTGGGGAAAATCTACAGGAAACCCTGGTTTATATATATATATATATGTTTTCACATGTTTCTACCCATCAACTATAGGGGTTTCGCACAAAATGTCCCTTAAACCAATCCAAGGAATGACACTTGAGTAGAGAGATTGGGGCTTCATACCCAGTCCTTAGATGGAAGGTTTTGTTCTGCAAATGGGCCTTGAATTGTTCCTATGCCATGGGTATGGGGTCTGGCGACACTGCAGGCATGTCTCGGTCATGGGGTTCACGTGATTCGTTCAGTGCAATGAGATATACGGAAATTGACATTAGTTGCCCCAGCATTGGAGGTACATTTACATTTCGGCATGCTTTGTTTGGATTCAGGTTCCTCCGGGCATCCTCTCTCTTCGTTGAAAGTTCGAGCCACCCATGACCTGGGGGTGGGCTGCTAGGAGCTGTACATCCCGAACCGAAGGAGGATGGTGCAGACTGGGCCAAAAAGCTCAAAACTTTGAAGGGTTTCTTGGATGCAGCTAGGGGATGTGAGGTCCGTGTTGTTTCGTGGACCCTGGTGGGGTCGAAATGGGTGCCTTTGGTGCGTGTTGCCTTGCCTTAGAAAAGTAGCCTTAATGCCGTCAGGTTTCATGGACCCTGGGAGATCAGACCTAGGGGAACGCATACAAGGGGCTTCGCAGTGCGAGATGAAGTTGATGATTTCGAAACATCTCGAACCGATTGAATTGCGAATGATCATCCTGAACTGGAACATAATCAGAATTAATCAGATATAATCAGCATAGACATCATATAATTCCCCTAACGGTTTTTCAATAGTTTTCCATGGAAAATGGCAATTTTTTGTGGAATTCCACGGCGGATTTCCAGCCCAGGTGCCGTGCACCCTTCTGCACCTCTCGCGCCTCCCGCGCCTCCCGTCGCGCCGGCGGTGTCGCTTGCGCCTGCAACGCCGGACTGGTAGGGGAAGCCTTTTTTTGGTGGTTAGATGAGCTAGATTTCCGTCTTTAGATTTGTGTAGTGACAATTCCAAATAGAAATGTGATGAAATGTATATAACTAGATCGATAGATAGCTGGATGGATGGGTAAATGGATGGATAGATGGATGGACGGATAGATGATGATGAATGGATAGATGGATGGATCAAATTTTATCTAATAGATGGATGGATGTATTTATGGATGGATAGATAGATAGACACCTAAATACGCCTACAACCATTAAAATGCTAACCATCGAACAACTTCTGGTGCTAGGAGGCTTCGACCGTCTCTTGGGCGCAGAAGCTGAAGAAGCTCAAGGGTAAAGTCCTCAGATTCGAAAAAAAGTATCAGATGATTTTCCTCTATGATTTGTGGAAATTGAATAGTGAAGAAAAGGTTTTAAGCATGAAAAGTGGGATTTACATGTGAACAATAGCGGGATTTAATGCCTGATTTAACGATAAATAATGGAGATTTGATATACTATGTTACTAATGTGGATGACGTGGGAGATATATAGAACCAACAATATATAACAACATGATATATGGGACTATATTATATGGGTCCGCTGACAGTGGCGTATAGTTGTGTAGCCACTGAATGGCACTTGCAATTCTAGTAGCTAGAATATGGTCAAAATATGGTCAACATGACAAACTATCAGCTCTTTGGATGCCCTATTTCCATCTATGTCCAGACAGACCGATATAAAATTGATGATACAGTTATACAGGTAATTTACCCATTGCTATATCATATGTCAACGTAGCAATTTGCTTATTATGCTTATTTGTTTGTTGATTTGAACGCATACAGTACATGTGTCATTTTTCATTCCAATACATTCATTTTCATGATATACATACAGATACACATCATGTACACACACACACGCTATATATATATATATATATATACACATACGCACACTATATATGCTATATATATATACACTACACTACACTATATATATATATATACACACGCAATAAATAAATAAATAAATAAATAAATATATATATATATATATATTGATAGCACACACACATATATATATATATAATTATCCATTTGTTCAAATCTATTTGCAAACTGCATGCAGGGAGAGTCTGCACATGTTCGATTTTCCAAAACCACCTGAACGCCTCGTGTCACCTAGCTGCCCCTCCTTGGTTTCCCAGGTGCTGTGAACTCCCACAACGGCCGTGGCTGACGTCGACTGAATCTTGTCAGGAAAAACACAATCAACTAATACTATTGCAGCTGGATATTCTGACCTCCAAAAAAGGTAGAAAAGCACAATCAGTAGCACAATCCAGCAAAAAATCGAACAGTTTTTGGGGATGTTTTTGGGTTTCTAATTCAACTGCCATGGATGGACCATCGATTTGTCAGTGGTTTTCAGTGACTATGGAACAAGTTTAGCCTGTCCATTTGGGTACTCGTCAATGCTCGAACTTGAATGATCCTTGCAGACTTGGCTCTTAATGATATGCCTCACAGAAATTACTGTATGGGAACCCCTCAGGTTTTTTTTTTGGGACGAAAGAACCCTGGTATCCCAATATCTCCCAAGGTGTACCTCCTTTAAAATCAACAGCTATCAACCCAGTGACAGCGATGGCATCAACAAAAAACGGTGCCCAGGCGAGCCGTGGCGCTGCGACAACTGTTTCCAGCTTGGGAAAAAGATGCGAGTCATTGCCTTGAGCTAGGCATAGCTAGGCTAGGCTTGGCCCCAAAGGCTCCCCTTCAGGGATTCTTTTGCAAGCTCCAGACATCTCCAGACCATGCGGTTTCAATATATTTCAATCGGTTCAAGAGCGATTTCACGGGTTAAATAACTGTCAAGCAGAAGTTGGGGTTAGGATTGCAGCCAGGTGGCTGCCACTACAGATTGCCCTGAAACATCCTGAAATGCATTGAACATTGAGCACAGCTCATGCCGTTTCAAGCTTAGGTACAATCTCAGGCTCATCCATGAGTCTGCGCCTCAGGGATGATCACCAATGCCATACCGACAGTGCTATTAGGAGTGCTAAACGTAAAATACGCAAACATCACGCACACACGAAATCACAAATATGTACAGTAATCTATTTCCCACTTCGAATTCAGAATGCGTGCATCCACAGGTTCTTCATGCTAAGGCATATTCATTGCTGTATATCATCATGATGTCGTCCTCCTATCTTGTCGTCAAGAGGTTGCATACTTGTGCGATCTTGTGCGTTCTTTCCATGACTGTTTGGCCAATGTGCTGAGTATGGGTATGGTCTATGCCAGCGAGGGGCAATGGGAGAAGGACAGATGCAGTGCATATGGTTGGACGCAGGGTTGCAGTGTTGTTGAAATCTAGCACCATGGTGGTGGCTTGGTCTGCAGGTTTAACAGTTTGTGCCGCGTAAATTTGGGCAGTAATTGGATTAACCTACTGAGATGAGAATTGAAGTGGGTAAATGGATGTAAGATGATGTAAGTAGATACTGTAGTTTATATACAGCTGTTTGAAGCTGAAGGGAAGGGATCAGCCTAGCACCCCAGTGACCCCTTGGATTCTTCCAAATTCAGCAGCGCAGGCCGCCAATGTCATGCTGCGAGGCGGTTTTGGATGGTTTAAATTGGGTGCCCCTTTCTTTCGGAAACACCCATGAGACAGCAAGCCAAGTGGAAAGCCTCTAAGTGGATTAGGTGAATCATCAACTAGGCCCTAGGCCCGAGGATCACTTTACAATACTTTTCGCTTCTCTGGTCCATGTTTTAGGTTGAGAAGGTCCTATGCACTGAGGTTCTGTTTTCCCTTTGTTTCTCCAACGCGGTTACACACAAATGTTAATGTGTCATGCATTTTGGCACCCCAGCCATTCACCATTTCAAGGTCTATGTATTGTACTTATGTATTTATTCACGGGTCGGGGTTCTTCGCTTCTTAAGAAACCAACCTCCGGCACAATATCAGCCTGCAAGGGCCTTCAAGGATTCAGGATAACCTGGCAGGTTGGAAACGGGCTGAAGAGATCAAGGACTGACAGCTGGTGCACTGGCCCCCTTCGACTGCTTGGATAATCATGGCAGGCTCAGCTGCAAAGAGGTTTTTATTTTGTAAAGCTAATCCCTTCCCCCTAATATCCAACACACCCAGAACCCATGGTTTAGTAGGGGATTGACACATATTTGAGACATTTTTGGGACCATTTAAGGGGGTGTTGAATATTAAGGGGATGGGACTCCACCCGATCGCCGTGAGAGGATGACAAGATTCGCTTTCGGTTCCTCATGAAGTTGTTGGCAACTTGGAGCCCTCGGTCATTAGCGGCCTGTCACAGATCTATGGCTATGGGATGACTAGATTCATGCGTTGATCCATAAGTTGATGATTGCAACATGGTAGGGCAAGGGGGGTTTTGGATGATGGTTCTGATACGCCTTTGCCGGGTCATACTTCGTTCCGCCTTGATGTTTGCGCGTTCGCAAGTCAGATTCATGGGCTGTCATCACAATTCAATGATCCTGATACATTGTATGTACATGCCTGCTTATTATTTTATTGATTACATGGTCAACAGAACCACATAGTCATATTCATCCTGTCCCTGCCAGCAATGCTGGGCGTTGGTACAAGCCCGCTCTCAGGTGTGAGGCCTCCTTTCGGATCAGCAAGCCACGGCAGGCGGCCTTTTTGACCATCCGATTTTTCTTGGGGGATATATAATTATATCTAGATAGTCCGGACCCATGCCACAAATGAGAATGTATGATTTTTTTTAGCACCTTGAAAATCAACAGATGCAATCCTGATGGCGCTATGGTTGCTAGAGATACTATTTAAAATAAATGACCATCCGGGTTTCTCACTTGGGAGGCGTTTGCCGTGCTCAGCAGCAGCTTGCTTGGAGATCTTAGCGGTTTCAAGGGAGGGTCAGAACAATTCGTACTTTTAGGTATTTTTGGCACTGAAGCAATTCAATACTGCCGAGATTTCACTCTTGACATGGCCTGATTTAAGCTCCGCAACCCCAATGCAAGCGATTAATTTGACATTGACTGGCTGCAACATGTGGGGTAGAGTCTTACATCTATACATACATACATCACATCACATCACATCACATCACACCACACCACACCACACCACACCACACCACATCACACCACACCACACCACACCACACCACACCACACCACACCACAGCACAGCACAGCACAGCACAGCACAGCACAGCACAGCACAGCACAGCACAGCACAGCACAGCACAGCACAGCACAGCACAGCACACCACATCACATCACATCACATCACATCACATCACATCACATCACATCACATCACATCACATCACATCACATACATATACATTACATGCCTATATACATATATGCTACGTCAAGGGGGTGGCAATAACGTCTCTATTTGCTTTTTCCTGTAAGTACTTTTTTTTTCCTAGGTTGTAACATGCACTCGCTCTGATGTCTTACATCTTCTGTGTGATAACGTCTTACACATACTACGTGACAATGGCTTACATGTTCTTCCTTTTGCTACGTCATAACGTCTTACATGTATTTTAACGTTTTTTTTTGAACGTCATAACGTCTGAGTTGCCTCTCGATTCCGAACACATCGATGGTTTGTCGGCCTTGTTTATTCATGAGCAACTGGGGGTTGAAATGGTGATGGAAGCCTTTGCGCGCTACGTGGCTTTTGTCAAAGACAAAATTCATCCCAGCAAGGTGTATGTATAGATACAACTTGGTTCACTGAAAAGGGACGCAATTGAGAACGAAAAAGAGGCGCGATCCCCTTTAAGGGTTGTTCTCAACATGTATTTTTGATTATTTTTGAAAAAACGGAAGTTGACTTGATGTACAATTTGATACATCTTTCACCAATCCATGATATTAGCATCAATGGAGAACGATGCACACTAAAGAAATTGGCTTGCCACCACAGCGAAACGCACATTTTTGAAGAAAACACTTCTCTGTACCCGAACGAACTCATTGATGAACATGTTGGAGCTCATAAAGAAGGCGCTGAGATTCGGGCAACCCCCGCGTCTACCCAACATTTTGCAACCACTGGCAGTCTTGAGAATGCCTGAAATCCATGACCCTTGCGGTCTTCGTTTTACGTTTTGACCCATCCCTTACTTGGATGATGTGGGTTGAGGCATCGGTGGGGCGCCAGATAATGCCGACCTGGCTGCCTTTTATGCGATGCATGGCAGCTCAGTGGTGGGGAGATTGCTGATGGCAATGTCAATGCTCTTGAGGTTGAATTTGTGACCAAAATCTATAATTCTGATGGCTTTTGGATCTTGCATGTTGTCCCAAATCCAATGAATCGTGGCCTGAAGTGGTCGCGTTTCCACAGCAGTAGCAGCCTGAGGTCTGTTCAGGCACGGCAGTTGGGCTTCATGCCAGATGCGAGTTCGGACAAACAACTGGGACATCCTGGGAAGTGAACCAGGACAGGTGTGTAAATCCTTCAGCTCAATTCTCGTGTCAGTTGCAGTCGCGGCACTTTTTCTTGGGCTGGGCTCATTTGCATGTACGTCAGTGAACCATTTAAACAACACATTTGGCCAATGTTCCAAGTTGCATGTTGTACCATATGCAGATGCCTTGAAACTGTGAAGCCATGAGCTTCCTCAATTGATTTCGTGAACATGTATCCCTGGAAGCTGGTTGCAGGTTTATTGCGCGGTGGGGGACATGCACAAGGCACGCCTGTCCTCAGAACCAGCCTCCAACACTTTTGCTGGGTCGCCTTGCCATTGGAGGCCCTCTCCACCTTCAAGAAAGCCATCAAGGGCCAGGAGAGTTGGGAAGGGAGCAAGACAGTTGCATTGTGAGCTCCCAACATTTGTCCAGTGCTGGATAGTGCTGGTTTTAAGATTTCAACCACTGTTCGGGGGAGATGGGAGGAAATTCTGAGAAGACGGTTGAATGGTTTTGGAGTTTGGATCATCATCTCACTTCTTGAGTGTTCCAGGGCACCCTGCATCAGCTCCTGCGAGGAATTCCGGGATGCCCTGACTCTATTGGCCATGGTGACGGAAGATCTTCGGGCTGCCTGGGGTGCTCAGAAGAAAACATTGGACTTGGAGAATGGTAGACCTGGTAGCCTGGTGGAAATGAACTGCTGCCCGCAGTCAGACTCATCGGACACACCCCACGAAATCGAGATGGTGGGAATTTCGGCAGGTACTTTGGACTGTGACTTTGCTGTCCACAGCCACTTACATCTATCTATCATTTTGTTGGAACAAAAATCGTAATATGTGGATATATGTGGTAATATTACCCACAGACGCCACGTGTTGCCCAGACATTAACATTGAGGATGTCGTGTTGTTGAATAAGATAGGAGAGATTGCAGAAAATACTGCATATACACAGAGTTTTCTGGTTTAGGATTCAAAGTTTTCAGGGTTTGGGTTTTAGGGTTTAGGGTTTTAGGGCTTTAGGGTTTTTGGGTTTAGGATTTAGGGTTTAGGGCTCGTCGTCTGGGAAATCTCAAAACACTGGCCCTGCGCAGGTGTTTGAGCATGTTGAAGGATAATGCTTAAACGCCATGTGAACTTTCCGGGCAACACGCAGCGCCTGGCCGCAATATTATGTAATATCTGCCTATCTTGTGGTTTATGTGCCCATTCTGTTACTTAGATCTCTACATATATCTCCGCTTTCTTTGCCGGCTCAATCATGTTTAATTAGTCCATTTATTTAATTTCTGTTTTCTATCTCATGTTCATTGCTTCACAAACCTATATAGATCTATATAGTATTTTGGCTCACCTCCCGACACGCACACACACACACACATACACGCACACTTATAATTGTTGACGCTTATATATATATATAGTTGTAGTTGAATCTCTCCATGATATTTTGTGGGCTTCAGTGCCAGAATGATAAGATGTGGGTTTGTGTTAAAATACTATAGGATGCCCCCAAATCCTTTTTTTTTCATCATCATTGTCCCGTATGAAACTGGCAACCTGGTATCCCCCATTTTTAGAGATATCCCAAATACTACATGAGGGATGAAGTTGGTGATATTTCCATATATTTCCCATGATTTGCCCCTCTCCATTCTATCCTTGTTCTATCCTTGTTCGATCCCCGTTCTATCCCCGTTCTATCTCCATAAGCCCAGCAGCAGTCAAGGCGAAGGCCTTCCATCCCGTGCGCGATGCGGTGAAGGCATTGAGTAGCAAGTCCGAGGACGCGGGGTACGTTTTGGGAAGCCCCGAGCAGCAGGGGTCTATGTCTATGTTACTTGTGGGGATGTTCTCTATAATTCCTGTATACATCTGTATTAATATATACATGTATTTTAAATATATGTATTGTTGCGTGTCATCTTTGTAAAATAGAAAAACCAGGCAATAAATATCTAGTGATTCTGGTCTGGACATATCCTTGCGGATATGCGCGGGTATGAAAGGGACTTCCAATCAAATTAGGATCTTTTTTTTGGGGGGGCCAATCTAGTTTTGATGGCAAGTCGGAGCTGTCTATCTGAAGGAAATGGAGCTGGGAATCATCGAGCACTACGTGGCTGCAAAGGACCCCCTAATGAAATGGCTCGGTGGTGCCTCTATGATAAGGGGTGACAAATGCCCCGACATCCCAAGGCTTGAGGCCGAAACGCCAAGGCTCGCACCAATTTCCCGAGTTTGGTATATTGCATAGACATGCATAGGCATGTGACTACGAAATTGCATTTGACACTTCGTTTCACAACCTGAGCTCAGGTGGAAGATAGTCTGGGCATGTTTGGGCATCGTATGCTCTCCACACCTTCAGGATGAGCATTAAGCTGACAATTTCAGCTGGACCACGGACCCCACTGGTTGTTTCATTTGTTTTCCAGATGTGCTTCGAACCTTCGAACCCGCAAACAGCTAGATAGGCTAGATCAGCTAGGTGGACAACATCAGCGTAGCCTTCGTGACTTGACTCGAAGCACTGGCCCAAGCCATTTTGGAGCTGCGGGGAGATTTGCAGCTCTCAGGGTCTCAGGGTGATCAGCCATCCAACATGGAGAAACCATCGGCTTGTCGCATCTCCGCCCCTTGAATGCACAGCTGCCAGGGAATGGTCGCTTTGTCTCGAGCTGCGAGAAGTTTCACGCATTACTTGCGGATGTTTGTTTGAGAGAATCTGCCCACTGCTTGTGGACATTTCGTTTCCCTTGCAAAGAATGATGAACGGGTATTGTATGGTATTGTAGTGTAAAGTTCGAGGGTCTGGATGACAAATGTGGTAAACCCAATAATAAACCATCCCCAAAATGTATTTTTTTAATGATTTGTATGGGTGGATATTCCAACATATTCCAACCATCCCCAAATGGTAGCTTTATGGCTCCAGGTGGCCGTGCGCTTGCGTCCCAGCAGTGGCGGCCACTGGGAGATGTCTGAAAAGTTCCTGGCAGATGGGTCGGGAGGCTCATTTTTTGGGGGATGGGTGGTGATTTCACATGATTTACCATCCAGCTATGGCAGCTATGGGGCTGTAACCATCACACTTGGGGAGATTTACCCTCTGGTAATTTAACATAGCTATGGAAAATTACAATTTTTAATGGGAAAACTCACTATAAATGGCCATTTTCAATAGCTATGTTAGTTTACCAGAGGGTAGTCCACTTTTTGAACCCAAGCATGTGGGATTTGCCCAGTAACTTATGGCAATTTCAATGGAACAATATTGCGATGTTCGCAATTCAGTAAGGGATATTTGCATGATTGCTCATGTACTTTCCACAATGTGTGTGCCCAGAATCAAACTCGAATATCCTCCAATTGTGGATGGTTTCTACGACCCCTTGGGGCAAGAATTGAGGATGATTGATGCTTGGTTTACCACTTCAGTACTCGTACCTCCAGGTCTCTCTAAGTGTTTTTTTTTTGGGGGGGAAGGACCAAAACATATGCCATACTTTGAGGGATGAACATGCGTAAATCCCAGCTATCTTTTGGTGTTCACCAGGGGGTGCCACATGGATGAAATCTATCGCAGCATGTGCCCCTGAGGTCGGGAGAGCGATGGCGTTTCGATGAAGTCTTTGGGCCCAGGGCTTCGAACTGGGATCTCTACGAAAGGTCCGTAGGGGGCCCTGGTTGTGGGGTTAGAGGCGGGTGTGACTCTTAATGGAATAGCAAGATACGGTAGAGCAGCAAGGCATTGTTTTGCGTGTATGCAAAGATAATATACACCAATCAGATCTGTGTATGAATATATGTATATATATATATGTGTGTGATATGTGATATGTGATATGATATGATATGCTATTATATCATATTATGAAAATACATAAATAAATACATAAATAAATGAATGAATAATTAATAAATTAATAAACAACTTGATAGATTAAATAAATACATAACTTAATTAATAAATTAACACATGAACCAATAGATAGATAAATAAATAAATGAAATTTATCAATATCAACAAAAGAACTTAACCCACGTAAAACTCCATATGCATATCGACGCTACACATACGTGACGCCGAACCGGCAAGGGTTGATGGATTGACTCCATCCAGGTCATGTCGGCCCCATGATCAATCCTTGATCAATCCCACTGAGGTGCAACATGTGATCGATGCCTTCTGCGAGGGCGCGACCTGCACCATCTTTGCCTGTGGCCCACGGGTGTGGAACTCGGGGTGGAGGGAGAACCAGTTGGTATTGAATCGTGCCGAAACGAACCCAAGGGATCCAAAGGGTACAGTAATGATCTCAGTAATGAAGGGTTGGATAAAGGTTGGTAAAAGTCAACGCCTGGACTTTTCAATCCATACTTTTGATGATTTTTGGCCAGCAAAAAACACTGGACATCATCATTGGAGGGAGTCAGCAACAAGCCTGGTCTGCGGATTTTTGGACAGGCATCTGGGAAGACCTTCACCATGCAGGCTGGTGCACTTTGAGCTGAGATCCGAAAGGGAATTTGTGCTGACCCATCGCCAAAGACAACCTCCGCGATATTTATTGCCTCTAAAGTTGTTTCACTAAGTTTCAGTGGAGTTCTTCTAGGTTCTGTGGCACCACACCATTTTCTGCTCCCACGTTGCAGCTGTGCCAGGGCGACAACAGCCACAGCCCCGGTTGGGTGCAACTGGCGGCTGCACAGATCTGGGAGCAGCAACAGCCAAAGTCCAGGCCTGGAGCATTGCACAGACCCTCAAGAAGGGGATCATCTAACTTGCATTAACATCCAGTGTTCGACTTGGTCGTGTTTGGAAGGGTATGTCTTGGTAAGGGGATATATAGGCCTATGCACACAATCCATCGAACTGGGTGGTTTTTCGACCGTCCCAGATTCGTAGTTTTCCATTGTGTTCGCCAGATTATGACAGTGTCACTTTTTGAACACTTATTCAACTTTCTTCAGTTTTTCGAAAAAACATGTTGTTCCAAAAAACACAGGGTAAATCCACAGCTTTCAATCACAAAAAAAAGTGTTCTCAAAAAAAACACAGCTTTTGGCAGCTAAATCCAGGGTACCGCCCGTGAGGAGGCGATGTTGATGTAGTTACAGTATCCCTCACCTGGCAATCCAACAAATACAACGTATAGATATCATCAGGCATTTGGAAATTCAATAGATCAGAGAGGGAGGGGGATAATATATATATAGATACTTATACATATCACATATGTATATATATATACATACATACATATATATAACATACACAAACGCGTTTATTAAATCCCATTTCTTTAGCATGCAATCCATCTAGACATATCTACAACTGTGAGGGATTCCAGCCAGGCAACTACTGCAGGTGTCGTACTTGGAGCTTCCTGGCTGCCATCTTCGGGGGAGCTGGTTTCCATTTGGGATGATCTATCATCAAATTGCATATTTATAGGAAAACACACAGAACATACCCTCTGGTAATTTAACATAGCTATTGAAAATGGTGATTTATAGTGGGTTTTCCCATTAAACATGGTGATTTCCCATAGCTATGTTAGTTTACCAGAGGGTAATGATATTTGTAGGGTGGGTTGAAACCACCAACATCACCAACCCCACCAAGCCCACCCTCAGGGTGGCTGATGGGGTCAAAGACTTGCTGACTGGAGCCGACCTGCCCCGTCCCTGGCAGGACCAGCAGGGTGACTTTCTGCGCTGCAAACATCGTTGATTTTCCACATCAAAAGACGTATGTGGCGATGTTTCTAGAGGATCACCCATCTTTATATCGCAAGATCATCCATTATCATCCTATATGTAGATTATGTAGATACTTAATGTTTAAATATCACTATTAAATACTATTAATTTATATAATGGTGATATTTCTCATATTCTTTTAAACAAAACTGGCTCAGGTGGTCCCAGTTCCTCCCACCAGGTCGGATCCCTAAGCGGCCTTCCGCTGCCGCGGGTGAGGGTTGTCCAACAGGAGATGACGCGGCACACGGTGCGTTCGGGGCCAGAGGACATCTTGCGGTGCCTCTTGGAAGGAGCCGCTGGAGCTGGGTGGATGTATAGTTCTTAATGATTAATGATATGACATTACACATATTACACGTGATGTATGATATGTATGTGATAATGTAGATATGTAGATATGTGGAAAATTGATGAACATGGGTAAACTCTTGGAAAAAACACTTGTGAGGCTCCATGCTGGACATAGCTATACAAATCTTGTTGTTTGGCAAGCAAAAAGAGTCATTTGCAAATTACCATTTGAACCAAATTCTGGGAGAGTGTTTGGACTGACACTATGGTCCCCAAAATTGCCCGAAAGTTGGGATCTCATCTGCAGAACCACAGCTTGCGCTCGAGGAAACAAGTGGAGGACTCGACGGGACCCTTCTGGATCGAGGCTCTGTGACCATTCCAACCTCGAACGACCTCAGCATGGTTGGAGTTTTAGGAAACTATTCAACGCTATCACACATTAACTATGAAACACAGCTTGAAATCAGGCTTTGGATGTTTAGAACTTGGAACCTACAGATATAATACATTTACCATGAGTCATCCCGGTTCCGGAGCATTCAAGTTTTAGTACAGCAAATCCAAGTGGTTTGTGGAAGCAGCTCATGTTCCCACCCACATCCACTTGAAGACCTCACCTTAGTATGCTTTTGATCTCTTCCCCTCAATATTCTATGATTCAAAATGCCCACAAGGGGCCAACAAATGAATTGTTCCAATACTAAAGCAGGATTTTCATGGATGGCATTTAATGTAAATTGATATATTTCATGTGAGGGCGAAGGGGTTAACCAATCTGGATGTCTCTGGGAGGTTCGGTTGGCGCTCCTGCGTAGGTCTCATACCATTTTCCTCATCCACATGGAGTCTCGAAGTCGCAATGAGTCAAGGCGTGGATTCCTCACTGGGGAAAACCATGGTTTCCTGTAGAGACTGTAGAGCATCCGGTAGAGACCAAGATGGCACCCCCAAAGGTGGGGTTGGACAGGTTGGAATGGCCTTTGGGTTCCATTGTTTTCAGTGGAGTCTAGTTGCACAAAGTGCCAGACATATCCCGGAATTTAACAATTCGACGCTGCAAAATAGGGGTCTTCATGGGTCTTCCCATTTATTTTATGGAAATTGATCATCAACCATCATCCATAATCATCCATAATCATCATCCATAATCATTCAGTGTTTTGTTTGTATTTCGTTTTGGGGTTTCGAACTCTCTCTGTCCTGCAGGCCCTGCGTGTTGAGCTTGGTCGACCTGGCATCGTGGGACGGTGAGGAGCGACAATGATCCGGACATGGAAACCAGGCTGTTAGTTGAGAGCCAACAATGTTGGGGAGATAATGGATGATAATAGCTATACCATAATTATCATATACCATAATTATCATCCATACCATAATTATAATCCATAGCAGTACCAGATTATGGATGATTATTATGGTATGGTCGGTATGGTTCCATCAGGTTCCATCTTCGATAGTTTGAGAGCCAAAAGCAGGCCACACCCAGCTGAGGCAGCTGGCACCCTGGTGATCAGCTTCTTGATGCATTTTGATCGTACTGTAGGCAGCATTTGGCAACACGACTCGAATAAAATCAAATAGCACCAACACAAAGGAACGGTTTATTTTTGGAGGGTTGAACATGGTTGAATATCTTAATCATTCGAAACAGTTAATTACACTCGCAGCCCGCGCTTGCATGTCAAAACTAAGACGAGAATTTTGGGCCCTTTCTAGCTCGACACCCCAACATCATCCCCTGTGAGGGGTAGATATAGACATAGAGATAGACAGATAGAGAGGAATAGACCGATAGAGGGGAATAGACCGATAGATACTATAGACTCATACGGCTATTTTGGAAGCGCGGTTCCTTGGATTTTCATTTCAAACTATTTCAAGACCTTTGCCAGGACATGGGCGACAGCGTCAGCCGCTACTTGCCTGTACAAGCGTTATTTTGCTGGTTAAATTGCCATTTCTGCCGCTGGTGCAAGATATGCAAGTCTTGGATCATTTTGAATCATTTTGGATCATTTATGCTGATGAATTCCCAAATGTACCGGCCGAAAGCGGCTGAAAGTCACCTTCAAAAAGCATCGCCCAAGGGTCATTGCTGGCCTTGTCTGCCTTCCTCCGTGGCGCAGAGCCTGCGGCGCGGCCACGGGAACCGTTGACGCAGCTGCTGCGAAGGCCGCTGGAGGCATCGGCCAATGTGGCCGGGGTGCCTGGTGGAGCCTGGTGGAGCCTGGACTGGGGTGGTCTTGCCCATCTTCGAAAAATGGAGGCCTTGCCCAAAATTTCACAGTCAGAACTGTCGAAACCATCGTTATTCACAGTGCAAGAATAGGAAATCGTCCAGTTCAGTTATTTAGTAATGATATTCCCGGTGACATAAATGGCCATAATATGGCCATAAATGCAGAAAAGCACTATTTTCAGAAGCATCCAGGTGATTTTTGGTGGTCGGTTCCGCAACTCAAAGTTGGTGAATCTAACCAGCAAGCAACGAGTATTGAGCCAGCACACATACCAATGGTTGAATGCAGGAACAAAGACATGAACATCTGTGGGTGCGAGCACATCATCCCATGCACAAATTGGGACCCCATAAATTCAGCAAATCTCCAAAAGATATCGTATTGGCAACTGTATATTTGAAGTGGGCATTACGCCCAAATAGAATTGGAATCCTGGAAACTAGGAGGCAAGTAACATTAACATACATACTACATATCATCGCATATGAACTATGTGATTTATCTAAAATTATATACACATACACACACACATATATATATTATACAAGCTATGTATGTATATATATAATATACGTATACGTAAATATAATGTCAACCATTGTCAACCTATAAAAGTCCATATCACATATCAGCAAATCCTCGAGTTCTGTGTTCCAGTTCTCAAGCTGCGGGTTTCTGCAGCTTTTGACTCAGCTTTCTGGCCCCCCGGGGGCAATTTTGGGGCGGACATGCCGCTGCCGGAGCTGATCGAGATCGTGCCGTTGTCAAAGGAACAGCTGCGGAGCTTCCAATGGAAAAAGGCCGAGATCATGGTGCCGGGATCCAAGAGCAGCATGGGCAGTGCTTAGGGATTTTTTCATATTTTTTCCAGTGTTTTGGGATGATTTGAAAAGACTGGGTTGATGATTTGAAGATGATACATGGATCTTTCCCAGTGTTTTCTCTTCTTTTTTTGGTTGATGATTTGAGCAAAACAGCATGAACAAAACGCATGAGAAAACATGAGAAAACACAATGGACAGTTTTGGATCGAAATCCCATTTGTGGGATTCCGATATTTACCACTGTCACTTCAGATGTTTCATATTGCTTCATCACTCTTCCCCATTCTTACTCTGTTTTGAACGGGGGTGTTTCTAAGATCATTTTGCATCCAGGATGAAGAGGGTGGAGAGGGTATGATGGGTATGAGATGCTGCGACGGTGCACTGAGGCATTACAAACCGCGCGGCTTGGCATGACAATTCATGAAGAAGCACATCGGTTTGCAAATGGGGGATCAACCCACAATTCTGATCAATCAGGCTATTGTATTCGGAAAATGACGATCATCCACTGGATTTACGGGTACCCCATCTAACTACTATAATTGTTTGTTTGGGCAAAGCCATATGACATGTGCATGCCCATGAATAACATGCAATTGGGTACAGTGTCAGTTCAGATATCTTGGGCAAAAACCGACGCAACTGTGGCAACAAGCTGTAGACACAAGTGTGCGACACGGTGCATTTGCCAGTGCGCTGTTACGTTTACGTGATGCGATGTCATCGGATGCCCATTCATTCGAACTGCCCCCCCAAAAAATGTGAAAACACAGCGGTGCAACAGAACTACCTCAGAAACAAGTTCATTGGCAAGACAGTTGGTTCCTTTCTTCATCTTTCTTCCATTTCTATCCATGTCTATACATTTCTCACCAAAGCCAGAAATCCGCGGCATCCTGACCTTGTCATGGCCGTGGTGCGCATCAGGCCATCGTGCTGGCGGCGCTGGGCAAAGGAGAAGTAATTTTGAAAGGCGCCCTGTGGAGCGAAGACACGGAGGCCATGGTGGAGTGCATGAAACGTGCCTTGTTGGCACGGCTGGCTCGGGGATGTCTGCCTCCAACAACCAGCAACAACATTGGCTATTTTAATGGCATATCATATATCCTCATAGTATATATATATATTACTATATATATATAAATGTGTGTGTGTGTGCGTGTGTGTTTCTGATATGATGATCATGATAACTTGTAGGTGATCAACTGAGATCAACCAAGGCTTAGGCATCGAGGTGGATGTGGCCGTGGACCCTGAGCTGGATGCCAACCGCATCATCACCATCCAAGGACTGCCGCCTCCACTGGAGCTATCCGAGGGTTTAGTGACTAACCCCCTTATTATCCCAAGGTTCCTTCCAAATCCTCCAAAAATTATGCCCAATGCCAAGTTTATTCCCAACTAAGCCCTCTATCCTACTCTCAAGTCTTAATCCATCTTAATCCCCAAACAGTTACTTGTTAATCTTGTTATATAGTTACTTCCAATAAGCCTTCCAATAATCCCCCGTTACATGACCACTTGATCCCCAGCAGGATGCAATGGTCAGCTTCCCAAGGGCGGCACCGAAGCCGCTCCACTGGAGCTCTTCGTGGCCAACGCCGGGACGGCCGCGCGCTTTCTGTCGGTGCCATGGGCCGCATGGGATGAGGGGATTTCAAGGGCAATTCCATGGGGATATAATGACTTTAATGACTTCTAATGGGAATGTCATGGGAAACTGGGAGTTTGATCGGATATAATTTTTGGGACACCATGAAAAAGATAAAAGTGGGAGTCTTGACCATATTTGACCAACAGAAATGATGATGTAGCGATATTTAGTGGTAATTTAAGAATCAAAAATCGGGGGTTGACCAGCAAAAATGATGGTACAATATGGTATAATATGGCGCGGAATGTCAATGAATATCATGATAATTCGACGTCACTGGAATGATGGTTGGGATTGGGGTGTTTTCCACCCCGTGGTGTGGCCTTCAGGTTAGAATTATCCAGATATAACGGGGATACGATGGGAATATCATGGTAAACTGGGGCTTTATTTTTGGAACACCATATCAAGACATCTTGTTTTTTTGGGGTCAAAGAATTGAAGCCACATTAGAAGATGGGGCTTTTGATGGGCTATCATCAATTTGTTTGGTGGGATGATGGGGCACACGCGTGGCAAATTTGGATTTGAGCCAAAAAATTGAAGCAAGGGGATGAAGTAAGAGGAACCATCACAGAATGGTGATCTAGAACCGTTTAAATATTTGGGGACATTTGATTTAGCAACCAAACAAGGATGTAAGGTTTTTTTTTGATGTGTGCATCATGTGATATAATCATCATAATCATCCAAAAATCGGAGACAGAGACCACGGAGACCAAGGCTATGGCTATTGAGGCAGCCCCAATGGGTTGGTTTCACCAAGGGTCAGCACGCCAAGGCGATGGTTTGCCTCGGCCATGGTGTCTATCGAATCTCGGGCGTGCCACGCATGCACGAGCGTCCACAAAAGGAGATCCCGTGGTATCCCATGCAGCTGGGGTTTGTGGCAACCTTTCAACTACCCTCTGGTTATTGGTTAGTAATGGCTAATAGTGGTTAATCATGGCTAATTGTGATTTATTGGTGATTAATGATGATTAATGGGATATACCCTCTGGTTATGTCAAAATAGCTATTGAAAATGGCCATAGAAATAGTGGATTTTCCCATGAAAAATGGTGATTTTCCATAGCTATGTTAAATTACCAGAGGGTACATGATTTTGTCCCACAATTTGGGGGATACTGGGTTTTTTCTACCCCAAATTGCAAATTTCTGGAAAAAAAACATGATGATCAACCATGGCATTTTGGCGTGCCCTATTGCAAACATACAAGATTATCCCGAATTATAGTTTTCTTAGCTAATTTTTATTGCTTGATGGGTGGAAACCCGAGCTGGCATTGCGTCCGTTCCTGGATTCTGCGTTACATAAATATATATATATATAATATAATATAATATGATATAATATAATATAATATAATATAATTGTCACCTCACTATGGATCACTTTGTGGAACAAGATCAAAGAATCTGAGGATACTTGTACCAAATGTTTGAAGCATGATGATCCAACAATGGTATACGGTATACTTCTCAAATCACGCATAGAACCCGAGGAATCGGGTTTCAGATATGGTTTTCTATAAAGTGTTGCCAGATGGTGCCCGTTTGGGGGTTCAAGGCACATCAAGGCACTTCCCTTTGCTGTTTGAAGTGCTCCAGGAGTTGATCGAAGCGCTGAGAAAGTTGGGTTACCGGGTGGACACACCCAACAACAAACTGCCAGCGCTGTTCTTTGGAAAAGGGCCGGTGCGCGGCTCCGTCACCGTGAGTGTTGAGGACAGATTGAGCTGGTGATGATGTTGAGAACAGATGTTCAGCCAGTCGCTGGATGTCGCTGGGACCCTACCTGTTTGAATCTGGAAAGAAAAAGAAAGGATGCCCGCGCTTGCTGTCTCATCCTTTCTTGTCCTTATATGTAGTTGTGCTAAACTGCTAAAGATTCTTTAGCCGTTTCACGTAATTTTGTAAGGAGGACACCCCCAACAAGGAACAATCTCGTAGTTGTTGAGGGATCCCAGGCAGCTTTGGGCCAGGACAGCTCCCAATTTGCCAGCGCCTTGCTCCTTTCGAGCCGCGCTGGAGAGTGGGACGTCTCCATCCCTGCTGGTGCAAATCCAGATGAGCTGCCCTACGTGGAGACCCGGATTGAAAACAGGGGCCAGGATGGCTACCACCATGGTTTGTGCGGTCAGTGGGCAGTATTTCTCCCCAACCTACGGCAGCTTAATGAGCGTTGATGACATTCACTATGAGTTCCTGACTAGTATTCGGATGGTTCTTGTTAGTGATATCCTCTTCATTTGTGACATCTCTCCATTTTGTGTTGGTCATTGCCCCCAGTGTTGGTGGGTAGTGGTGCGCCGAGTGAAAGCCAGGAGATGACACGTGAGCTGCTGAAGGCTTTCCCACACAATGGAGGACGGGGCTCAGGATTTTTCTGTTGGGAAAGCAATAGGATCCACCCCAAATTTGCATAATTTTACCATACGTGGGTGGTGTAAACCATCAACAATGGGTGGTTTATGATGGTTTATGTACAGTATGCCTTACTAAACATTACAACAAAAAGCCTATAGCTTATTGAGAATGCTCTAGGGATTTGATGGCAGGTTGCTTTTCCAAACTGTGAAGGAACGAGTGGGAATTTGTAGCCCTATCACTGCATGCCCATGGCAGGAGAGTTCCAGATTGAGGCCGATGCATCTAGTGCAAGCTACTTCCATGCTGTGAGCCTTGGGTTAATGATTTGTTCATGTCGACAGGATGAAGAATCGTCACAAGAAAAATCCACGCAACCTCAACAACTCAAACAGCCATTGGGCCATGATATGGGGCTATGTCCTGGGAAAAAAATATCCGCACAAAATTCCGAACCAACTTCTAATATGTATTCCACATGGGCTTTTGCAGTGTTCTTGCTCTTTTGTTTCAGATATTTGTAGTGCCTTGGAGAGTTTTGAGATGCCGGCGTGCATCCATCGGTACCTGAGGAACGCCTTGTTTGGGAGGATTCAGCCTGTGAAGGTTCTGGCGTGCCAGCCGCCCAAATGCAAAGGTGGCACCGGCTGGCAGATTGATGCCGAGTTTCCCAGGCGACTGGGGCGACTGACATCGACACAACTTGGAGCCCGGGCGCAAGTTAGGCTTTGCCACTTGGGTTTGGAAAATGTTTTGGAACATGTTTTGGTTCTTCTTGTGGCAATGGGATGCAATGGGCACCAAGTTCAAACGTACTGCATGGCCCTCACCCTACCTCACGATATTTCGAGCGTTCCTTGGCCAGGCTGGCACCTCTGAATGAGAAGATGTACAGCGCGAGACAGCAGGTGGCTGAGTGCTGGAAAGGCCGGCCGCTTGAAGATTGGACCATATTGGCCCTTTTCTCTTGGATATTGTACCATTGTACTGGGCAGTACTTCCAGGACTGCTGGACATTGTGAAATGCAAAGAATATGCTTTTCAAAAATGGTTCCACCATGAACAGCCACCACATCCAAGCAGGAAAGCTCTCACTGAATTTCAATGTGATGGTTCTGAGAGAAACGGTGCAGTCATTCCATTAGACTCTGGCTTGTTGATCGATTTTCTATCGTGCAGGTTTTTACTATTTTGTGTCTCGCAGCTTGCTGGGGCATGAGAACATCCATGACCCTTACATCATCTCTAGAAAGAGACTTGGCAGTGAGAATTTGTCACATTTTACTACACACTTGATCGCTTTTCAACCCGGTCCTAGAGGTCAGCACATCCATTGAGAGAGTGGGGTCTCAGTTCTAACCATACCCGGTACACTTCGATACATCCCATGTTGCATGTGAGCAGATTAGCGATTCATCCCACACAGATCCCGCATCAAATCTGTCAAGGACTCACTTGGGTGACTCGATCATGACTGCCATCACCATCTCTGGCTTGGCAGATGGTCCATATGCCTTTGTCCAACTGGGAGTGCTGAGGAGTGGGGTGTCTCTGGTTTGAAAACAGGCAAAGAATGAGCAACAGAATAGAGACACAAGGATGTGCTATGAATATATTATGCAATCGTTCGAACACCATAGGTTTACAGTGCTCACTATGCAGGCATACCGATACGCATAAACGCATGAACAAACAAAACCGAAAAAGTCAGATAATGAGGACGGAACCGAACACGCTGCTAGATAAAAGGAGGATTTAGTAACCCATCCCTACATATCCCAAGTCATATCTCTAGATTATTTTAAGTGTTCTTTTGTTGGGTTTGTGATCCTTTTCCAGGAAGACCAGACGTTTCTCGGGGGGCCTGCTTTCTTGTCGTTGAGGTGTTGGTTGATCAAGGTACACATGCAAAAAGTTATATCAAGTCAATTCTCCTTCTTCACTGGCCTAAGAACCTAGAAGCAGGAATGTCATGACCAACAATGACCGACGCTCTCTCATTCCTGTGGCGAAAGCTCTGCAGGAAACAGGAATGCGAGCGCGTCAAAGCACTGTATGACGAGCTGCGAAAGTGCAAGTTTCGAGTGATAGAGAGCGGTGACGCAGTCTGCACATGGAATTGATTGCTGAATGGATTGGAGATTCAAATCAAATGTCAGCCATCCACATTCTTCTCGATTCCAAATGCATACGAGAAAATTGGCAAGGCACACCGCCAAGGATGGTTTCCACGCACTGAAATACGCACTTCTCCGTGGGTTGGTGTTTGATAGTATTTGCGTGGGGGCCCACAGAATATCTTAGACCCAGCGGGAGGGTGTTGGCCTAGGGCCTAGTCCTGGAAAAGGCTCCAGCAATTGCAGTTTGCTCTGCAGATCATACTGGACTCAGCCGCCGAAAACTAAGGTGGACCCTGACAATGGGTTCATTTCTAGGATCTCTCCGTTCAGACCCTGATTCAACATAGACAAGTGAATTACCACTGGATAGATGAGTAGATACTAAAGAAAAACAAAGAAAAGATACACGCATAGGCAGCATGAATAAACCAGGGCGTGCGTAAATGTATACAGATGCGGGGATAAATATGACATAGATTGATAGAGTAGTTAGATTAGATAGATTGGATTGGCTTGGACTAGATATGATTCTGATTATATATTATATTACTATGTGATATTATAGAGACAGATTAGATCACATAGATTAGATTGGATTAGATTGGAATGGATTGGATTAGATTGGATTAGATAGATTAGATGCAATATATATATATATATACATATATTGTTTTGGTTTATCTATGTATATATATATATGTAATACATTCACCCGTATGCATATATCACATCGTTTAGTCGGGTCATGCATCCATCCCCCTTAGCCACATCCATGCTCCCCTGAGGCGATACCCTAGAGGTGCTCCCGGTGCGCAACGAGGTGTCTCCGGGCAACGCACGGATC
Source organism: Cladocopium goreaui (assembly GCA_947184155.2). Taxonomy (NCBI): domain Eukaryota; class Dinophyceae; order Suessiales; family Symbiodiniaceae; genus Cladocopium; species Cladocopium goreaui. The sequence continues at coordinate 43,093 of CAMXCT020003484.1, forward strand.
AGCACCTACCACGACCATCGGATGGCCATGTGCTTTGCCATACTAGGCCTGGCTCTACCCGGGCTGAAGATCGAAGATCCCAGCTGCGTGAGGACCTTCCGGCCATCGCAGCACGTTTTTTTTTTTTGTTTGGATGTTGATCCCCGCACAGGTCGGCACAGGTTAAAATCGTCATCATTTTATAAAGCCCGTTTTTTTTTTTAAAGATAAGTTGGATGACAGCAAATATTTACATTGACATGGGGTTGAATAGGGGCCACATGGGGCCACAAATGATAACAAGAATGGGACCTCAAGCTAGAAGAAAAGAGAGAGAGAGAGAGAATTTGTGAGTGAGTGAGTGAGTGAGTGAGTGAGAGTGAGAGAGTGAGAGAGAGGGAGATCAAAACACATATGTATTGGCCGCAGCATTTTTCTTGGAATGTGCATTCAACAAATTCATCCGCTAAGGAAAACGGTTCCGTCCTTTTTCCAGATCTTGGCGGCACCGCCTCCCAAGGGCTTGGGAGTCCTGGCTGATTGGCGGACGGGCTGATGGCTCATATCTATCAAAAGGTGTTGACACCAACCCCCAAATTTATAAACCCTGGTGGTTGATTAAAGGGGTGGGGTCACCTCATAAAGACATGAACATACTTTATTTGATATTATTTGCTCTTGAGATTGACACAATGCTGCTGCTATGATTATTATTGCTACTACTACGATGACGACTACTAGTACCACTACTTACGACTACGACTACTACTACTACTACTACTGCTGCTGCTACTACTACTACTACTACTACTACTAGTACCAGTACTAGTACTAGTACTAGTAGTATCATTAGTTGTGGTTTATTAATCCAGGGTTGAAATTATGTGCCATCGCTGTCCTTAAGGAGTGGAGATCTGGGAATGTGATCCCAAGAGCGGAGATCGGGTCAGACGCTTGGAGGATCCCAAAGATTTGGAGCCGCGGAAGTGAGCGGCGCCTCCAGGGATAGTGAAGGGTAGTGCGGATAGTGTAGATATGCTGTAGGTCGAAGTTGGGGCATGGCTCAGCCCATTCCTGAGATTCTTGAACCCATGAAGAATAAATGCTTCAGAAGGTGGCTGGAGAATGCTGGAGTTTGGCAACACCCAAACAGAACCTGGAAGTGAAATCAGGATGCTGAAAAGCGCCCACAGCACTGGCCATTTCTTTGCCCAAAAAATGGATGCAATGGATCACCGCCAGGAGCCAAGCTCCTGGACCCATTTTTGCTGCCAAAGGTGGCGGATTTTCCTTCCCAGTTTCCGAAGGAAAGAGATTGACTCAGCCCAGAGGTTAAGTCATCCCATCACCATATTGAATATACTCCCCGTGGGCCCCAAAAATGACGAGATCCAATACTAAACCTGGGCTTTTCTGTGGGGTGCTTTATATTTTTTTTCCGGGAAGGGATTATAAACAAATAGAATGTCCGGAAACTGGTGCTGAAGTGGGCAACGGATCCATGTTCATCTTTGACCAGCACCCCATGGATTTCCAAGCATTTCACAACGACCGTTGGCGCGAGTCCATCGCTGAGGTCATTGTGTGCGCCATCTCGGCAGGATCTGAGAGCCTGGAACAGAGCCGCAAAGTCCTGGACTTCTTCAGCCTGGGCGAAGAGGCGCCAAGTGATGGATACCTTCTGTTTTTATCTCCGCATACTATCAAACATCACCCCTTTTAATTAATGGGTAAATGGTAAATCACTGAACTATGTGGACAATTTTCCCTAGCTACCTGATGCTACCTGGTAAATTTAATGTAAATTTCATTTTTTGGGTGGTGAACATCAATTCACCAGCTGTTTTGGGTTCACCAGGGTACCAGGGTATTGACTCACATGTACCCATATTTGATGGATATTTGCATCCTCAATATTCTTCCCAGTAGGACCTATATAAGACCTCCAGGCACCGGGACAGCTGTGTGAAGACTATGGGTGTTCCACCAGGACTATGTAGGATATGTACACAGCATATCAGGGTATTTATTTCAGTTCGCACGGCGGACCGCCCAAGCGCAAGCCATCCAACCAGCCATGTTTGGAGGATCAAAGTGCCAATGCTTTGGCACGCTTGGAGGATGAGGTTCAGGCAGGGACTCCTGCAGACCATCCCGAGCCACCCGGGATGAGATCACAAGATTCTTTCGGACTTCTACGAAAGTGTAGAGAAAGAGAAAGGGAGAGAGAGAGAGAGAGATATGAGATGACCTCACTTGGCAGCTTCAGGCATTGCGAATGAGTCATGAAGGCCACAAAGAGCTTGAGGCGTAGCAGCTAGCTTGCTAACTGCTGTCAGGGCGGAGGAATTTGGAGAGTGCATCATGTGAATCCACCAGTCTTTGCTTCACCTTTGCAATTTGAGTAAGTTGAGAGAGGTGGGAGACCATGACTAGCAGGGGATTCTTCAGGACCCAGATAACAAGGGATTTCCAGAGCCTTGGCCACTGCAAAGATTCCCATTGCCGGTCCCCAGGGAAGAATTCAAGCCCTAGAAATGGAGATGAAGGAGCTGAGGCCAGAGGGACGGTAACACCAGTGCCAGGGACAGGCGCTGTCTCAAGGATTCCGGGCTGCCTGGCTGTTCTTGTGCGTTTTCTGGGGGTGATCCATTCGCCAGTCTGAAAATTTGGTTCTCACCGCATACCTGTAGAATCTCGATTGCTGCGACTGGGATGCCAGGAACCGTGAGGGATGTTCCAGGTCCGAACCGCCCTCGCCAGGATGAAGTTGCGGATGGAACAGGAAAGCTCCAAGAGCCAATTGGCGAGCCTCGAGGAGCGCCTAAATGTGGCCGAGCAACGCTGGGACCATTCCAAGGCTGGAAGTATGGAAGAAGGGGAGCTGGCAACAAGCTGGGGAAAAAGTGAAATAAAGCCCGAAAAGGCGCGTGACTTGCTCCAGATTTTTTTTCCTGTGATACAAGTCACCATGCAGATCGGCGCCATGAGGCAGAGCCTCAAACCGCCGCACCAAAGCAGACCGATGGCGAGGTGCCGAAGGAGCTGTGCACATGGTGGGTTAGGTGCCCACAATGTGCGCATAGATTGTTTCGGAAATGTTGTCATGGTATCCCCATTTGAAATGACTTCTTACCCGGCACTTAAGGAAACTACATGAAACAACTGCGGCAGTGATCAACCTCCAACACCAGGATCCAAACCCCAAGAGACGGCGACTGGAGCCAACTGAGCGGATGGAGGCCACGCTCCGACGGAGCATGGCATGTGGTGGTGACGTTGCTGCTGCTGGTGGTGAGGGATGGATTGCTTGTGGTGTATCCTTGTGATGTTAGGACTTAATTATATGGTTCACCATGGCTTTATCCAGCACCAAAAAGAAACAACATAAACGTGGTGAACTCGGATCCAGTGTGGAGACATATCCAAGATATTCCAAGATACACTGCTGGAATTGACCATTGAACATGTGACTTGTTTTCGGGACAATATGTCGACGTCACCCATCTCACATCATATCACTGTAGAACTTCATGCCTCAGGCGAAGGTTGGAAGCCCACATGCAGGCGGCGGGGTGGTTGGGAAGTTTCCTGAGCCCCCGTGGGCGCTTTTTACAACCCTGACATGATGTTAGGGCGCCAAAATTGGATTGAATTGAAAGGAAGATGAAGGAATGCCAGGCGTAGAAGTGATTTTCCGAAACCCTGTAGAACTGTAGAACCAAATGACGTATCAAGTGTGGTGGATGCAGTCTTTTTACTGTCAGTGGCAGTGGCTTTTTGTTGGTGGGGATATCCCTCAGTGACAATTGGCAATCCCCTTCATGCTGAACGGCACACCACCGCTTATAGTTCCTTTGGGATATGCGAACTTTTGTCATCGTTTGTCTTTGTGGACCGAGTTATTGCAATAATAGCAATTGCAGAAACAGTTCATATCATGTCAGTTTCTTGCTTTTTATTGATTGAACGCTTCGTTTGTTAGGGTCAACATTCCCCATTTGGGAGATTAAAACTTCATTTTCCCCATGAAACAACTGCAATTTCATGCAATTTCCCATCATCGTTTCGCATCTTCCAGATTGAGCCCACAATGTTTTTGATATATATATATATTATATATATATATATTGGTCCCCAATTTCTGGGCAAACACTACAATATAGTTATATGTCAGTCCGATTCCTCGTTTTATGTTGCTGTACCCACATTAAACACCATTAAACCATATTAAGCCAATATCAAACCATTTCAAACCATGTCGAGCAGTGTTAAATCGTGTTACACCAGGTTAAACAACAAAAAAAACATAGTTACTGTGTATCATCGACTTCTAAAGAATAAGCATGAGTCATGTCAAACATGGTTCAACCAGGTTAAACCGTATTAAACCCACGTGGCTGATTACATGCAGCAGGCGCCGGAGAGGACTCGGCCTTGCATGTGGCGTCCGAGCTGATGCGGCGCTTGTCGGCCGAGGCGGATGATTCAACGAAAGGTAGTGGATGGAATAACCATGGAATGAAGGACGGAAGTAAATGGGAGTAAATGGAAGTAAATGGACTTTGAATTCCACCCAATTGATTTCAATTGGGAATACCACGATAGAATTGTATCATGGGAAGATGTGGGACTCACATGGATTAACCATCGCTGGATACACCTTGCGGAGGGTCCACATAGCTGGCCTGGCAGGAACGCATGGATGCCCTGATTGCAGAAAGCCATGGAAAACCCAGACGCTCAGCTGGACATGAGCCAGTTGATAACAGTAGATGGCTGAGCACTGGACCTTGGATAGCATCAGTATCAGTAGATTGTTTGTTATGTATATATGTATATATACATACGCGTGCATATATACTGTATATATAAATATAAATAAATAATCAATTATGTATAACTGTATAGATCTGTATGGTAGCATCTTTTCGGGCATGTTCTAAGTAGCTAATCATAGACGATTCTTTCCTGAGGGGACAGGTTTGGCCCACATGCTGAGGTGAAAAGCGAATTCCCAAAGTTCCAACTTCCTTGGTGTCAAGATCACGCCGCAAGGTGCAGCCGACGATAATGATGGAAAGGCTTCAACAGCGTGCACCGTTACAAGGTAGCCTTCTCCTAGGTTTCGACATGGGGAGGAAAGAACTAGCCTTTCAAACAAAGTTCAGCGATAGTGTGTAGGAAAAACTCGATTTCTGGAACAAAGAGCAAATATTGGTTGCACTAAGTGACAACTATGCTTCCGATGTGTCGAAGCCACCAATCACCAATCAGTTGTCAGATTATTCGTGTTTGTGTCAAATTCTTGAGACCCTGGGATGTGCAGATTGGCTGGTCGTGATTCTTTCATACTCACCCTTTCAGATTTTGCCCACCAAAAGAAAGGAGCAATACATGAAACCCAAGAATGGGGTTCAACCGCCAAAAATAGATTGGAAAATCATTTGTGAATGGGCCACGTTCATCCATTTTCCATATGTCAAATTACCATAGGGCAATCCCCGTTAAGGATCCCATCATCAGCCATTATCAGCCATTATCAGGTATTACTGTACTAACCATCAACCATCATTAACAACTATTAAGCATGATTCCATCATTATTAACCATCATTATTAAGCATCATTATTAACCATCCTTATTAACCATCATTATTAACCATCCTTATTAACCATCATTATTAACCATCATTATTAACCATCATTATTATATAACCGTTATTAACCATCATTTGATATAACCATGGCCTCCTTTCTTCGCGTGGCCAGGCACCAGACACCTCGCCGGCGCTCCTGGCGCTGCCTGCACCACCCACACCCTCAAGGACACCTGTCATGGGGACACCCCCTTGCATCATCCATTTTAATAGAATTTTCCATTACCAACCATCCAGCTATTGGGTTACCCGAAATTGCAGGAAACCTTCATATGAATGAATAAACATATTACGCCGGCAAAAGACCCCAAACAGTGTGGGGAGTAGGAAGTCAATGTAGCAGATACAAGCAACAGTAGCTATGGAACAGTAACAAATGAGGTAAGACATGATCACAACTGCAGCAGCAGGACCTTTTATATAGATCTATATAGAGGAGCTCACAATATTTTCATGCAAGAATTTCCTTTGAGAATCCCAAAATCATTTTCATGCAAGCACCAATGCAGAGGATCTTCAAGATATTAATGCAAGGACCTCTTGAGGAAAAAATCCAGCAGGATCCCCACAAGATCTTCCCATAAGGACCTGCAAGGACACCTTGAGAGGATTTCACCAGGACCTCTTCAAGAGCTTCTCACAAGGACTTGCACAAGATCATGCAAAGGCTTCTGACAGAATTTGGCTAGGATCTCCACAAGATCTTCGCACAAGGAATTGTAAACAAAACCTTGGGCAAGGTCTTTATGCCAGGACCCTAAGAGAATCTCACAAGATTGCCATAAAAGGACCTGCTGTTGCGGGAGCGGATCTTACAAGATCTTGATACAAGAGTAAGAGTTTCCATACAAGCACCTCTCAGACATGGCGCCCGCAAGGTCTTCATGCAAGGACCTCCCAGATCTCCACAAGATCTTTCGTTAAGGACCCATACAGGATCATACAAGGACCTTTTAGAGAGGAATGTAGCAGGATCTCCACAAGAGCCCGTCTACGCGAGAATTTATAGGAAAATGCTGCGCCCCAAGAGCTTGAAAAACCCGCGGCACGGACTTTGTGCGAGCCTGCGCAAATCGAAATGCACATGGACATCTCGCAAGAGCCATTTCATGCAAGAATTTACAAGAAAAGTGCCGTGCCCCAAGACTTAGGCCTACGTTTTGTGCGAGCCTGCGCGGTCGAAATCGACATGCATGGACATCTCACAAGAGCAATTTTACGCGAGAAATGCCGCGCCCTGAGAGCTCGAAAAACCATGGACGTCTCGTCTGAGCGATTTAGCGCGAGAATTTGCAGCAGAATGGGCCGGGGATCAGATGGAGAACCCTGATTTAACCCAAGCCTTAACACCTACAGTAAAAACCCTTCAGTGTGGACACACTGCTTGGGGAACTGCCAGTAGGATAGGATAGATAGACATTCGCGGTCAAACCAGTGATGTTTAATTTCATCCTATGTTCCCACTGGCTCCCACCAGTCCCTTCGCCACCAGGCCTGGGGAGTCGGTACAGACCGCTGCACGGGTGGCTAAGGTGGCGCTGGCGGAGGCGTGGCAGTGTCCGTTTTTTTGCTTCGATTCGCTACAATCTGCTACAATTTGTTGCATTTTGCTGTAGCCTGCATTCCTTTCAGATCTATGTTTACGGTTTCTTAAAGGACATATTTGGCCTATGGTTGGGTCGAGCCACCAGCCATGGCGTTGCTGTTGGCTGTGAGAGGCGGAGGAACGACACAGTCGCATCAAACAGTTGCAGCAGGAGATTAAGCGACAGAGAAAGTGGATGTCAGGATACAAGTAAAATGGATGGTTTATGATGGTTTACAATGGGTGGTTTATACTGGATGCTAAAATCGGGGATGCCCCAATCGCTGGATGGTTCATGATGGAAAACCCCGAAGAAAAAGTGGATGATTTGGGGGGGACCCCCATGACTGGAACCCCATGTATGGCCAGCAATGGGAAACCTCTAGCCTCTAGTGAACATCGGTGGCTGCAAAACTTGCCAACTTGATTCAGATGATTTACGAGCTGATGGGGATTGTCAGATGCCAAGTGAAGCTCTGACCAGATCCCCAAGTAAATCTCGGAGGATTTGTGCTGTGGACATTCCACGCATCCATTTGCAAAAATATGCAAAAATAAACTTGAGAAATCATGACGTACGCAATGAATTGCCAGCCATCATGAGCTAGGAGCTGGTCCGACGTCGTGAGGCTTTGTCTAGCAAGGTCGTCCGCAGCGGGGGCTATTCGGGAGATGTACTGCGCGCGCGGCATTTCGACAATGAATTTCTGATCTTGAACTTTTGGAGTCATTTTGGGGTGCAAATTTTGAGTCAAGGAAGGATAGAGTACGCAGAACATTCATAATTGAAATTCACGTCGCTCACAATTGTGAATCAGTGTCTTCAATGCATGGCCGCATCATTGGCCAGCCATGATACTGTCATGCATTGAAAGACACAGATTCACAAGTTGCCTATCATGTGACCACTACATCTCAGGATCAAGGTACCGCCAAAAAATCTCCTCGCGCCGCGGTATCTTCCCCAGGCGACGCCTGTGGAGAGACCAAAGATCGCGGTGGAAGGCTGGGATACTGCCAGAGGGCCACGAGCACGCTGTGTGAAGATGGATGCCCTGCAATTTTAGAGATTTTTGTTCTCCAGTGATTCGGATGATTTCGGATGTTTCCAAGATTAAATTAGCATAGTCCAGATTTGTCCAACAGCTATCCGTATATTCCTCGTTGAATGGGGAGTGAAGGAGCTGCCAAGAGTTTCCCAGCCGCATGATACTTTGAATTGTGAAAGTTCGCGATCCATTTCGGGATTTTGAGGGGTTTAACGGTTCAACGGTTCCATGCTCAGCTTTTGGCGGTCGATGCGTCATGGCCAGGTGCCACTGAGGGTGAGGCGCACGGCGCACTGGGGCTGGCAAGACCCAGGGACCCAGCTCCCAAAGCCTGGCGCGGCCAGGTGGCACTCTCCGAGTTGCGAGAGCAATTGAAGCGCAAGGCCCAGCAGTTGTGTGTTTTTTTGTTGGGGGGTGTTGTTTTAAATGCAACAGTGGTAGTTGGCGACGCCCGACTCTGGTGACCTTTGCACTTTGGAATTTTCGGGCGGATGGTTCTTTTTGGGTGTTGGACGTCCTTTTGGCTCCGCCTCATTATAGATGCGTTAAGTTACCGCCCTGCACAGGAAGATGAGAAGATCGAAGACGCCCCAGGTCTACACAGCCACCAGGTGCAGAGCTTTGTCATCAAGCCTCTGCAATATGAGGTCTAGTGAAATGTGAGCTACCTTGAAGGTTTCTTGGCAAACCATCAGGAACTACTCCAATCTGATTGTGTTTCCTTCTGCATCGTTCAGCAGAGCCGAGTCTGCCAGGCCTTTTTGATCCCACGTTCCAAGAGTCGAGCTCAGAAGGCATGGGTGCCATTTTTGGAGAGTGGCAGGCTCCTGTCATTTTCCAAAACAGCTAAAAAAGCACCTTGCCTTAAGCCATCATAAAACACCATAAACCATAAAACACGATGTTCCATATAATTATATATAATAATTATAATTGAATAGATATATAGTTTTATGTGATGTATTATCTGATACACAAATACACACATACATACATACATACAGACAGACAGACAGAAATAACTAAATAAATAATTGCATAAATACATAAATACATAAATACATAAATAAATAAAATAAATAAATAAATACGTAAATAAATAAATAAATAAAACAAATAAATAAATAAATGAATAAATAAATAAATGCATAAATACATAAATAAATACATAGATAAATAAAACAAATATATTATAATATAATATATATATATATATATTCATTCCGTATCATATGCCGCCCGCATGGCGTTTCCGTACCGACATTTGGGGAAGCTCCACAGCTCTCTGACTTCGGAGGATTCAGCGATTTGGCCCAGGTCAGTCTCAGGTCGCGGTACTTGACTGTAAATACAAAGTGATAGGGCCTTTAGGATCTTTCGGGCACCTGGATGTTTAGTATTTTTTAGTATTTTTTATTTTTTTTAGTATTTTTTTTTCTGCACCTGGTGTCACCATCCTCGAATCAATAGTTATGGATGGTTGTAGTATCTTTGGGATGGGTTGATGCCACCCACCAGATATCAGGATATACTCTCTGGAAATCCAACATGCTTTGGATAGGGAAGCCATTTTTAACTTGGGACTATTGCGTTTTTATAATGTCCATTTCAGATCCTTTTGTAGGATGGAATTAAGACATTAATACGTTGTTTAAAGATATCAGAGGGACTCAAGTGAAATGAAATGTTTGGTCTTTCAGAGTTAGATGATGTCAGATGTCCTTCAAACAGATTTCCCCTTTAACGACTTTTTTTAAGCATCTTGCCGGCGCCATGGCCTTCCTTGTGCCTCGTCTGCGACCCTTCTTTCGCAGCCTTCGCGGTGCGGCCAGGGCCAGGCCCACCATTACAAGACTATGCGTGGAGTGGTTTCAAACTTGTTGCCGACCAGTTGCTCCAGTATAGAGAGGGAACATGTGCAAAAACCAATGGTATTTATAGATATTTAGATAATTTCACACAACATTTTTCATGTTTTTTCCCATGCTCCAGGAACGCTGGCTTTCCACCTGTGAGGAGATGTTTCTCCGCGGAGGTCCAGGTGTCTCAGGAGCGTTTGAATGAGTTCCTCCAGGCTGAGGCACAGGGGAAACTGAGATGTTAGGCAAGCGCCGGTAGATTGGCATATTGAAAGCCATGTATTCGTTATGTTATATATTGATATATGTCCTCCCTTTTCTTATTCGGAATGTTGTATTTTATTGGTTTACGGTCAGGAAGGCGTTGATGACCCAAATGTTTTGGTGAACTCATTCAATGCCAGCTAATTCCGCCCAACTTTATAGACACGCCCCATAAGATCCCAATGAACTGATGATGAAACTCCATTTGCAGATGATTTTCACATCTTTCCTCATAGATGTGTTGAAATCCGGCCCGTGCCAGCGCCAAAAGGTGGTGTTCTTCGCCGGGCGCGAGCCCAAGTCCATCACCCTGCGGCAGATCTTGGATGCCAAGACGCCCGAGCAGGCGGCTACCCTGGCGTACCGCGACGCTTGGCGGTTTCGCAGGTGGGGATTTCGCATGAAATTTAAGCCTACGGCCCAAAAACCGGCCCAGCGTTTTTTTCGTTTTTTTGCGTTTTTTTGCGTTGTGATATGTTGGGGGGCGGGGGGTGGGGTGGGGGGGTGTGATAACGTCTTGCGTCTAATTGCGTTATCATCGATATTCTTTGGTGACCAAACTTCATGTTACGTCGCGCACTTCTGTAGTACTTCGGTGACCAAACTTCATGTTACGTTGCACACTTCTGTTGTACTTCGGTGAGCACACTTCATGTTACGTTGCACACTTCTTTTGTACTTCGGTGACCAAACTTCATGTTACGTTGCACACTTCTGTTGTACTCCGGTGAACACACTTCACACGTTACGTTGCACACTTCTGTTGTACGTCGGTGAACACACTTCATGTTACGTTGCGCGCTTATGTTGCACTTCGGTGAACAGACTTCATGTTACGTTGTACGCGTATGAGTTTGTGAACCACTCCAAAGGCCAATTTACAAAGACTGCGCGCCGTGTCCAGCGAGGCAGCCCAAAGGTGCTTGCTGCTTGCACATACTGGTACAATAGATAGTTGCTGGAAGGCCTGTAAAAAGATGCTGCCAGGTAGCCTGTCTAGCCAAAGTCCAATGATCATGACATATGTCAAGGCTTGGCAATGGCAATGCGCACATCGAAATGCTGATGTGTGTGATATTTGATATTACTGCAAAGATGGTCCGCAAGTTGAAGTGATGGAAAAGAATCGCTGGCGCTGTGGCGAAACGCAAAACTATCCAAAACACGTAACGTATTTTGACGGTGTTCAACATGCATTTTTGAACTCCCACTGCAATAAGCAAGGAATTTTCATAAATCCCAATGGAAATGAAGTGCCAAAAGACACCACCATGATATAAACATGTGGCAAATGCCAAGTTCTCGACAAGACGAAAATCACAATGAACATGAAAATTGCTGAAAACGCTGGGCCGATTTTCGGGCCGTTCGGAAGTTTCAGTCTAAGTGTGAAACATTGAGATCTGTCACCGCCCATATGGTATGAAATCGTTAGATGTGAAAGACTAAGATGATCAGATGCGTGTGGTTCAAATCATTGGGGATATTGTGGCACTTCTTTGGGCATAAAGGGGACCGACCTGGATGTGATGAAGGGCTGAGTGGCTGATTGGCTTCGAGAACTTTGGGAGAACTATCAACTGGAACGGCCAAAACCGGTGCAGAAGCTTTTCAACACTTCGTGGGAGAATTTCTGCAAGGAACTGCCGCCACTCCCGAACAAGTCCAACCACTCCGACGTGCATGACTTCCCGCACATACTTATGCTGCTACTTTCCTGTCCTATTAATCCACAGCCCTTGCGGTTTGCAAAAAGCACCGAAGAGCTAATGCAAGTTATACATTTATGCCTGTTACGTTAGGGTGGGGCCCCATTTGTAAAGCCACATAGCATCTAAATATATACTACCCCTGTAAAAAAACACAAATGTGCGTATTTGCAAGGTGATGTAGCACAGCCTAGCGTACCATAATGCAATGCTGTAAAAGAATGCATGCAAATACCGTATTTTGCTTTATATCCGTGCATTTCACATATATATATATGATTATGCCTAACCTATCTATCTATCTATCTATCTGTCTATCTATCTATCTATCTATCTAAATATATATATACATACATATATACATATATATATATATGTATATGTGTGTGTCTACATAAATGCACAATATCTCTATCCAAACGTGAAGCACTGAGGCATTTGTCCCCGCACTTGAGATCCCCCATTTGTGGGTCCGGAGGTCATCCCAGAAGCCCAGGAGCTGCCCATCCGCTATGCCCAGCGCATTCTGCAGATCGAGACACTGCCTGGCTGGCAAGCTTCCCAGGAGCTCGTGGAGGCGGCATCAGAGCAATCAGCTTCCAAGACATGGCCTTTGAAAAGACATGGGGGTATGATATCATATATTCATTTTTACTCTATTGTTTTCCCAGACGCGCACACACACATATCATATCATATCATATCATATCATATAATATCATATCATATCATATCATATCATATATATATAGACACAGATACACATACGTATACACATACATAAATACACACACACATATATATATACACATACATACATATATACAGAAAGACGGAGATGCAATGCGATTGGACATCATTCTTCGCTGCGGGTTTTGAAGGTTCCATGTGAGCTATTCTGTTAGATTTCAGGGGTTTTTGGTCATGGAATGAGGGTGGGGAAGACAAGGAAGACCTCCACCATATCTTTCATGATTTCAATGGCCTCTCTGGGCCACAGCTGATCAGTACTGGGAGGTTCATCGCCTCTACTCTGAGAATTTCAAGGACATTCGGCTGGTTGAGTGCCTCGGTGTGCCAGATGGTGATGGATCAGGGCTTGGATGGGGCCGCCCAGCCAAAGACACACAGCCTGTAGGGTAAGCCAAGTGATAAGCAAAACGTGCCAGCCGACGCCTGGACAAAGACCCATGAGGAAATGAACTGGAAACAATCTTTCAAACAAGGTCACCATAGTTGCTATAGTCTTCAAGAATCTTCTGGGCCATTTCAAGTGAGCTCCGGTTTCCTGTGGATCTCCTATACAATTTCCATTCCCACGAGGCTCAACTTGAAGGAGTTGGAGCCCTTTACTGCAGTCATTGGAACCATCAAGGGCCGCATGAAGGAGGCGAAGTGTTTGAAGCTGAACCATGGTCGGCTCCAAAGAAGATGTGCCAGTTGGGTCGTCCCAACAAATCGGGGCTGGAGGGGGATGCATAAGAAGAATGTATCTGAGGTTCACATGCGTGTAATTAATAATATTGTATTGTTATTTTTTATTTTTAGGCATGCTCATGTTCGTATGTATGTGCACACACACACACACTCTCTCTCTTTTTTCCCTCTCTCTTTCTCATGGCAAATCCATCCCGGAATGTTTCCTGGATGAGACAACGTTGAAACTTGTTGGACTTTGAGGTGCCCCAGATTTGAGCTTTTGTGCGCGGAGGTCTTTTTTCCATTCAGCAGGTTTGATATGCAGATGCTCACTGCAATATGTAGTGGTCAAAGGCCCCAAAACATTTGTTGTGCAACGTTTAGGCCATCAGGCTGAAATTGCCGCTTCTTGTTATTTGTTGGCATATATTACTATTATTGAAAGTTACTAAGCGCTACTATATGTTACTATATGACTATATGTTATTATATGTTTCCATATGTTACTAGATACTATGTTGCTACAGGTTACTATATGTTTCTATACTATATATGTTACTATATATGTTACTATACATGTTACTATACATGTTACTGTATATTACTATCTGTTACTATTACGAAAGCCAGCCAAAGGCTGAGCGAAGTTGTTCCATGCGAACGAAGTGAGATAAGGGGGAAGGGGGTAGTGGCTGACGTGGAGGCCTCCAATCCTCAGGTAGGTGGTGAGTAGGGTGTGCTTTTTGTCCGTTTACCATCGTTTACCCTGTTATGTACCATGGGGCAAATGGGTGACGGTGGGTATCGATCCCTTCCTGGTCCGCTCGGTTGGGGTTACAGGGTTGTGGCATGGCGGGCTGTGCGAGCTAACATGTTGTGTGTGGCATTCTATATCCGGTTTTGAGGGGGTTGTACAGTTCGATATGCCGGTCTTGGGAGAGGGTGAGTTTGGAGGTGGCGTGGACTTCATTGGATAGGGACGTTGAATTTTTTGCAGTCGGCGACGCAGAACTTGGCGGTGCAGAATATGTTTTTGAATGGCTTACCAGAGCATGATGGGAAGTGCATAATATGGTTTGCGAGGGAGGGTTGATCGCAGGTGTCCTTTTTTGGAGAGCGTGGTTTAGATGGGGGTGTGTTTGTGGGAGTTGGGAGCCCGGTGCACCTTATTGCACAGCATGAACCTGCGGGCAGATATGTGTGGGTTCGTTTCCAAAGCATTTCAACCTTCGGAGCGTAATGGGACCATGATGTCTATGTTAACTAGATCGTTTGATGCGTAATAAATACAACCCGTTGGAAAGGGTGCTTTTGGGGGTGGCGCATCGGCAGGTGATTCCCATGTTGGCCAACGCCATGCGAAATCTGCAGCAGACCGAAGGCTACTCCGAGGCCGCGATCGTGCAGTGGCTGGACGCCTTTTTTCTCTCGCGCATTGGGACGGTGCCTGGGATAGCAGATGCCGGAGGTCACAGCAAATACTATAAAATATTGGGCATATGAGATGTAAATAACTATCAAACATGTTTTTTTTTAAAGATATGATAACTATGAGTTCAAGTGATAATATGTGATAATTGATGCCATAACATGACACAAAACACCATATATAAGTAAATGATAGTAATGATAGCAAATCTTCATCCTTGGAATTGTGGTATAATGTGGTACCAACAAAAAGTACAACCATATTTAAAGTCTTTAAAAGGTGCCGTTTTACTTTTTGACTCATCCCCATATCCCCATAGCGGTAGGGCCTTTGCCAGGAGATGTTGACCTCTCAATACATGGCCTCCGCCAAGCCGGACGTCACCGCGCGGCGGCGGCGCGTGGGGGTGGTGGACTATGCCTGCGATCCGGTGAATATCTGCGAACAGGCGGCCAGGTGCCCTGGGTTGTGGCACCCCATGGTATGCCATGGGGTCAGGAAATCCTGGAAAATTTGCCAAAATCATGGGATATCATCGAGTCGTGGGCTTGAAATTTTCATATTTTGAAGTCATGATTTTGGCTTAGGCCAAAGTTTAGCTGACCGGAAACACTTCGATTGATTAACTGAAAAACCGTTCTTCTCAACGCTACTTTTAGCATTCCGTTTTTTTGGTTCTGTTTTGTATTGTGTTGCCGTTCCGCTGTCGGATGGATTTGGGAGTCTCAGGTGGGCCCTTGCCACCGCAGAACCAAGTATATAATGCATGACATGTCTGACATGAGATGATCGTTCAATTCTGATGGAAGCGAGGGTTACGAGATCTGAATTTGAATACGTTCTCCTGTGCAACCGAGAGCAGGGGTAAACCAAAGGATAGAAACGAAATGAGGCTCAGTGCGCGCCAGGCATGCCCGAAAACTGTGCAAGCAGCACTACGACGATTCTGCGGATGTTGAAATTCTGGTGGAGAGTAGCATTGCCTCCAGCTTTGAGATTGAGCAGCTTGCCTTGCCAACCGCGAACAATGATTTTTTGAGAATAGTTAAAGCATGTCATTTTTGTCACCCCATTGTTCCATCAATTGGATTGAGAGGTTGACACACGTTAAGCATAGAAGGGTTTGGTTGTGGAAGGAATACGACATACGTCATGTCGTGAAACTTGTTCTACCTTCGTTACCATACTTTCTACCCTGATCCACTCTTTGGTTTCCACATTGTGTATTAAAAAAACCATGTGCACGCATACATCAGCCATCATTTTCCCACAGTTTTCAGGGATGAACATTGGTTTTAGCCTCAGGAGCCGCATTCGATTTCCTTATGTGCCCAACTATTTATTCTACATCATGGTCGCATCCTGGCCCAAAGGTCGAAAGTGGTTGCATGGGCCTGTGGGAAGGGAACGTGGAATTTCCAGTAAGTTGAGGTGACAATCAAAGTTTATTTACATCTCATCATCTCTAGGGAATTTTACTTGCCAAAAATGTATATGCATGGAGTTCACGCGCAAACACAATGCACAGGCCTGTTTCCATGTTGCCAAGGGGCCTCTTGCATTCCATTGAGCTAGCGCTGCTACGCCGTATACGCAGTGCACATTTTTTGTCATTTTTTCTGGAATAGCTTGGTACGTTGATTCCTCCCAAAAACGCAGCTTTGCCAAAGACTCACGGGGGATTTCTGACATATTTCTGGTGCTCAAGGAGCTGTTGAAGAACAGCGCTCGCGCCACGGTGGAGGCACAGCAGGCGACTCCGACGGATTCTCAATGGGATATCATGGGATACCGGGGGAAATAAATACCATATATAGTGACGGACAATCACTTAGAACGTATTTTGGAAAAAAAATTCTGAATATTACTGTTTTTTTTACGTTCTAAGCCTTGCACTTAGAACGTCGAAAACCATACACTTAGAACGTCCAAATATCAAGATTCATCACTTAGAACGTACCGGGGATTTAACACTTAGAACGTGTCTAGGTCACTGATGATAGTGGAAAGGCTTGTGAAAGCATGTGGGTACCATCACAGTTGATTTGAAACGGTGGGTACCTCATCGATTTTCTCGAAGGTTTTGGATTGTAGAAGTATTTATATATATACATTTATAATGTATGTATTTATATATATACAAGTATATATACATATCATATGGTAATTGTTCATAATTATAGTGGCGGACAATCACTTAGCACGTTCTAAGTGTTGGTTTACGTTCTAAGTGATAAATGGGCCTAAGTGATATTTTGACGTTCTAAGTGATGAATGTTCCCTACGTTCTAAGTGATGAAATTTTGCTACGTTCTAAGTACGAAAAAAAAAATGGAAAAAAAATTACGTTCTAAGTGATTGTCCGTCACTATACAGTAGACTATCCAAGTCTATATGATCTAGTAAGTGCAGAATATCGCTGCTTGCTTTCTTTCTTTCTTTCTTTCTTTTCTTTTCTTTCTTTCTTTCTTGGGAGATGACAGGCATACCATGGTATGATTCAGGTGAGTTTCACCCGTCAAAATTCATCTCGATGTCAGAGGATCGTAGAAACGCTTCGAGGGAAAATCTAGAGGAACCCCCTTGATGGGAAAAGCTGTGGTTTCCTGGAATTGTTAAGAAACACAGGGAGGATTTCCAAAAAAATACTGTGTGATGCTTTCCATCCCAACATCCTAAATGGGTTTGTCTGAAAATAGATGAACATAGGGTATTGTAGCCCAAACTCCACTGGTTACTCACCATTTTTCCCATATTTTCTCATCAATTTTCTATAAACTGGTGGTATACCCCATTTCAGACACACCCATATCATATCGTTGGTTCTAAAATCCCATGAATAATCCCATTAAATCCAAATTTCTAATGATGATATAAGCCCCAATTTTTCTTGGTTCCATATCCCATCATTTCAATGTTTGTCCCCCAGATTTTGCCAATCACCCAGCACCTTCTGGTCCTGGTCGCCAGGAGTCGCCCGGGCAGCGGCGGTCGATTGTGATTACAGTGGGGGCCGATCCCAGCGAGGCGCCAGTGGTGTGTTTTGGGCCATGGGAAATGGCCCATTTATAGATGGTTTACCATGTTTACCTATTAGAAATGGTGATTTTCCATGGCTATGTTAAATAAGCAGATGGTAAACCATGGTGAATTAAACAGGGTAGCAGATAGATGGTTCTTTTTGGTATAAACATGAAATAACATGAAGGTCCGAGGCTGGAACATGAGCATATTTTGTGCCAAAGTTGTTCAGCTCAGTGGCAGGTGGCCATCCGTGTGTTGGACCAAGCGGGCGGCATTCCCTTCCATGCGGCGGATAAGGTTTGGTCCTACATGTACTCCACCGCCTCCAAGGTGCGGCAAAATCCTGCACGAAAATCTGGGAAAATGATGGGACCATGCAACTTGCATCAACATTCGTGAAATCCCCAAATAATTCACGAGATGACGGTGAATTTCGTTCGGTTCAGTTCATCCCCAGATTAGGTCGAGTAGTTCTGTTTCGTCATGGGCCTAGCGTGGAAGCGAGGAAGTGGGTCCCCCAGTCCTCTTTTTGCAATTGGACATGGCCAATTCGGTGACGTGTGACAGTGTGACATATCCTCTCGAAATCGAACAGGCAATTTGCCAAAATTGAAAGGTTCCAACAGGCATAGGAACTCCCGCGCGTTTTTTCCTGGAAAATCAAGTCTAAAAGGGGGCCTTAGAGGGGGGAACTCCATTGCCAGGTTTAGATCGCCAGAGCATTTTTCATACTCATATATATATATATATTATATATAATTCATCCACCTGCAGATGAAACATCCTATTTTACACCCATTCCATCCAATTCTTGGACCAAAATCACTCCCATGAGACAGCAATACTTCATAATCTCATCATATTTCCATGATATTTCCATCATATTTCCATATATTTCCTATTTTCTTTGCCAAGTTTGACCACGGAAACAACGTTTGACATGCTGCGGAGCGCCCTTCGGGCCGCCGTTTTTCCAGGCGGCCCGGAACTTCGATGAGCAAGGCACGCCCTTGGCGGGCTATGGCGTGGGCCTTCCCCTCAGCAGACTCTATGCCAGGTGGGTAACTGGGGGACTGGTGATTTCAGTCTGAGTTTGGATATGTTTGGATGAGTGGATGAGTAACCCCCAAAAAGATGGAACAGATCTTAAATTCATTCAAATTCATCTTTATATATTTTAATTGGATTTTGCTCTTCCAGCTTTTTTATGATTGCGATAATATGTCCAATGAGCTGCTGGGTGGATCCATGCTTGATGATGTTTGATGCAATGCGTGTTTCGCATTGGATGTCGCCAGCTGTACTCACGGATTCCAACTTTGAGAAGATCCGAATCATCAGAAAGTACTACTGCTTCGCACCAGCTCCAAATCCCAATGTTTGCACAATTCGGCTTCATATTATGCGGCGAAGCACGGTTGACTAGTACTGGCATATGTAACAACCCTGACGCCGAAAATATATCAGATTCATGGCTTTATTCTTGAACCTTTGTTGTCAGCTTTTCCCTCGGTTCAGCATGACCTCGAGGTATTTGGGCGGATCTTTGCACTTGCAGTCGCTGCCGGGGGTTGGTACATGCGCCTATTTGTACCTGAAACGCTTGGAGAGTGAAGCCAGAGAGGAGCTTCCTACCAGGAGTTCTGTTAGCAGCTGCAGCTTGGTTTGAGCCTCAAACATATATGTCCGGAGAATTCTAGAGATGTTAAAAGCAGATGGAAGTATATAGATTTCATGCTTCACTTCCTGATGAGATTTCTTGATTGGGCTGGCATATGCCCACCATTTCATGGTTGCATCGGTTGCGGCTCTCCTGATGCCCTGCTAACGGGCTGAAACTTGGCTTCGGCGGAGTTTCGGGCAAGGTCCCCGAGCCGCGCAGAGGATAGTTTTTGGTCATACCCAGAGAGAGTTATTGATTGTTATTGAGCATTCCTGAGTGATAATTACTGTAAGTGACTATAAGATCTAAAAATATCAAGTGCTTCAGTAAGCTTGGCATTGCTCGGCTATACCGTTGGAGACAGCCCAGCATCAAATGGTGGGTCCATGCATCGAGGCCCCAGAAAGTTACACCAGCGAGGTTTCACCCAAAGTGGAGCGACCTTGCTCGGGCGATGCCAAAAGTGCCGTTGATGAGTGGGAATGTCTCTAAATGCTACTGATTTTAGGTTGAAGGTACCATTGTATGGCATGATATAGCCAACCAATCCTGCTGCATTTCCACCAGAACCACAGGGAATCGATCTTGAA
>CAMXCT020003485.1:0-63312 GCA_947184155.2 Cladocopium goreaui
CGATTTCAGCTCTGGAGTGCCGGAATCCTGCCACATTAGACCAGGCAGGTGCCCAATGGCCCAATGGGCAAGCTACTTTTGGATTCATTCTGACATTGCTGACATCATCAACAAAATCTAAGCGCCAGCTAGTCACCAGTTCCACCACTGAATGCCACTTGCCACTGTGAATATCTGCCACCTCTTCAATGTGATGTGATATCTTGAGACTGGACCATCGATTGTAATCCCGGTGTTCTTTGCAACTTGCGCCTGCATCAAAGCGGTTGCCTGGCACATCAATTGTCATGGATGAGAGCCAAGAGGTACAAAGCAGATTGGATTACAATTCGACGAAAGTATTTGTGGTCCAATCAGTTTCGGAAGACAAAATGGCAGACCTCTCTTTCTATTTGGATCTGCTGGGCGTTTCAGTACAGTGAACTGCCTATAGAATTGATCTTTTCATTCGTTAGTGGGGTTGTGGCCACGCTTATGCAACAGTCTTGAACGGACTCCAAGTGAATCCACTAAATCTCATCATCCAAGTAGGGCCTTCTGTAGGAATTGGCGGCCGCAGGAGTGATCTCCTCAGCGGAAATATCAATGAGAGTCCTCTACTGGTTGAAAAGCCTTGAGACCCATTGTCCCCTAGCATCCCACCTAGAAAAGTAAATATTCAAATGGGAGCCTCATGGAGCCTCCACGTTCAATGGTGGGACAGAATGCCGACCCCACATTCATGTTGGTGCCTGCTTGTCAGTTTGAAACTAGTCTGTAGTCAGCAAATCATCCCCACCGTCCTGTGTCAAGAAGCTTGGCTCCTGCAAGTGAAGCACACAACGGGAGCCAAAGAGTCAGCAGCTTGACTCCGACACGCGCAACTATGCTGAATGACAATGATTCAGCGACTGAAGCACTAACATCAACGGCATAAACAGGCTGAAAGTGTCACGTTGTTACATTCTCAAAGACATGTCTGAGAGTGAAAACTCCCACTGGAAACAGCTTCCTACTATTGAGAGGAGCTGGTGTCTGGGGAATTGAAATTTGAGTCCATGCTAAGATCCCAAACCAATGCCATTCTCAAAACACATTGCCTTGCGCCTCAACGCTGCTACTTCCCACTGTGCCCGCTTGGCATGGCGTACCTGCATTCCATACAGTGGCGGCCAGCCACAAGGACTCCAAGTTGGGAGCCTGCAGGATAGCAAACAACGGCCAAATCAGGGCAAATCAACAGCTTCCCCAAATCAATTCCTCACGTTCCTATTCTAGGCAACCTCAAAGACTTCTCAGCATTCCCAGACCATGAATATGCCATAGATCAAGATCAGCATCAAAACAACTAGCTGGCTGAAGTGAGAAACCTTAATGATGCCAACGAAATACAGGATCAAATCTTAAACCAATAAGACTTGGGCGAAAACCTGAGCTGAGTACCTTTTCCCTTCAACATGTCAGTTATTCCACCGCTCTTCCGCCGATGCCCAGCTCTGTGTTTGCCACTGTGGCAAGACTTTCCAGCTCCAAAGCCACCACCCATCCATCCACCTCTGTCTGCATCTCTTGCAGCCTTTGGACTTCCTGAAGCGTTGGAGGCAGCTGGAGGTGGGGTGCATCTTTCCTCCGTTTCAACGCACCAGATCGCCTTTATCGAATGCATCAAAACATATCAAAACCGTCAAAACGCAATCCAACAGATCCAACAGATCCAACAGATCCAACATCAAATCCCCACAGCACCTGCAGGGCTTCGGCAAAATGGCCATGTAGCAGCAGCAAACGGAGGCATTCACGGCCAGCAGCTGCAGCTGCAGCAGCTGCAGCAGCTGGAGCCTCACGACCATCGACCCAGGTCCGCCAGGTCTGCCAGGTCTGCCCCAGGTCATCCCTGTGGCGCACCTTGGCATCAAACTGGTGGCCTTGCAGAATCTGAATGGTCACCTGCGGGTGGGCCTCCAAAGCAGCCTTGGCTACAAGTCTTGCAGACTCTCATTTTGTCATTCAATGTCATTCATTGTCATTCAATGTCATTCATTGTCATTCATTGTCATTCATATCGTGTTTGTCTGGCATTGTAGTTGTTGTGGTACTGATTACTGATTTTGTGCTAGCGATTGCTGAATGAGGTAGCAGGAAATTGAGCAGTTAAATGTTGGACAATGTGGCAAAGCCACGCAAAACCCATATCGAAATATTCAGAAAATATCAAGATTGTAAGGCACCGACCCAAGCACATTTCAAGGATGAAACAACTTGACCCAATCGACCTGCCGCTGCTGTTTTGCTGGTGACGTCATTCTTCCTGCTGCGCATTGTGTATCTCTCAACATTTTCTAGAAGGAATCAGGTAGCACTCAAAGGGTTTCCATAACCTAATGCAGCATGAACCGCACCAACGCGCACGAAACATTTCCTGGGTACACAAATGGAAGAGATTGGTTGCGCATGGCAAGGGTTAAAAAAAATGCAGCATGAACATTCCCACATGTACCATCAACATGCAGAGATGTCCTTGAAAGTTAGCTAGAAGAAACATCATCAACTTTGTTCCTTCAGTTGAAAGCCACTTCCCGGGCTCACCACCCATCTGCCACACTTTTCGGCGAGCCTGCAGCTTCAGCTTCCAGGTCTCTGAGTTGCTTCTCCACAGCTGTCACAGTTCCAATTTCCAATGCAGCCAGGCCTGCTGCAAAGGAAAACGACTGAGAAGATGAGGAACTACTTCTTGGGTATGTCAGGGATGCCAAGTTGCAAAGGACTGGTCTTGCTTCAAGCATCTCCGAAAGTGTGATGAAATTTGATCATCAGTTCCACTCCGCAATCCCATGTGTTGTCTATTTGAAGGTGTGCTCGCCTCTGCGAATCCAATCCAAGGCCTCCTCACACAAACTGCTCGCAGTCTCACGATTCTGGCGTTGAGGCTCTGCACGCAGAAGTGCCTAGCGCTGGGCAATGATACGGTAGAGATCGGTAGAGTAGGAATGGCTGAACTGAATGCCTATGATGTACTGCACGTCTGAAAACTGAGATTTGGATGGTCCGAAAGCTACGCTGCACAAAATTGCCGTTGGATGCTATTGTGCATCCATTCGTCTGTCAAAATCTGGCAGTTTCCGGTGTGATGTGCAGCCCAGACCTGCGCAGCAGAAGCACACTGCACTGCTTTGTCTTCTCCAAAAGGCAGAAGCTCAGCTGTCTCCTTGCAGCACTTGGAGTCCCAAAGATTTTGGCCACAGCTGAAACGCCAAATCTGGAAGGGAATGATAATGTAAAACATGACTGAATAAATCAACATAATCTGCCTATACAATTAACATGTGGCAAAAAAAACATCCTTGTCATACTCATGACACCAAATCTGACACAAGAAAATAGGACAGGTTCTCTTTCCCTGCCACAAAACCTGCCCTTGACGGCCTGCATCAACTTGGCACAAAGACGCCAACTTTGGCTTTGGACACAAGCTTGAGCCTGGGTCACCAGCAGCTGCCGCAACCAAATCTTCTGATCCTTTGCGGCATGAGGATACCGACATTCAGCATTTGCTGGGCAGGTCCGGTTTGATCACAATATCTTAAAGCTAGCTCCAGCATCAAAACAAACAACTTTCGCAATAATAATCCTATGAAATCTATAAGTTAAGCCAGCCATTCATTCAAAACCCCTGTCCTCTTGCAGCGCAATGTCTTTAACCCGCTCCATAGCTTTGATCAAGTGCTGTGGCCCTAAATGGCTTGCAGCCTTGCGTGGCTCAGGCGCGGTGTTGGGATCCGAATCAACCACATCCATCAAGCAAGGCAAGGCCTCCAAGTACATTTGAAGCACGCTTGCGGAACATAGAGCTGAACTCTTCTCCTGTGACTGGATCTAAGATGATTTTTCAGATGATTTAAGATCAATTGCGAATTCATCCATGGGTTGGATGGCAACATCAGTTATGCACTTGGGGCTCGGCACCATAGTGAGGAAAAATATTTCAGTCAGACAGCTCAAGCTCGAACCTTGCCTTCCCGTCTTCACAGCCATTCTCTCCCTACACTTTTCTGAATAAATTGAATAATAATGTTGCGCACCGCAGTACCGCATGCTGCGCATGCTTTATAATTTTGCCCTATGCCTCTTCTGCAAGCTTGAGAAGGAGATCCAGAATCACCAGGTGCTGCTGGGAGATCTCCAGACTTTGCAATTCCCGCACCACAAAAATGACCTCCAGCCAGCAAGTTTGAATGTTTTCGATATACCAAGTCAGAGTGCCACACTCTTTCAAGTCCTTGGTGAGGTATGACTTACCAGTATAGACAGTACATCGACTTAACTTCAGATCAAAGGCCACGGGTAAAAACATTGGCGATTCTGACCTCGTTGGCTGTCACCTTCACCTCTTTCTGCTTCATCTTCTCCACCACACGCTGCACGGTCAAAGCTTCGCCGCGTACCTCAGCTGCTGGATGCTTCTTATGCCAGAGATGGCTGATTTGTGGGACAAAGTGGCCTAAATGATCGAGTGTCATCCAAGTCATCTGTGCATCTATTGAACAGGATTTTCATGCCGGACCTGGCTTCAGCTGTTTCCAGGAAACACCAAATCCACTACCTACGGTAGCAATCGGTAGCATTGGTACTGGGCTTCACACAGCCGCATCTACCAGCAGCAGCAGATTGCTGGACACATCGTTGGGGCAATGCTTCAAGGCGGCTTCAAGGCATCGCCGACGGTTGTTTCCATCGCCTCAATGCAGGAGATCATAGGAGATCAATCTGTTTGAATTCCTTCAAATTGACAAAGAGGCAATATGTCGATATCTGGTGATGAAGCCCTTTTTTTGTGAATTCTATGCATCACGTAGTCGTTGGAAGTGATCGTTTCGATGTTTCTTTCTGAACAAATGTTGATCCAACGATCTGACCAAAGCTTTGCAGTTTATCAACATGGAGTAGTAGCAGGATTTAAACATATTGAGAGACTCCAGCAGCACAAACATCATTGAATCAACGCTGGCAATTCAAGCGTTTTCTGATGCGTTCTGTGCTGAGCAACACCTCTCTGCACCAACAAGGTATGAGAAAAAGATTCCCAAGCAGTGCGCATCTTCTCTCAAGACCAGCATAAGCCTTCCAGGGATTTCCACAGCGCTTCAAATTGAGATTCCCAGCCCAGGGTGTGATTGCAAAAGGCCATGGCTCGCCATAGAGGTGCTTCTGGAAGGAAGGAGAGGGCCTTCTGAAGCCAAAGCAAAGCTTCCTAGCGAACTTCGCAATGCGAATTTGGCTGAAAAGACCTGCGCGCCACCCTGTTTGTACAAGATGATACGGCACGCCCGATCTATGTGTGTATATATATATATACACACATACACAGACATACATACCCAATATATGGTAGGATTATATATACAGGTGTCCACCAAAAATTAAAGCATCAAGCGACCACACAGATTCACTCTGTCCTGAGGCTTCAAGGTCCGCGCAAGGTTCCACAATAAATGCCCCACACCAACCACCGCATCTTCAAGATTCCGCGCCTCAGCCGCGCAGGAAATGGCTGGGATATGGGAACCTTTTGTCACAGCGACTCTCAACACCTCAGGTACAATGGGGGGTAAAAATGGCAACTTAAGTGGTAAAATTGCCAGTTTACCCTATGGCTATGTGTATCATGTACCTACGTATACTACGTTGGAGCAACCCTGTTTGTTGGGTCCCAATTGTCCCAAGGGTGAGATGCGTTCCATGACAGACGGCCTCATCAACCCATGCACAAAGGGTGTCCACTGCAAACTCCTCTCATGAACGTTGAGAGCAAGAAAAAGGAGAAAGCAACAGCCAGGGAAATTCCACGACTTGTTCCTCTTCTTCAACAATCAACCGATAAGTGAGGAGTGATTCGTCCCGGCGTTTACAATTGACTCGCAATGCAATCATGCTCACATCAACTCTGTCATAAATTTGATGCATTCGTTCATTCACACCTCTAGCGGTTGGAAATGGATGGAAATGGTATGAAAATCAGCTGTGTCCACTTCAGTGCAACAATCTTTGAAATAGACCCGGGTTGTTCCTTGTCGGCTGGGGTAGCCTCACTGCACATGACCTCCTCTACGCGTGCAGCCAGCATCTGACAGAGGTGCAGGAGGAAAGACATGCCACTTCTGCCTTGCCTGCTAGAACCATTGGTCAAAACAAACATCTAAATCCGCAGGCACACCGCCACAAAGCCTGAGCCCCAAAGAGTCGCAACTCACGCTGCTCTTCTGCGTCAAGGCTGCGACGGCGCAAGCGCTGCAGACCTCATGGCAGAAAGTTTTGTTCTAGGGACAGAACGAGGAAATTGGCAGTCCAGCATTGTACAAATGAAGCGGATCTTTGCAAGAACTGCAAAAAGACTCAAGCGAGTCGTGGACATCTGCTCTTGTTGAAGCGAGTGGTGTTTCCAATCATTCTTTCAAGAGCCATTTGTGTCAGCAGTGCGTGCAGAGTGTCCGGGCATTTCACAAAGAGCCGATCAAAACCAGACTCTGCTATGACTCGGCCTACAGAATGGCAAAAGAATGCAAAAGAATCAAAACAGTGCATTGGGCCATGTCATATGGCTCCGGAAGGTCAAGAGATCCTCCAAACCTGTTGCTTCACTGCGCAGGTGAAACTGGACTCTGAGATCTCTGAGGTTCCCAGCAGGTCTCGATGCAATCAGCCAATGTGGCCCTCTTTTGGGACATCAAATCCAAGCTCAACTCTTGGAGCTCAGTGGGATCTTGGAGGCACTCCTTGCCAGGTTCAACGGACATGGCGATGTTCCAAGCGATAGTTCAGTTGACCCCGGTGCCTTGGCACAGAGGACTTTCAGAAGGATCTTCAGGGATCTTGCTCGACCTTTGACGCTGAATTTGTAAGGTCCTTCTGATTCGATTTGAGAACATCGACTAAAACATCTAAAGTAAAAACTCATCACCTGAATAAAACTGCAACTGAAAAAAAAAAAAAACGCATAACAAAAGAACAGAAGAGTCGGATGTGGCTTAG
This sequence comes from Cladocopium goreaui, assembly GCA_947184155.2. NCBI lineage: Eukaryota > Dinophyceae > Suessiales > Symbiodiniaceae > Cladocopium > Cladocopium goreaui. Next base: position 7,006 of record CAMXCT020003485.1, read on the forward strand.
TCTACCAAAATATACCCAGATCATCATTCTCCTGAGAGTCCCAACCAGTTGTCTCACTGAGTTCCATGGTCAAAACCTTTCGCGCTTGAGCCTCTGCTTGCGGCAGATCTTTCAGCTCCAGCAGACCTCGTTGAAAGCAATTTCCACCACGGGGTGCATCTAGGACGGATCTATCGCCATCCCAATGTGGCCTCACTCTTTTGGGCCTAAATTTACTAAAGGTCCTAGCAGGAAACTGAAGTCTGGGTCTGGTCATATTCAATTTCAAGATTGAAGAATGACTGTTCATCTGCACTTCCACAGAATCTAGACATTTGTTCAAACGCTTGTATTCAAAGTTTTGGCTGGATCGGTATCCACTCACTCTGCCGGCAAAGACAAAGTGATGGTCACAGGAGCAAAAAAACTCCATCTCTGTCCAAGACAGTTTTTCTATGGTTTTCTTACAGTATCCAGAACTTCTGCCAAAGTGCAAAGGCTCCTTTGCCGCAATACTTCCGCCACGGTCGCTTTAGACCCAAAGGGCCGCAAGGATTTTGGACCTGCTTCCAGAATGCCCAAATCTATCCAAATATTGCAAAATATTGCAAAGATTACAGTACAGCACTTAGATCAGCTTAGAATTTCTGCAATCTATGCATCTTGCTACTGTATCAAAGCCAAGCCTTCAAGGTCCAGGTGATTGACAAGCTCCAGCGCAACTTTCATCTCTCCTGTATGGAAGACTTTCGAGCGCCAGGGCTCCGGCTGGGAAAATGAAGGGAAAATTGCAAGTGCCAAACTCTCAAAGGCCTTTCCTATGAAGACGCATTCTCACAGGCACGTTGTGCATTTGGTCTGCAGGAAAGCTTCAAAAACATGTCCTACCTCGCTCTCGTAGCAGTACCATGGCTTCTGCTGCCTTCCAGCTTGTCTGCTCAGGCCTGTCATGAGCCAAAAACTGTCGTGAAAGAAACCCAAAGATGCCGTCCCATGTAGTGATGAGTTTCCGGCCACATCCAACCGCTTCAACAACTCTTCTCCAGAACATCAAGAACACAAATATGAACGCTATTCTAAAATCCCGTCCAAAAAAGTCCGTGATGTCAGAACCTGTGAAGCCCATGCGCCCCTGAGTCTGCTAGTGACCAGGTTTCAAGCATCAGCAAGGCAGCAACAGCAATCTCTTTTCCTTGGCACAGTCTTTGCATCTTGCTTTTATGCGACCATGGATACAGCCACAACAGACTTTGCAGTTCTGCTTGAGCCTTCCATGTGGGCACGCCTTGCAAATGTTGCAGCGCTGCTTGAGCTTTCCATGTGGGCACGCCTTGCAAATGTTGCAATGGTATTTGAGTTTCCCATGCTCACAACTGATACACTCTCGGCACATATCCTTTCGCCTGCCATGAGGGCATGCAGGCGTGCAAGACATGCACCTGCTCTTGAGCTTACCATGTGGACATGGTACGCACAAAGAGCACGCTCGTCGAAGCCTTCCATGAGGACAGCTGTTGCACTTGCCACAATTTTGTCGTAGGAGACCGTGAGGACAGCCACTGCACCTTTTACAGGATTCGCGGCAGAGTCCATGTGGGCAAGCCGGTCGGCATCGTCCATCAGGGCAACTCTTGCAAAACCTGCAAAGCTTTCTTGCCTTGCCATGTTCGCAAGCACTGCAAATGCCACAATGTCCACTTTCTTTGCCGTGCTCGCACTGAAGCGGAACTGGTCCTTTGCGTCTCTTCGGTTTCACGATTTGCTTGGTTGTATCCAGGACAGCCAAATCCTGCAGTGAAGCCATTTGATTCTGAGGTGGTAGCTGTGTTTGGCTACTTTTTGTATCAGAATCTGGAGCCCCGTTGCACGCACCAACAATCTGAGGCGGTCCGCCATCAAGCTTCGAGCACAAACGAGTCCACTGCTTGGGGGCTAGCAGCTCTGTCTGGGATCTACCATTCAATTTGCTGACAAGATTTCTGAGGTAATCCAGTACAGCTGAGAACTTGCCGTCTTGCTGGTCCACACGGGTCAAGCAAATAATGACAATTCGCCGAAGTCGAAACTGTAGATTTCCTTGGTCATGGCATAGAATGCAATGTTAAACCGTTTAAAACCGTTGCATTTGTGCCACATCATTGCTTCACCAAATGATTCTTGTCCCTCAGAAACATTGATGAAGTATCAAGAATGGTGTCATTTATGGTGAGGTATTTGGATTTGGACCGGGTCTTTTTCAAATTACGTGAGTTTTGGACTCTCTGGGACGGCTTCGACATGCACCCAAGCTGCGATCCAGTGTTTGTTCTGAGTCTGGATCCAATGGTTCTTGTTGGCCTTGATGACACTCACCCTCCCTTTTCAATCGTGGAGGTGTGAGCGCAGCAACGGCTCTGCGAAAAATGGATTCAAGCCGATTGGTCTCAACTTCTCTCTGATCACCCGAATCCTCAACTTCATCCTGAAGTTGCAGCTCTGCTTCCAAACCCTCCACAAAAGAGCAACGTTCACCGCTGCTTTTGTTCCTCCAAAGTTGGATGGCTTTCTGCAGGAGACGCACTGATTTCTCAGGCCGCATCAGTGAGATTTCTAAGTTGGAGAGTACTTCCGCTGGCATAACATCCCGCAGTGCAGCCCATGGACCACTACCATACAGATCGTCTTTCTGTGTCTGCCAAATCAACTTGAGTCCAGTCAACAAACACGGGCAGCAGTTGATACCCTGAACCTTCAGCTGCTCGAGGTAGCATCTAAGAAGGTCAACAGCCAAGAGCTTAACCGCAGCTCCACATTTTGGTGCAGCCACCCAGGCTGCCACGTGTGTGGCATAGCGCTGCAACTGAAAGTTGTTCAGTTTCGACAAAGAATCAGAATAGCGCTGCAACACACGCTCCGGCATTTTCGACGAAAACCTGGCAACATGGTACTGGAAACGCTTTGAATCTTGCCAGTCATCCAAAGTCTCGAAGGAATGTGAAGATTCACCGCCACAGGCCGTACACACCATGAAAATTGAGGTGAAATGAGTTGCCCACGAATGATGAGAGCCACACTTTAAGCCACGCTTTGAGCCACATGAATGATGAAATGGGATTTCTCAAGCATTCGATAGTTCAAACATGTTCCAACTCTTAAAATCACTTTGAATCTATCCATCATTATTGGATATTATCCATCTATCCATGTGTGACATGGCTTAGCAGTGCAGCTTGGCACCTGAGCTTGGCTGCCTTGGCAAATGCCGCCATGGCCTGGCAAAAAACTACAGATTCCTCTGTGTACGTTGTGTGTTGTGCCTACACATGTGTGTATTAGTATGATACAAACAAATATACATATTATATATATACAGTGTATTCATCATTGCTTATTCTTACTACTTACTACTATTACTATTGTGTTCACCATTACTATTGCTATTATCCTTGTTAGTATTGTGATTGTTGATACTGCAGTTGTTGTCGTGTTTGCACACCAGTGACTACACGTGTACAACCATGCGAAGCATGCTCATTTAGAGGTTAAGTTTTGTTCCACTGCGGTGTGTCAATTCGACTAGAACTGAGTTAGCCGCACCTCGTTGTAAGATGCTTTATGCAAAAGAGCAGTTGCAGTCCAAAGCCTCAGCACTGCATGGTGCGCCCATTGAGACCTGTTAGTTGGTAACAATTGGGGACATCATCGCAATCTTACTTTAGAAGTTACCCCATTTCCACTATACAACAGGTTACCCGGTTACCCCGGCCCGACCACAAGTTACCCAAGTGGCTCATCCTATTGCACAGTATTACTGCGGAAGACCTGTTTGAGGGTTCAGAATTGTGGATTTGCATCCGTGCCATCATGTTCTCCATATCTTTGGAAGATATCTTCATATTGCTGGTGATGTTTCAATATTTGAAACAGCCACTAAGAAAACTAAGAAAGAGGGTGCGTCTGGGTTGTGTTTGGGTGGTGCTGTTCGCAAAAATGTAGGAAGGCAACCAGCAAAGCTCTTTCCCACAACCAGAAAGGTCAGCTAACACTCAGAGACCTCTGCAAATTGCAGTACTTACGACACATGTGGATGAGATCATTGCATATAAAGTCCTGTTTCTGTTATTCAGGTTGTTTTTCTGGACGGCTGATGATTGCCAACCTGGTCCCTGTTCTACTTCTATACTTGACGGAGGTGCTTACAGCTGAACTCACGGCCAATCAACATGCGGGTAACACGGATAACACGGTGGGCCTACCAGTTTAGACAATACAATGTTCTCCTTGCATTTAAAGTGGCTGCGTCTGCATCAAGACTTCTGCCCATTGGCTAGGTTCACCAGGAGCCACCTGCAGGTTAACACTATAACTTCCACATGCAACTGCCCCAGAAATGCAAACCAGGACCAAGGACCTTTCCTTACTTTGGAGCACCAAACAGCTAAAACTGATTCATAGCAAAGAAAACATATCTTGTAAAGGGACACAGAATTCACCGGATTGTGCAAACCCACAGAGGACATCAAATCGTGCCTGTCTCTCCTTTACCCGAGAGAGACACCGCAGAGCTGCATCATAGCTGCCTCGCTCCTCTGATATCGGGTCAGTTCTCCCCAATCCAAATCCCTAGTTCTCCCTAGCTCTCTGTATTTTAAGTCTTGATGCCTGAGCCACATTCATGATAGCAGATTTGATTCAGAAGAAAGGGAATACCATCCACAAATCACATTTAGAGGGATGCTCGAAGTGGTTTAGCGAGGCGAAGCTTATGGCATCAAGAAAAGCACTCCTAAACAAACAAAGATCAAATGAGTTCAAAACCAATCACAATTCCGCAAGAACAACGACAAAGACGAAGAAGAAGGAGGAGGAGGAGAAGATAGCAGGATAGCATTTCAAGATAAGACGTCAGATCTTCGCTCCAGCCAGGCTTTCCCGGTCAATGCCCAGCACTGCATCATCTGCAACCTCACTGAAGGGCTCAAGCCATTGCAATTCATGAGCTCTCTGTATTTGCAGGAGCCGAGGTACCAATTGCCACTTCAATTCACATCTCAACACAGCAGCAGAACCCAGACATTGACAATGAGCACTCTGGCACTTCACTTGGAACTTCCATAGGCGGAACTTTTGCCATGCTCCTTCTCAGTCCCCCACTGCTTTCCCTCAGTCTCTCCATGTCCTGCTGCCTTTCCCAGTGAGATGAAACTTTGACACGTGAATGGCTGGCTGACTAGTCACTAGAATCTACGATGGTCCCTGAAAATTTGAAGACCCGGTGACATGATCCAACTTCAGTTTTTTCAAATCTTGGTCAAGGAAATCCAAAGAAGTCAAAGAGTCGCAGCTTTTTGTCAAGCAGAGCAATGGCCTCCATTAAACGACACGCAATCTCCCGAAGGGATGGACGTCCTGAGCTCCGTCGTGGTGGCATTTTGGGCGACGAATGGACGGAGACAATTAGACCACGGTGGAGATTGGTGAATAGCCTCATCGCTTAGATCATATAGAGATATTGAAATATATATATATATGTATAGAATATAGTATATTTATATGTATATATATACTATATAGATTGATATACAGTAGATTGGATTAGATTAGATTAGATTAGCTTGGGTTAGGGCAGTTCTTGTTTGGGTTGGGTTAGATTAGTTAGCTAGACAAAGACATAAACTTCCAGTGCGACAAACCCAACTCCCCGCCTGGGTTGGCATCCCACAAGCCTGAAGCTTCTTCTTCCAGCTGCTTCCTCAGCAGGCCGAAGGGTGAACGGCCAACGGTCATGATACCTTTCTTGAACAGTTTGATGCACTATTGATGCACGAGCTCCAGGACCAAGTGCATTTCATCCAAGCTTTGAAGTGAAGCATTCCTTTGATATATATATATATATGTATATATATATATAAATACACACGTTTAGTCATCATGGTAGCTTCGATATGCAGGTGGGCACGCAACTAGGTTTGCATGGATGTACACGAGCGGATAGCATCATTGCGTCTGTGCAGGTATGCAGTGTATGCAGATGTGTGTGTGTGTGTGTTATTCATGTGTACGGTTTCTGAAAGTGCAAATATCATTTCAATGTGGACATGACACAGAGAGGTCATACTGATATCTCAGGGGCCCCTGCTGAGAAGGGCTTTCCTTTAAGAACTTCTCGATCCTCTCCTAAAAAAAAAAACTTTGTGGAAAAGCAATTGCACCGTGTTGCACCCATGCAAACACAGCTACTAGAGGCATCGCCAACTCTACAGAAAGGATATGCAATTTGCTGCCTGGCTAGCCTCTAATTGAACCGCTAACATCCAATACCATGTGGCTTTCATTATGCCACTGCAACATCCAAAACAATGGCAATTCCGAACATGTGCTGAGAAGCCAAGTGTGGAAGGCCAAAGCACAGCTTGAATCCAACATTGCTTGAGAAGGCATTCTGGCAAAACAGATCCATTTTGACTATCAATGCATCACAGGATGGTGCTTTAAAAGTTTCAACTTCTGAAAGAAAATGAGAAATCAACATACATCACCCACCCATACCCACCCCATCCCTTCATGGAATGATCCGGTCCAGTTCTTTCGATTCCTCAGGTCCTTGCCAAAGAGTAAAAACATGATCCACGGATATTCTGGATGCTACAAATTGCTACAAATTGCTACAATACTCTATCTCAAGTTCGCAAAATGCAAGCCATGAGACTGCCATGCAGAAGCAGGGTTTGAGGGCGCAACAACAATCAAAATGTGATGTGATGTTTGATTATTTTTGATATCAGCATGGTGCGGTTTTGAAAAGCCGATTGATACTGTTGACACCCACAAAGTCATGGCAGCGGCCTGCAGCCGGGTCTTGCTCCATCCCTAGGCAAAAGAAAGAAAGTGGGTCATGGACTTAAAACTGGTCTTCTCATGGGGGAAACAAGCCTAGAGTCTTGGACAATGCTGCCAGTTTCTCATTCACAACAAGGACTGCCTGTGTGGAGAGAGGAGCTAAGCAGCTCGAGATTTGAGGCAGGGCAAGATGGCTGCGGCACAGGGCAATTGTGGTCACCAGTAGAAACTAATGTCGCTCTGCACCACTGAAAGAAGCTCAAGTTTCAATCCTCAAACACATGGATTTCAAAGTGCATCTTGCAACCGCTGTTTGCGTAGGTGAAACGATGTTCCTGGTAAATACAGTTGAACAAATCGAAAGGAAAAGGATGTTCAAAAAAATGTGGTAGTTCTGCATGGCACAGCCGCTCCCACAATCTGCCATGGGCCATACAACAGGCTGGTCAGGCTGCTCTCCTTCTGTGCCGTGCGCAACTGGCGCACCGCACCATGCCACCTGCCAAGGCATAGGGCACAGTGTTTGGGCCAACGTGCTGGGCCAACGTGCTGGGCAACATCTTCAAATTTGCCAAAAGACATCCAGATTGGTCCAACTTTTCACGCAGGATGCTCAGGAAGACATCTCGATTTTCAAGAGATCTGCATCTGCCGTGGCTCGGCAGATCTATGTACATGGGACGCTAATGACCTTGCTCTTCGCCATATCTGAAGAGGCTCAGAGTGTCAAAACATTTTTTTGCATCACTGGGTGCAATTCTTGCAAGATCTTGTCTTGTTCATGCCATTCAGAGAAAGCCAGCATTTTCCATTCTATCTCTGAGACCTTCTTGCTTCAATCTCAACGCTGCCTGCATCAATTTCACTAGCGCTTGGCTACCCTCATGACCCTCATCTAATAGCGTCAGCATGCTGGAGCTTGGTGGCCTGTGCTGTTCGAACCCGACTTTAGATGCCTGTAGGCCACGGAGCTCCAAACATCTGTAGGTCCACAAGTCAAAGTCAAAGTGGTGGAGCTGCTGGAGCTCTTCCCCAAGTTGCCAGTGAAAGCTGATCCAAACTACATTGGTATAATATTGGTATTGTGTTGCAATGGCTGTACAAAGCTGGGGGACCATTTCAGGTGGCTTTCTGACAAACTCACATCCAATGTCATTGCCTGTTGCATTCACTTTGGAAAAGATACTTTATCAGGAGATTCTTGCTTTGCTGAAAGAACTGAAGAGAACATTGGTGATGGATATCGTTTTCATGTGATTTTAAATGGAATTGTTCCAACAAGATTGATTCCAACATTCTAACCAAGGTTGAGGCTCTTCAAATCTCAAGCATTCAAAAGGTGACTGGCACCCTAGAGCCCCGCCCTATGGCAGCACCCCAGTATCCCAAGTCGCATCGCAAATCGGCGCCTCCAGGACTGCTTTCCGGGCAAGGGAACGAATGTCTCCATCCCCATGAAAGCTGCTCAACTGACCTCACATGGCTTAGGAAACGGAGCTGGTGACCCGGGCATTCAACCAGGACATACCAGGACTTTAAAAATCGAAGAGTCCAGAGTCCAGAGCATTCCACAGCAACTGTCTCATGTATGCAAGCCAAGCTGCGAAATATGAGGCCAACTCCTGTCTCTTCCACAGATTGCCAATTCACATCACGGCCTCGTAGATTGCGACAAGAATGGTAATGTGCCCAGTTGAGTAGCATCAAGTCGTTCACCTTTTACGTCGTTTACCAACGGCTCAAGTTGTTTCTATCAACCTTTTGGTCCATAGAAAAAACTTGAACCGATTCTCATTCAGGATCCAACGCTGCATCTTCAAGATCAGGTTGTGCAAAGCCTTCCTTAGCATCACACGATACTGCAGATGCTGCTGCACTGCACTGATTTGACGAGGCTCGCGGTCCCTTAGATTCCGCATGAATAGGTCCGAATACGTTTTGAGAGGATGCCTGCCCTGTCAGTGTGGAAGTGGCCCAGTCAAGTGACTCAATGTCCATAGGATCATCTTTGTGCCTTGGCAAATCAAACAAATCAGCCCTTCAGCCCCTCTCAGCAAGAACTTTTCAAGGCTTCTCTGTTCTGAAGCTGGTCCTATGAGAAAAAAGAGCCACATCTTGTGGTTTTGGGAGGTTTCCAAACAGAGACAGATCCGACTAGCTTCCACCTCCGAAACGAGATGAAACAAGACTATCTGAGTGCCTGTCTCTTGATCCTCTTGCAGTGGGAAAACGCGCAAGTGGTTCTGAGATGTTCTGAGCCGGGCCACACTGCGGTCTCAAGTTTCACCACAGCCTTGGCAGCCTCCCGACTCCACCGCTCTGCAGCAGGTTCAGCCTGCCAGAGCTGCCAGAGGGCGACAGCGACATTTGACAACTTTGCAGAGGTTGAATGGTAAGGGAATGGTTCCTGCATCCACTGCCCGCCTCTGCTTTGACCAAAGTCAACACGCCCTGGCATGCGTTATATAATAGTGGCAAGGTTTTGCTTACCCTTTACATGTGCAAATGTTCCAAAGAAATTCTGAAAGCTTGGCTGTCAAAGTTTCCCTCTACTCTTCACACCAAGGCCAGTGGCAGAAAAGAAAACACCTGTCTAGTTTTACATCCTGAAGGCAGTGCTCACAAAATTGACCGAATCGCCCAAACTCTCTTGCCTGCGGGCTCTGAACTGGCTGAATCTGCGTCTCTGGCTTGTACCCCACCAACTCCAAGAACTTCGTCAAAGTCCTCAGCAATGACATGACGTGGAGCTGCATACATTGAAACATTCCTTCTGTGTGGCCATGATCCAGTGGTCAGTGAAACTTTGAATCCGAGCCCCGGGCACCGGATCCGCCCCACGCTCAGGGTCGCCCACTCGTTGCAGACGCAACGCTAAAGCCTCCATCACCAAGGAACAGCGCGAAATACCAACTTGTTCCAACACCTAGTTCCACTGACCTCAAGCTAAAACCCCCTTGTCTCCTTGGCAAATCACTGCACTTTGACCAGTCGTCTACAACCTGCCTTGGAGTCGAAGCTCCACTGTGTTTCTTCTGCAGCCGTTATTAAAAAAGGAAGCACCTGTCACCTGTTGGGTGCACACAGAGTTCAACACCCCACCTTTGCTCTACGCAGCACAGGTCTAAGCTCCTCATCTTTGGCTGCCTGGCACTTGCCAGGGGTTCATGTCAACCATTGGAGACAAAGGCCAGTTCTATTGAGCAATTGCAGCTTGGTACAATAATGTACAATATCTGCTTTCACCCAGAATGTTTGTTGCTGTTGAATTCACCACAAGATGACACAGTCGGTGTTGAATTTCTCATTGATCGATGTAGTTCTGTTTTGCCCTGAAATCATGAGATCCTCGAAAGTGCCTGGAGCAGAAGCCGCCATCCTGCGAGTTGCACCCTGCGATTGCTGCTATGCAAATCCTGAGCTTCTTAGATGATCTTAGATGAGCTGCAAGCTGGAAGGCAGTTATTGCAACACTGTGGAGGTAGGTGGCTCCCTTGTTGCCAAAAAATTAGGCGGGCAATTGCACAGAAAAATCAATCAACCATACACTGTGGAACAAATAACTTTCTTCATCGCTACGGCGGCAGCTCCAAATGTGGCAAAATGTGGCAAATATGCAGTTTGAAAGAAACAGGCCAAATCAACCCCGCTCTTGAGGCAGGCACGCCAAGCAGACGACTCAGGAGTCTCATGACATCGCACTTGTTGCCTATACTGCAGATGATCTTTGGATCTTTTTGGATCTTTTGGATTTGGCAAGCTTGGCTCTTTGCACAGCTCTGGCCTCTGACGCTGATTATGCTCTTGCAAAGTAGCGGCTGCCTCTCCACCTTGGGGCACACACGCTAAAGGGGAACCGCAAAAGCGTCCAGCAATCCAAATCGCAAGTTGGATCAGCTCACACAGAAAAATTGTATGATGTGATTGTCAACGCTAATTATTCCCGAATTGAATCACTTTCACAACCTGTCCTAGAACTGGGTTTGGCTTTGCCGGCAAGGGACCGCATCTGCAAGCAGTTCAAGCCCTGGTGCAACTAGCAAGTCGTCTTCAGCGAACCTACCAAGTTCGCAAAACGGCTCAGATCGCGCCCAAAAAAAATATTTCTCAACATTTCATGGCTGGTGCCCCTTGCTTGTCTTTGTGATCAAGTGATCAAGATCCATCACTTGCAGATTCACAAGCCAAATGGGAGGTCTATTTTTTTTTGGTACAAGCTGGCATTTTTTTTCCTAGTTTGTCCACCACTAATTACTTGCTACTCCTGTCTCCAGTCAATCTTAGATAGATTCCAGAGCTTCTAGAAGCATTCATGCAGTGTCAAATCTGCATTGACAATTTGTCATTGTCTGATGGTCTTCCATACCTTTCTAGCTAGCCACCATCCCTTGACGCATCATCGCTCATCATCGCTCATGCCTCGATAATGCAGCCCAAACCTGTCAAACCAAACACTTCAAGAAAAAGTGTTTGCCCAACTGAAATGCATTGGCTACTTCTGGATCAGCAACCACTGGTACGCAAAAAACGTCACTTTGTGATCTTGGAACTCAAAAGCTTCCACTGTGAGAGATTTAAGGGATGGTAGGGGCTGATGTCAACCTTCTGTCAAACTTAAGCACTTGGTATCCCTGGAATCCTACTGATGCGCGCAGTAGTCGCTTCATACTTACTTTTGTATGAGTGGGGTGATGGGCAATCGTTTGTAAACTTTCCCACCGACTCATATACACATTCATTCGACGGCACAATTTGCAGGGTGAAGGTCAAAGGTGCTGTTGACTTCCACTAGGACTCTCAAAACCACGAAAAGCATCAAAAAACAGGGTTGTGTTGCGGCAAGTAATTCTTGAGGATCCTTGACTCCCGCTTGGTAACTTCGGAGCAGGGTCGAAAGTCGGCAAAGCCAAGACATAGAACAACAAATGCTTCGTGTCAAAGTCTAGAGATCAAGGCGTTCACACATGCAAGTTGTCCACCCTTCTTGCTTGTTCTTTGTTCCGGCTCGCAGAAATATCAAGTTGGTGTTCAACCCTATAATGGATGGGTTCTTCCGTCAGGGTAACCATTCCAAGCATGCACAAGTTTCTGTGCTCCCAAAGCCAGTGAGTCCATAGATGGATATGTGTATTATACATACATACATACATACATACATACATACATACATAAATATATATATATGTATTATATGTATATATAGATATATATATATATATATACATATATATATACATATATTACATATATATATATACATATATATATACATATATATATATATACATATATATATACATATATATATATACATATATATATACATAATATATATATATACGTATATATACATATTTATATATATATATATGTATATATACGTTTATAGTATATATGATTATATCTGTAATATATTTATATGTATAATGTAGGTATATAGTTTTATATGTAGAAATGATATGTATATATATATATGTAGGTATGTAATGTATGTGTGTGTATGTATGTATGTATGTATGTATGTATGTATGTATGTATGTATGTATGTATGTATGTATGTATGTATGTATGTATGTATGTATGTATGTATGTATGTATGTATATATATATATATATTTTAATATGTTTATTTTCAGATGATTATTTATTTGCAAGGTAAAAGAAATTCCGTATCAGGCATCAACAGGAACAAATTGTGGGAAGCTGGGCCACGGCCGCCTCGGCTTTTGCGGCTCGAGGGTCCTGCAGGAGCTTCAGAGCTTCAGCACCTGAGGGATCGTGGCACATCTGTGCTAAGTTCAAGAGTTTAATACAAATATGTTGCGTTTCAAAAATAACTTGCATTTAAATATAAACATGTTCCACTTTGCAGGTTTGACTTCTCTTTCCTCATTCATTCTGCACCTGAAACATACAAACGCCAAATCGATGTAATGCCCTGATCCCAATTGCACACGCTTCGCATACGGCCAAGAAGAAAAGGGATAGTGTTTTCGCAAGTGGTAACGTAAAAGTAATATGCGGAAGATGCACAAATCGACGAACCACTTCAGAAAGAGCAGAAACAGAGACCATCTCCCTCCACTTGAGTTGGTGAATTTCGCTCAGTGACGGGAGGGAAGAGCAGCTGGTTCAGATTCTATAGACGTCTCAGCAAAAAGGACCTCGACGATGTCACTGTCCTCAGCAGCTTTGATCAAGCCCCTTGGCAACACGAGAAAGCAAGAGCCTCCACATGCTGCGCCTCTGTGTTTCTCAAAATTCAGGTCCCCCAAAGCCATTGGTATCCTACATCCCCTAAAATCCATCAAAATCCCCCATCAGAAATGACCAACCTTGGATGATTTTGGTGTCCCACATCCACCATCCTCCATAGCAGAGCACCAACATCTAGTGCTAAGGTCTGAACCTTGAGCTTGAGTTGCAGCGGTGACTTGCTGGTGTCTAGCCAGCCAAGACCAGCACCTGCTTGCGGCAGCAGAAACTTCACGAAGACTTTCACCTTAGCAAACTTCAGTAAAAAAAGAGAGCATTCAACGGTCATTTAAACACCTGTGTCCAGAAGGGTTGAACGGAATGCCAAATGACCCGATTATTTCAGATGAATAAAATAACAATATCAATCAGATTGAAAAGCTCCAAAAACCCATGAAATGCCCTTGAGTCAGCTCAAAATGCTGCTGGAGGAGCATCGTCGTCTAAAACACCCCGTTCCTTGCAGTAGGTGCTCCTGTCCACAACAAAATCGGAGATATTATGAAATGTGCTCCTGATCAAGACAGCTGTCAGCTCAAAGGTTTCAAACTTTAGTTTCATTTTGGGGAGATTTAAGTGGTATCACAACATGTTGCAAGAGCATTTCTGTCTTTATCTATACAGTCTATAGTCTATAGTTTATAAACATGTAGTAACTGCCCAATATGCATTTTGTGTGTGCCGTATTATGATCGCAGATACGTAGACTCAAGCTGTTCAGCATATCCTGATGATTGAATCCAATGATTTTCTCCAGAGCTTCTTCTCGATCGCCAGGGTGTAGTCATCTTGAATATCCTGGCCATCCTTGGTTCCAACGATACCATCCGATACCTCGAAACTAGGCTGAAGGGAATTCGGGCATATTGTTTCTACGGAAAGAAATTCCACTGGCGCTTGCTGTCAGTTTGCCATTCGCAAAAGTCTGCTGGACATGACCAGATCAATGCTGCAGAACTTGAGCCTGAAAGCCCACCGAAATAAGTACAGTTGCGTATGAAGAGCTCCAAAAGTACAGTCGCTTTCTGAAATTTCTCAGGCTCAGCACATACTAAGACAAACTATGCAACTTCTGCATGATGTGATTCCATCCCCTTCCGAGAGTGCTGCCACTTGCCATGAATTTTTGCTGAGCTGCTGAAGTCATAAAGCCTCAAATGTGGCTGGAAGTTTGTTGCAGGGCATGGGAAATGTGAGAAATATGGCCTCTTCCTGTTCCAGATGTTCCAGGGCATAGATGTGGCAGCCAGCAGTTCTTCTGGAAATATATTAAATATATATCTTGCTTTGGGCCCTTGAGATCAAAAGATCTGACTCCTTCGGGACTTTCACACCCAACTTTCCGGACCAAAAAAAGCTCAACAAAACCACTTTGAGAATCTGATTGTGACTGTTTTGTCCCAGCGATGCCACTCAGATGCCACTCCGCCCGACTCTCTGCAAATATCTGCAACTAGGCTGCGTCCGACGATCAATCTGATCAGGTCATCACGACCTGGAGCATGTGGAATCCACGTCCACATGCTCACATGCGAATCACATGCGAATCACGTGCGAATCACATGCGAATCACATGCGAATCACGTGCGAATCACATGCGAATCACATGCGAATCACGTGCGAATCACATGCGAATCACGTGCGAATCACGTGCGAATCACGTGCGAATCACGTGCGAATCACGTGCGAATCACGTGCGAATCACGTGCGAATCACGTGCGAATCACGCGCGAATCACGTGCGAATCACGCGCGAATCACGCGCGAATCACGCGCGAATCACGTGCGAATCACGCGCGAATCACGTGCGAATCACATGCGAATCACGTGCGAATCACGTGCGAATCACGTGCGAATCACGTGCGAATCACGTGCGAATCACGTGCGAATCACGTGCGAATCACGTGCGAATCACGTGCGAATCACGTGCGAATCACGTGCGAATCACGTGCGAATCACGCGCGAATCGCGTGCGAATCACGTGCGAATCACGCGCGAATCACGTGCGAATCACGTGCGAATCACATGCGAATCTTGCAAAGTCGTTTTTGGCTAATGCCATTTCGAGTTGTTTCGAGTTTCGAGTCCTCATTCTCATTTGAATGTTAGATTACAATGGATTACATGCGTGCATTCCACTCATTCTGCTTAGCACTGCAATCTCCCTCTGACTCAAGCTGTGCACCAGCGGTCTGCTTGAAGGTGTTGAAGTCGCTAGGGCGAGTTTCCTCCAATGCCTCAACCAACAGAAAGACAAGAGCGCAGTCACAGCTTGAACAAAGCTCAAGAAGTGTTTCGATGCGGCTATACGCAATTTTCTTCAATATGTACCTGACTCTTCCATGACCGCGATGCAAACTTCTGAAGGTTTCTGAAGGTTAGAATATTGCATTGACAGTTAGGTTCAAGTTTCACTTCTTCAGGAAAAGGAAAGCAGAGCGGAGTGAGCTTGTAGCTACAGGATATTTGTCTACATATATTTGATTCCACTTGGTTAGTTGTTTGATGTTGTTTGCTATCAAAAACATCTTCTTTCCAACAGCACAAAACCAGGATGGCCTTGTTCCTTGCAGGGCCGCTGGACACAGCTTTGTAGGCCTTGAAAGGAAGGCAGCTGTGCAGGGTGAAGATGTTGGAAGTGCGAAAACTACCATGGCCAAATCATACTTGCTGACAAGCAGTTGCACTACATGAAGCCTCAACATTGCCTGTCATGATCCCAGTTCTTCTATACCAGTGAAATAGCGACATAGGTGTTGCATGGTGTTGCAGCAGATGGGTGCCCTTTGAAGCATCTGCTAGGAAAAGTCTAACACAAACCCGAGCAGCTCGTGTCTGATCCTTTGCACCAGCCATTGCTCAGCACAGCACTCCGACCCTCTGGATAGCCGAAGTGGCTATAGGCAAGAGACAACTGAGACAAAACGTTCCTGCGTCCCTGGTGTGAAATGAAGCCACTTAAATCCACTTGGCGCGGGCACTCCCAAGAAGTCCAATGGATCTGCCAATGACCCAAGTGAGAGTCCGTTATGTCACTGCCTCTCCAAGAATATCTTTGTGGTTCTTTAATACTTTTGGTTCTCGCAGTTTTCCAGGACCAGGTTGTGAGGTCCGACGGGGGGAAAGCTGCCATGTCTGTTCCTGAAGTCATGGCCTTCAATCACTTTGCATCACTAATTTCCAAATGTTGCCAACTTCTTGTGCGATTTGCGGCAAAGCTGAAGTGCCAAAGCCTCTGCTGTTCTTTGGTCTCTTCACTTTCAAGGCCTAAGCAGCGAAGCCAAAACAACATCAATCTACTGAAGCCCAGGCTCTTTTTTACAACTCAAGAACCCATGGTAGCCCCTGCTATGGATTTTCCTGAATTTTCACGACGTTTCACTTGGTGAAGTACAAATGGATTCTCTGTTTGAACAAAAGCCTTCTCCCTAACTTCGTTTCTCACCCTGAATAGAAAACCTTTGCTATGTCATTTTGACGTTTTGCCTCAATGTGCAAGTTGCGCACACTGGTCGGTTGACAGACTTTGTCTTGACTCAAACACCAGAAAACACACAAAAGGACGTTGGTCCGGCATGGTCCGGCTGTGTTACCAAACGTGAAGCCAATCCTGCCACTGAGAAGTGCTCCGCCTCATGTTGACAAAAGCTGACGAGGAGACGGGGAATGAAAAAACAGTTGTTGAAGTTTCTTCAACAGGCATTTAAAAAAGTTCGTCCATGTTCGTCCTATGTTGTCTTGTATGTATTACAATGTATTATTACAATGTATTATTACAATGCATGACATAAATACACATTAAGAAATCAGGTGCGCAAAGTAGTTTTCTTACTCTGAGCGCACCGCAAACGATAGGCTTCGCGCCAAGCGCTCAGAGGCTGCCAACCAGTGCCAGACCTGCAACAGGCTATGCTATTCCAGCATTCATACGTTGGCCTTCGATCCGAAATGAGGCCGCAACGCCCCGCAAACCTTCTACCTCCGCTTTTCTCGCACCTTTTCATGAAGCAAACATCTGCAACTGCCTCGTCCAAAGGATCCTCCGAACTTGGGCCGCGCTCCACCTCAGGTCATCAGCCAACAAGCAGAAAGGGAAAGGAGGACCAGCAGTTTGCCATTAAGAAAGAACGTTGCAGCGCATAAATAATTCATCCGCCAAATAGTTTTTTTTCACAGTCACACATGGCCTCCGCAAGTAGTTCCAAGATGGCATCTGTCCATCCTGGGAGGGAGATCAAACTTTATGAATCGCCATGACAATCATGACATGTTTTGTACCGAAAAAACGAAAGGTCTCTGTACCGGGAAAAAAAAAACACGATGTTTTTGTCTTTCTGGAACCCATCTCCAACCCTTGCCAGAAGACCACTTGGTTCACGTGCCAGATAAGGCCAAGCAGGCTTCGTTGATGGCCTTGACACTAGCCTCCTCGGGAGGCAATCCAAACATTTCTTGAAAAATGGTTCTGTTTGTCGAGGTGTTTCGTATCATCAAGTCGGTTCAAAAATGTTATTGTCCACAACTGATTCTCAGAAATTGACCATTTGAAAACGGTTGATGCGAAACTATTTCGCTCAGCCGGGTTTGAAGTCCAAAACAAAACGCTGATCTTGCACTGAAAACTGACAAAAAACGGCGGTTCCTCTGCCAAAGTTCGAAGCAGTTCATCTGCCTGAAATGAAATAAAACAACATTTGTGGTTGTGGAGTTTCACATGTTTTCTTGGCAATAAACTCCAAAAATTAAGTCATGTATTTTTTCAAAGGGCTGCAATCCTGAGAATTTCAGCCTCCTGGGAACTGGGTGGAAAGGTACTGGGAGGCACTGCAATCTGTGCCTGGCAAACCAGCATCCAAACTGATCTATTGGAGTTGAATGTGACCTTTTTCAAACAACAAATGGACTTATGTTTTTCAATATAAAATTGCAGCGCACCAAACAGAGTGAAAATAGTGTTCGCATTAAGTAAATCCGTACCTTGTTTTACAAGATTTGCATGTAATAATAGTATAAGTATATAATAGTGTTTTTTTTGTTAATGCAGTTTCATGCAAATTTTGGACACCCAAATCATATGGGGTGAACCGATTCGCAGAACTCAAATTCAAAACACTGCTAAGCACAACAAACACTTTTGGTTGTTGGTCCCATATTTTTTAAATTTCCAAAAGTGAGATTCATTTTGTTTGCACTGTGTATGTGTATGCGTCCACGTGCATGTGGCCACATCTGGAAGCAGCGGTGTAATAAAATTGAAAAACCATGACAGAAATTGTTTGTAGAAGAAAAAAACACATTCCAATGCAGCGAACTCGGAAAACTGGTATTACAAAGGATGCAGGTCGGTTTTACGTCAAACTGTTTTGCATCAATTTGCCCATCTGTCTATGTTGTTTCTGTTTGATTGATCAAAATGTTCAATGTGGGGAAGGAAACGTTCAATGTGGGGAAGGATTTTGGGCGATGACACTTCAATTTGTTTCCCATAAGTTCTCCAAAAACGCTTGACAACACAATGGGCCAATATGGGTGCACTTTGCAGGATTCCCAAAATATCGTAATTCGTAAACCACAAAATTCAAAATAAAAAACGGTTTATCTGATCAGCATGTTCAAACAATTTGTGCATTTGCAAAATCACAGCATTTTGGGATTCAAAACGTTGGATTTTTGGAACTGTGTTTGTGAGAAATCAGTGTTGTGTTGGACGCATCCAACATGGTTCACTTCGATATTCATTCAAAGAAAAACATATTGTCAAGTGATTTTTGTTCAGTGTGTTTCGGTTGCAAACCTGCCTTGGGCACTGGCGGGCGAGCAGAAGGCCTCAATGAACAATTGTTTTCCAAGTCGAGTCAGAACAGTTCCTGCAAAAAAAATGTTGCAACATTTCCGGATGAAGAATTTGATGCCGTTTCCTGAGGAGGAAATCACGCAGCAAACATTCGGATTGAATTTAACTGGGCCACAAGCATTGCTTTCCAAGGCCATCGGACCACCAACCATTGAAGGACATTGGATGAAATTCATTTCGAACACGATTCCTTGGATTGATATTGGTATGCCTGGTATGCTGCATTCGCAAAACAACCCCTCGTCATGCAATGGCAAATTAAGATCTGTTTTGGAAGGAGGAACACACCTTTCCACAACACTTGCCGGGCAATTGGACCTCATAGACTCGTAGTGTGCCAAATGTTTTTTGGAATGTTTTTAATTTGTGTCAAGCACATCGGACATGTATTGTTCCTACATGTATACATGCGCATGCATCTATACAATACAAAGTTGTTGTTCTGCAGGGACATCATCCACGAGAGTTGTAGTACTTTGAGCATTGACACAATCCGATACTAAAGCCAACCGCTGTTGATTGCATGATTTGCGTTTTCACGAATAATCATTTGTGTGAAATATGTTTGATTCTTCGGGTTCGCGTGTTTTTGCATGTATTTTGTCCATATAATCAACAACAGGAACGTGGTGTGAAGATAAGATCAATGTGCACAATGCGATTTGAGGACCCAGAGAACGTTCCACATATATGATATATGAATCAAAGTCTTGCCCAACAATCATAAAAGTGAATTAGGACCAAAAAAAATTGCGTTACTATTGAAAACACAATCAAATGCAATTGCGCATCCCACAACAAGAAAATGATTTCAACTATCAAAACAAAACAAAAAACATGTGCGAACAAGCATGCAATACACATGTTGTTATGGACCAAAACATGTTCTCGCAGCGATTATGACATTTACTTCACACAATGATCGTTTCTGGAACGTGTTTTTGTTTGCGTTTGACGGTTTTGCAATAATTGGGCCAGAATTCCTGCCAAATCAGCAAGTTCACCAACACCGGTTGCAAAATACAGAGTTCATCGGAATTAATACCCAACATTTGGGGCCATTCGTCAATGCAAATCTCCAAACAAAAAACAAAATGTGCGCCGAGGTGAACAACGGAAAACAAAATGCATCCATGACAATGCCATCAAGAAAATCACATTCTATACGGAAATTATATACAATAATTATCATCGGCAGGGAGATTTCCGGTTTACATTTTATCACATATGCCATAGTGAACATTTTCCTTGATGCAAACACGCCTGAAGAATCACTGTGCTGCACAACCGTTCGAAAAGGTCGTTTCATCTCCATTTTTATCACATACTTTCAGAAACACTTTAAATTTCTGCAGTTTAACATGGTCTCGCAATGCATGACCTCCGTAGTTGAACGATGTGTGAACAACGCTATGTTTTTTCTTCTCCGCTTGGAAAATGTCACTGAACATTTGAAAACACGTCTGTCACGCAGATGTCACGCAACACTACTTGACGATGAACATATTCAGTCTGGAAAGAATGGATGACATACTTATCCACTCCTATCCAGACTGAACAACATTCATTGAACTCTGACATCAGTGACAAAGGACAACTCCAGGATGGTCTGCCAGCCAGTGAAAAGTTACCAGCCATCTTAAAATTTCCAAGCCATATTCTAGCAAACTCCTTCACAGCACTCTGGTCCTCACATCAATGAATGCGCCGGATGCAGGCACGCCCAGATGAAATTTAGGGGTTGCTGTTTTTTCCCGCTGCGGATTTGTTTTTTTCTGTTGCGTCGACTTTTTCGGCTGCAAAGCTGGGTTTTCTCTGGTGCAGGATTTTTCCTGCCTCGGATTTTTTTTTCCCTGCCTCCGACTGTTTTTCCTGCTGCTGTATCATTTTTCCCGCTGCGTCGAGAATGTATTCTTTCTGCTGCAAACCTGTTTTGTGCTGTTGCGAGGTGTTTTTTCTTGCTGCGTTGGATTTTTCCCGCTGCGAATCGGTATTGTTTGCTTGCGTTTCTCCCTGCTGCCGACTGCCCAAACATTTTTTTTATGCCTCAAAACCGCTTTCTAACTCGAGACAATTTCGCAAGAAAGGACAAGATACGCAAGATGATGTCATGATATAAATTGTTGAATTTGTTCGATTTCCATTTTTGGGCTTGGAACGATATATAGAATTTGGACTTTAAAGGCGGTTCTCTCCAGTGGTGTGTGCCATCCAGGAAGGAATTGCAAGCGTGGCAGAGTTCAGCACCGATCGCGATGTTCCATGTGTTGAAGGCAAGCAGGCTGCCAATTCTGATCGTAGAAACATGTAGGGACGCACCCCACACAGGGCCCTTTTTGTGCCTGAATCGAACGCCACAGGAAGAAAGTCTGCGGGCTGGTAGTCGGTCACACTTCATTCCTCTCACACCTTCGGGTGGACAAAGGGCAATGGCCTTACATGGGAGGCCCACATGACGAGACCGTTTTTCAACCTAAATGGGGCCCCATTTCCAGGCCCATGAAACCACGTAGAAGTCAAAACCACATTCCAAATTGTGCCTCGTGTTCAAACAGCTTCGCTGCTGATACGCAGTGGAAAATACCTGGAGAGGAGCACTTCGGGAAGGCAAATTCCGTCGAAATGTGTGTGCGAGGGTATAGTATTGCGTCAATGTGATTAAATTTGACGAGGCGTCATATAAGGATGAGCGTCGTTTGGCGTTGGGAACAACTTGGTGCAAGGTGAACTTGTATTTTGTGAGGTCGCGCTTCATCTTGTATCGGATTCTTTGCATATGACACCTGCATGTTCATGGTGATCAGCTAGGTTACCATGCACATACTGAGGAGGTACATTCAAGAGTCTCCAGAATCACAATATTTTCCGAAGTTTGAATTGGATTCAATGAGCTCCCCCCTGCCCCCAATGCCGATGTTGACTAAACATAAATGTGAAAAATCGAACGCGCCGGTGCGCGATCAAACTAAGAGGCCTCTCGTTTCCACAACATGCAACATTGAAATTCCGGGGGCGAGGAGATACACATCGAGTAAAGATGACATCTAAAGCCAGCAGCTAAACTACAAACACAGTATATACTTGCTGAGTGGCAAGCTTCCTGTGAGACACATGGACGTGCCATTCTCTCTCAAACATTGAGGTCTGTGCTAAAGCTTCCCGCAGCATACAAGGGAGGCCCCAACTCCGTCTCCAAAAATCATATTCCGGTCGTTACTGAAACACAAGGCGTTTTTGACAACATGGGTCATTGAAACTTTGTCTGAGCCACATAATGTGTTGACGTTTTTCTGTGAAGACATTTCAGACTATGTTTTTGCCATGATGTACTTTGAGGAGTGAATTTTCTTCTCAAGAAAATTTGTGTCTGCAATCTCTCAGCTCACAGGGTTCACTGCATGTGTACGATTGCCGGACACGAACGTCCCATTGGCACCGGCTTGATCTCACTGAACCTTTGACCGCCGAAGTTGGTTCACACCTTGATTCTTTTATTTGAAGGAGCACCGGCCTGAAGCTCCAACCTGTTTATGCCACCAAAGTTCTCAAAACCTGTCCGAACTGGCCGTTCCGCATCTGCGGATCAAACACCTCGTGGTTTTCGTAACCCGAGGGGCCAAAGGCCGCGCGGTGGACGTTCCGAATTTTCGGACAGACGCCAGCCACGTGACAAATCCAATCTTGAAAACCGCACTCGGGTTATTGAAGATGCTTTTCATGCCGATATTGATTCAATTCGAATTAACAATCTTTGTTTTGCCCAATGTATTGCTCAGGTTCTCCGAAAGCAGTCAGGAGTGAGAAATGACGCAGACCGTGATGCCGCGTTAGCGGATTTTGGGTTCGAAAAGGGTTCCTGTCGTATATATTTCGTCATACGAATTTACTTCATGAGGACGGGTCCCTGTCGTTGCACGAACTTCTTTATCATCAAGAAACTGCTCGGAAGATTAGAGCCATGTATAGAGAAGGACTTCAGTCCCTTGTACAGCTTGACGTTGCCGAAGTTCCGGTTTGTCTCCGAGGCCGTAACAACACAATGCGTTTCCTAATGCCACTTGCTCATGTGGTATGCGACTCCAACAAGTCGAGAGCCATGATCGGCTATTTGACCACCGACAATTTCGAGCCAGGAAAGATTCCGGAACCGGATACCTGGTTTAAACCTGCCGATTTTGGCGATGATCAAGCTCGCGAGATGCAAGCAAATGAACTTGACGGCCAAGACATCGCAAGTGTTTTCCTCAGGTTCGAGAGTGGTCATTCCAATTCCAATAGTGTTTCAATTTCACATTGTCCTTTTAGGCCTGATATGTTTCCATTGAGGTACCTGGTGCATGGCACCAACGAAAAAAAACCTTCCGTCTATTCGGAGACTCGGCCTGCTTCCCGGGGGTACTCGCGGTGGAAGAAACCATGTCCACCTAGCACTCGACTGCCTTTTGAGCACCATGAATGACGCCTTGCGTCCGGAGTCCGACTGCATTTTGATCGCTAGGCCTGGAGCCGCTTCCGATTTGAATCCTGTCATTACACAGAGTAGATATGTTTTGACCGATCAAACCATACCGTTTAGCAGGTTCTGTGGCGTTTGGTCTTTGGTAGACCGTGCCTGGATCGAGATTCCGGAACCGGCAGAACTTAGTAGAATGAATGATTATGATTCTGACATTGATCTTGCTACGCATATTTGCCACCATCAGCTGTATTGGGAAAAGAAAAATGAGAATGAACTTGACAATTTTACCTGGACTCGATCTGAATATGTTAATTATGTTTCTGAACAGATCTCGGACTTGCCAACAGCTACTAAGTTCCTCAACTGTTTTAGATAGGCAATTGCCGGACCATCAAGACCAGTCAGACAGACTGCCACACCAAACGATCAACCAGTTGGCCCTCCGAAAACGGACGATGACAGAAAGGTCCATGCCCTTCGTGAAGAAATTCAACAACGGTTTAAGGACCATGTCAAGAAGGAGAAGACTCAAGAAGTCTCATCGACATCCGAAAGTGAAATGCCCAAAAGGAAAATTCAAACCAAAGCCATGCCTAAGCAGCAGAAAGGTACCGCAGGGACGGTCGACACTGCAAAAGCATCCGATTCCCGATCTGCCGCATCTGTAGAAGGTAGCCTTACCTTCGAAACCTCTAGACCTACCTGGGTTAGCGTCCAGGACGTCGTCCTTAACAAAACAAAAGACCGTCCACGCAAACCAAGTCAGTCGATCCCAGAGCTCAGCCACTTTTACCGCACACAGACAAGCAAGAAAAGATGTTCTTGCTCTTGTTGCTATGTTCCTTGTTGACGTGTCACTTCCTTGGCACAAAACAGATGCGGAGTCGCATGTTGACATCTTTCTGTCAACTTCACAAAAAAAAACGATCAAAAACACATGTCACTACAAAAATCTTTACATCATGACACGGTTTGTTTGTTCAAATAAGTTTGAGTGTTTGAAAAACGTGGAAACATTTCAAACACCAAAACATGTTCTATGATGCCTCCCTCAGATTTGTTGGCAACGGTAATTCTGAATGCCTTCAGAATGTTGCACTCTTTCATCATCGAGAGACAAAAATCAAACTAAACTTCTCCGATCAACGTCAATCAAAGCTCCTTCTTCCGAAGTCACAAACGAATTCTGTACCGAAAAACCAGGCTGAAGGAGATGGAAAATATATCGATTTTCCATTTCATTCCACATATTCAAAGCTGCATTGCATTCTCCATGCAAAGAAAGTAGAGTTGAAATCTCTTGCTGCACATTTCACTACCAAAATACAAATTGCAGTTGTGATGTGCAATCCAAAACGTCAAAGACAATGAAAAACATCTCATCCGTAGGTGACGTCACTTCCAGTAAAAGCTGCACTGCATAGTGCAAACCAAGGTGAAAGAGATGAAAAACGTATCGTTGTTGGGTTTCGTCATCTCCAATAAAAGCTGCATCATATGGGGCATGCAAAGACGATGTCAACCATCACGGTTGAGCTCACCATCAAGGTGAAAACCAAATACACTCCTTCCAATGCAGAAAAGACCAAATGGATTCATCTCACTCCAAGAGGGAAATTTTCACACCCCCTTTTGAGATCAATTCGCTATGTATAGAACTGGCCTGTCCATGCCTCGACAACTTGCTGACACTGCCAAAGCACGTATCCAGCAAATCAAATGTTGCCAGTATCGGTAAGCTGTTAAAGAGCTGTATTGCATGCACCCATTCAGTTCGACAGTCTTTCAAGAATTTCAGCTGTCCACATGGACTGAGTCCTTTCATAGATCCAACCAATTGACCTTCCTTCCTTCGCCTCTCAGCTTTCACCAGGTCGATCCCACACGCTATATTTGCATGCAGCATGTTTGCAGTAATTGTTGCATTGGAATTCATCCAATCTTGGTGAGAAGATGGGCCACAAGGGGCGTGCTGAAGGAGGACCAGTACACAGTCCAGGGAGGCCATCACCATGTCGATAACAGAAAATAAAGCAAAACCAAAACAGCAAAAAAGAAACAACAGCAAACCAAACAAAACAAAATCCACTTTAGCCTTGGTCAAGTGAACCCATCATGCGAGATGGGTTTAAGCAACAAGGGAAAAGCGAACCACCACAGAACAGACTCGCCATGCAAGATTTGTGAGAAAACAAGCAACACAGCACTGTGCGGAAACCAGGGCTCCCCCCAGCCAGGAGCCTCGAGATCACACAGAGCAAGCGCCGTGGGGATAACATCTCACAAATCCATAAATCGAGACTAGCAATGACACCGTCACGTAGCCAAAGGGATGTGAAACGAAGTGTGAAACAGAGCTATGGTGTGAAAAATGGACGCGCCTCTACCTCTCAGATTCCACTCAGTAGTTCTTTTCCAAGCATCAGCATCTGCGGCACATTCTCAAGTGCTCTTGGAGCTCATCAAAGTGAGATCCGGCAGCTGTGCATAGTGTTCTTCTGAAGAGGGTGCTAGAACCTTTCTCAGTGCGGGACAATAACAAAAGTGCCTTTTGTGCTTCGCTGACTTCATAACTCGCTGAGATAGTGTAACTATCCAGAATGCAACTCAGTTGGTGCAATTGGCGCGTTGCATTGTCAAGATCAGTGATTCGCTGGGGTGGAACTTCTGGGATGCCCCAGAGCTTGTGGCACGCTTTTTCTGAAAGTTCGGTTTTCTATTTCCTCACTGGAGACTTGGCACAGCGTCAGTTGGGAAATAGCCATTGCCATACGGTGAACAGCAGCTGTTTCCATCCGAAGAACGCCAATGCAGATCAGTGCTAACGTCTGAAAAACCAAAAAACTGCGTTGTTCAAATCATTGTGACATAGCAGCCCAACATGGTGACACTGGCATTGTGTGTCAAGATCAGTACCAACTTGCAGGAAGGCTGAGTTCAAATGTTGTGTCGGCAGTGCATTCACACTACTGAGTCAACCGAATATAGAGTTGAAGAACGCCATGGCAAAGATGTACTTTGACATGGACCTAACTACAGCCTTCCTTTTTCTCCCCCAACATTATAAAGGGGGGTCTACAGGGGAAGCAAATTACAATAACCAGTCATGGGTCACCCCTGTTGGTTATGATTGAGGGATTTCCGGTGTGGTACAGTTGCGTTGAAAGCTTGCTGCTCAAACAAAACCCAACTTTGATTACTTGCGTAATGTAAAGAGCTTCGTGTTTCGAGCAGGTCACAAGGCTCCACACTGCCAAAAATGGGATTGCCACGCGCTACCGCTTTTCGCTTTGGACAGGGCCATTTCGAGGCTGTTTTCAATTTCTATTTTAATAGCAGGCGAGACCAAAAACGGGCGCGCCAAATCCACGCGTTGGAGCGTGTGGCAATCCTGTTTTTGGGGTTGCGACATGACGCTCGGAACGCACCCAGCTGCTTCAAAAGTTCGCCAGGAACCATGAAACCACAAAAGGCAGGAAGGATGACACAAACATCCACGTGCTGAACTGTTGCGTTGAAAGCTTGCTGCTTAAACAAAACCCAACTTTGATTACTTGCGTAATGTAAAGAGCTTCGTGTTTCGAGCAGGTCACAAGGTTCCACACTGCCAAAAATGGGTTTGCCACGCGCTACCGCTTTTCGCTTTGGACAGGGCCATTTCGAGGCTGTTTTCAATTTCTATTTTAATAGCAGGCGAGACCAAAAACGGGCGCGCCAAATCCACGCGTTGGAGCGTGTGGCAATCCTGTTTTTGGGGTCTTCAGGGGAAGCTTCGAGACAGGCTTCGAGGCAGGCCTCGAGGGCCTTCAGGCTATGGAAATTGAAGCAAAACAAGATGACAAAGAAGAGGCCCTTTTTTGGTCCTCAAAACGTGAAAAAAAGCACGCGCGCAAAAATGGGCCTCCCCAGTAGATAGTTCAGGTTCAACAGGGTTCCGGAGAAGGATCCAAAGAAGGTCTGGGAGGGTTTGGTGCATAGCCAGTTCAAGTTCAACAGGGTTCTGAAGAATGTTCTGGAGAAGGTCTGGGAGGCTTTGGCAGAGCCAGGTCAGGTGCAACAGGGTTCCGGAGCAGGTTCCACAGAAGGTTCCGGGAGGCTTTGGTGCATAGCCAGTTCAGGTTCAACAGGGTTCTGAAGAAGGTTCCGGAGAAGGTCTGGGGAGGCTTTGGTGCAGAGCCAGGTCAGGTGCAACAGGGTTCCGGAGAAGGTTTCACAGAAGGTTCCGGGAGGCTTTCGTGCATATCCAGTTCAAGTTCAACAGGGTTCTGAAGAAGGTTCCGGAGAAGTCTGGGAGGCTTTGGTGCAGAGCCAGGTCAGGTGCAACAGGGTTCTGAAGAAGGTTCCGGAGAAGGTCTGGGAGGCTTTGGTGCAGAGCCGGGTCCGGTTCAACAGGGTTCCGGAGAAGATTCCAGAGAAGGTTCCGGGAGGCTTTGGTGCAGAGCCAGGTCAGGTTCAACAGGGTTCCGGAGAAGGTTCCGGAGAAGGTGTGGGACGCTTCGGTGCAGAGCCGGGTCCGGTTCAACAGGGTTCCGGAGAAGGTTCCGGAGAAGGTGCGGGAGGGTTTGGTGGAGAGTCAGGTGAAGTTCAACAAGGTTGCGGAGGAGGTTGCAGAGGAGGTTCCGGAGAAGGTTTGGGAGGCTTTGGTGGAGAGTCAGGTGAAGTTCAATAGGGTTCTGGAGAAGGTCTGGGAGGCTTTGGTGGAGAGTCAGGTGACGTTCAACATGGTTCCGGAGAAAGTTCCACAGAAGGTTCCGGGAGGCTTTGGTGCATAGCCAGTTCAAGTTCAACAGGGTTCTGAAGAAGGTTCCGGAGAAGGTCTGGGGAGGCTTTGGTGCAGAGCCAGGTCAGGTGCAACGGTGAAGGTTCCGGAGAAGGTTCCAGGAAGCATTGGTGTTGGAGAGGCTTTGGTGCAGAGCCAGGTCAGGTTCAACAGGGTTCCGGAAGGTTCCGGAGAAGATGTGGGAGGCTTTGGTGCAGAGCCGGGTCCGGTTCAACAGGGTTTCCGGAGAAGATTCCAGAGAAGGTTCCGGGAGGCTTTGGTGCAGAGCCAGGTCAGGTTCAACAGGGTTCCGGAGAAGGTTCCGGAGGTCTGCAAGGCTTTGGTGCAGAGCCAGGTCAGGTTCAACAGGGTTCCGTTGATGGTCTGGGAGGCTTTGGTAGAGCCAGGTTAGGTTCAACAGTATTTGCGGCCATTGAACTTACTGAAATCCAGCTAACGGTGCAAACGCATGTTTTCAGCGTGTGGCCTTGGGTCAGCAAAATTGGCCCGGGGTCGGCCCAGCTTGGGTCGGGGCTCCCCCAAATGGACCCAACTGGAGCCCACTTACCGCGAATGGATAACGTTGGGCCAAAGCCTGTGATGCGCATGGAGGTTCAGGTCATTTCCAACGTGCAATGTGGGACCTTTGCGGCGACAGCTTCGCACCAAATTGGGCCCAACGAAGGCACAACATGGGAAATACCAAGTGCGCATTGGGCTGGCATGTCCTTCGCGTTGAGCTTGGGCGAAGTCGGGGCCACGTGTCCGAGTTGGGCCGAAGTTGTGGGCAGGTTGGCCAAAGTTGATTTCGAGTGGCATCCATGTTGCGGCCATGTCCAGTATAGAACATTTGCAAATTACCAACGTAAGAACATTTTTTTGGCGCCAGGTCGATCCTGAAAATGCCCCCCAGCTGAAGCTGTACCAGTTGAACATATCTGTTTGCTTTCTTCTACGAAGTAGATACAGCTTTATCTTAAAAGGAACAAAGTCGCTTTTTATTTGTGGCTATGTGCCACTTTGCTCCATGCTTTTTTTTCCTCGAGTTTGGCCGATGTCGCGCTAAGGCTCGGTCCTTACATGAGCATAAGCTGTCGAAAAGACGTTTGTACAAGGACACAGTTGGTCCATATGAGCAGGCAAATCGAAGTAGAATAACCAAAAAACACACAAGACCACCAAACCACGACGACCCGCAAATCCCCCAGCCAGACTTGCGTTTCGCCAGAGGAAACAGCAAAACAAACAGAACAACAAACCAGACACAAAAAAAGGGGCCGGAGCCCAAACAAAACACCCACAAAATCGATTTGCCAAGGGACACAGTGGTTTGACCACTGCATCAGCCTCAAAAACATGCGACAAAAATGAATTAAGGACCACGACGTTCAAGCAAACATGAAAGCCTAGCCAGCTTGCCTGTCTACTCAGACATAGATGTGCCAAAACTGTACATGCACACGGGGCTACAACTTATGCCTCTCTCAGCGTCCTCTCAGATCAGCTTGTCCAGAAGGCCTCCATGGACAGAGTCGTCACCATATATCAACCATGAGCAAGAAAGCCGTGGTGGTCACAGTGCCAGGTACCCCCCCAGCAGGGGGGGGACGGTGATGGCGCACGGGAAGCTTCGCAGGTCAGTGAAAAAACTTCCAAACTGCCATCGCAAATGTAGTGCAGACCCCTAATTTCATAGGGGAGAAATGCAAACCTGCAAAATGATTGATCTCAGCCAGCGAAGCTCCTAGGCAATACTCGCAAGGATGAGGAACATGCAATAGAAATGTCGTGCCTCCACACTCGGACAGCAAAAAGGGAGCCGAAAATTGGCAGGACTGTACACGCTAGTTTCTGCCAGACCAGTGCTATCTTCGGCAACTTGTTTTTTTCCTCGAGTGTGGCCGATGTCGCACTAATGGCTCGGTCCTTACATGTGAGTAAGCAGACTAAACACTGTACAAGGACAAAAAGTCCTTAGAATAAGCAAATCGATGTAACAACCAAACGGAAACCACAAACACACCACAAACGACGACCCGCAAATCCCCCAGCCAGACTTGCGTTTCGCCAGCGGAAACAGCGAAGCAAACAGCAGAAACCAAACCAAACACAAAAAACGGGGCCAGAGCCCAAACAAAAACACCCACCGAATCGATTTGCAATTGGACGCAGTGGCAAATCCACTGCATCACTATCAAAAGCATGCAAAAAGTGAATTATATATCGCAGCTGCCCAGGCAGACATGAAGACTCTAGCGCTAAAGTTACCCCTAGCATGAGACAAGCTGTACACGAAAGCAGAGCTACTATGAAATCTCTCTCAGAGTCCTCTCAGGTCAGCTCGCCATTGGCCTTCATGGACGTAATAGTCATCCTCTTGACTGTCAGCTGCGATCACAAATCCAAAGTCAAAAGAAGCCAGAACCCCCCTATAAAGGGGGGGCCAGTGAAGGCAATGAGGAAGCAAAGAAGGCCAGGGAGCGGCTTCCAATCATGCCATCGCCGACAACAAATCAAATAGGGGGGAGCACGCCCCTAGTTTCATAGGGGAGATGCAGCCATCCATTGTATGGTCTCAGTCATCGACTTACTTGGTAGTATCCGCAAAACTGAGCAACATGCAGAAAACGCTTGTGTCTATAAAATGTCTTTGCAATTGCCACAGTACCAGTGCTGTCGTAGGCAGTGTAGCGTTCGAAAAGCAGGTTCGCAAGGGATACAAACTGCAGAACTGTTCAGGACATTGCAGGATGTCATCGTTCCTGAAGGACCCGCAGTGCGTTGCAGTACGTACCGGAGAACATGGTAGCAAAACTGCGGCTGTATTGCCACTCACCCAGAGAGTAGACAGGCTGCAGAATTGCCACATCTTTCTGTCCAGTGACGAACCATGTTGGCAGTCTTATGCTGCTCGCGGGCGCCCCAGGCTGTCCTACAGGGAGGAACACCGGAAAGCACCGGTGAAGCTCGCTGCAGCACAGGCTGGTCCATGGCATCGGCCGGCTAACTATCACCCCACTCAGTTGGATTCAGCTACCGATCGAGATCACCCAGCCAGAGGACATACCAGGGGGACCCAAAGAGAAAAAACGAATTAAGGCAAATTAGAAAGCAGCCCCTCAGAGAAGAGTAGTCCTGCCAGCACGAAAGGCGGAAGAAGTAAGCGGCCTTTACGGGCACTGGCGATACGGCTGTCCTGAGTCACCTTAGTGGGTCACAAGAGTGCTGTGTCAGTGTCTTCCATTCAGTGTAAAAAACAAACAACCAAAAACCATCCAAAAACCAAAGTACGTACAGTCAATCAAATCTCCATTCATTGTGCCTGAGTGAGAGCAGGGGAGAATGAAACAAAACAGAGGAAGCAGAGGAAGCACGCAAGGTCCACCAGAAACACAGACCAAAAAAAGGAAAGCCCAGCAAAGCACAACCGGACAAAAAGACCAAGCGGCAACCAGACAGGAGGGGGCGCCGGGCAGGCAGAGGAGGGCAGGGCGGAGAAGGCTGCACCAATCACATTAGAATAGCAATAGTGCTGCTTAGCGGAGTCTAATATGGGCCTGGATCATCAGTCGATGAATACCTCAGTATGACCAAACTAAGCTCCCCGACGTCACCAGTGACATGGTGTAGAGGGTGAAAACCCCACACAGGGCGAGTAGCCTTTGTTGCCATGAACCGAATGACGGAAGGATAGCAAAGCTTAACCACACTCCTAGCATAAAGCAGGGCAACAGGGCCGTCACAGATGCAACCAGATACCCAGAGGGAGGCACCAGCACACCGGGGTGCGAGCTGGACCAGGGCGCACACAAGACCACCCGCGGGGCAAGGGAGGCAGAAAGGACAAAGACCGGAACCACAACAAAGGAGGGCAGACAACACGGGAAACAACAGAGCCCGCACAAGCACAGCGAGGAGCGCAAAAAACCAAGAGAAACGGCGAGCCCGCAAGAGCACAAAGACAGCACAATCACACGAGCCCCACAGGGCAACACAAACAAGAAGCACAAGACAGACAAGGAGGAGGAGGACAGCACAGACAAAGCAATGGAGAGGCACAGTGCGCAGGACCTGAAGGAGGCACGATAAAAAGAGGACAGAAAAAAGGAGGGGCATGCAGCAGAGCAAAACAAGAAACGGAAAACGAATTAGGGAGTACAAGTGTACCTGCCACGTCTACGGACAGACACACAAGTACGGCAGACACTAAGCTCAAAACACACACCTGGGAGAATGCGACCCCAATGCACCTGCCGCGTCTATGGACAGATGCACCAGTGGCCAGGACGACCCAAGTGAACAAAAAAAAGGGAGGGACAAACCGGAAAAGAGGAGCCAAAATTCGGTCCCGACCGGAGCAAAAAGGGCCCAACCCAGCGGACTAGGGGGGCCAAAACAGAGACAAGAGTACGGCCGGCAAAGCGATGAGGTGATACAAGGGGTGCGACCCAGGAAGATAGAGGAGGAGGAAGAAGGAGGGCTATGTCTGACTCCGTGTAGTGTATTCAAGATGGTGGCGTTTGTCTGCTCGGAGAGTATCATTCCAGCTATTACCAATTGCAAAGGAGACAGGATTCTCTGCTTCATTCATTGCAGCCAAGCGACGTACTTCATTGCATTTGGCGTCGAACGCAGCTACATCGATATCCGGTGCTCGTTTGCGTAGTTTCCGATCAGGGAAGGCACGCTCTCGCACGTGTTGTTGCAGGATCTGTTCCGGTAAATAATAAGCGGGTCGTTGGAACAACACTCTGCTGGCTAACTTAGCGCGATTGACTTCCCAGTGAGTGAACATATGTTGATGTTGTACTTGTTGCTTGAGTTGTGCAGCATATTGGTGAAAACTTTTTGGGCGTGTGCCACAATCTCAGAAGACTATAATTGGACGGCCAATCAAGCGGGCACAAGGTGGCTGTCTGCTTCCACATTTCAGGCGTAAGTCCTTTGGCGGATGGTACAATTATTTCCAGGTTGACTCGGGTGGGTCCAGTGGGTTGCATGCCCATCATTATATAGGGGTCAACTACCCCTTGTGTGTATCCTCGGGCGAGTTCTGAAAAGCAGTCAGCTGCTTGAAATTCCTCATCCAAGGCCAAGCTTAGTCCTGGAGCGTTCTTGTCAGTAAATTTAACCGCCTGCAAGACTTGATCAGCCACATCTCTCTGCAACCCCTCAAATACTCGATGGGGACAGGAGAAGGAAACCTCCTGTGGGGCTTGGGTGTTACCGCCAGCTTCCCCTAAGAAGCATGGCGCGATCTTGCTGGCCCAGCTCGCCGGAAACCACGCCAATAAGGCCGTAGTACCACTAACCAAGTCGACCCCAGTGTGGCGCCGCGAGTGGGGCTGGTTCGTGACAACCACTTTGACAGGGCCACTGGGGGCACGTTTTCGGTTTACCTCTGCACTCTCTCTGGCTGCCACAATGAGTTCGGAGAGGATTGGACGAAACCAGAAAGTGGCATATAGCAGGCACTCCGTCTCTGGGGTAGCCAGGGACTCTGCTCTTCTAGTAAGAGAGCAGATGTACTGCGAGAGCGTTTCGGCCAGCCGGAGGGTAAAACTCCGGGCAGCATGTGCAAAGACCTCCTCAACCGTCTCAATCACGCCCCGCAGCCACAGTTCTGATGCAATTGACATGAAAAGGCGAGCAAACTTTTCCTGCATTGAAGTCAGGGAGATGGTAAGCTTCGCTTGCAGCCACAGGTGTGGAAGAGCTCCAAGGTTGTCAGGATGATAGAAAACACTAGCGCTGGGCTGTGAACTGCTGATCATAGTGGCCAACTTGTCCGCAGCACCCTTGATTTCCTGTTCCGTAGGATCATCCATGGCCGGTGGGATTGGCGGGCACCATGGTTCCTCTGGAGGTGTAGCCTCGTCATCATCTTCACTTTCTGCCTCTGTTTAAACCAAACGTTTCAGTCGCCACGCAAACGGAAGTGTGTTCAGTTTCTAACACTCTCAAGTTGGTATAAAAGGGTGACACTAAACCGATAAGGGGGAAGTGCATAATTAAGGTTATGTTACATATGGGTGTATCATGCGCCGCTTGTCATGTGTGCCGCTCGGGTATACGCGTAAACTGAACCAACCCCTCACCTAGAAATAAAAACCATAAATCACATCAGTGCAAGTTCGGACAATCCAACCACCAACACATCTGTCGCTCAGCTTCACACTTTCTTTTTCACTGGCGAGTCGGGGGATGATACCGATCCGAGTTTGCATTCCGTATGGTTGTCTCACGTCGACTTGCCACTAAGCTTTCACGTGGGTCGACTCACAAACATACACGCAACTTGGCAAACTGAAGTTGTAGGCTTGTTTCTTCCCCCCTCAGGGTGGGTTAAAAGACTCTTGGGTGGGAGAGCGAAAACTTCGTAATGTCAAGTGCTCTAAAATTTAAGAGCACCCTCCCTCCCTACCCTAGTTTGGGAAGAAAAATTTCGAGATTGAAAATAGAATCCAAAATCATTTCCTGACTGGATTGACAAACAGTGTTTGGATCATGCAGTGTTTAAAAGTTTTGGGTTCCTATTGTGTTGTGTCAAACGTTTCCAACATTCAGTGTTAAAATCAGAAGCACCGAAAATATATAAAAGTTCGCACAACACATCACCTAGGGAGAGAAGTTGTTTCACAAGCATTCCCTAGCAAACGCAGGAACCCAACACTACGCCAAGTATGTCATAGGCAATATACCGAGGGATCTCTAGACTCAGGTATGTATACAACGCAGCACCACACAACGCGACGCACACCGCGGGGCAAGCCACATAACCCACATGCACAACCCCCTAATCAACACCCTTAACCAACGTGTACGCTACAGGTCTATGACCTTGCGCCGAGCATTAAGAAACAGCAGGATCAGCACGCTGAGCCTCTACGTTTCTAACACTCTCAAGTTGGTATAAAAGGGTGACACTAAACCGATAAGGGGGAAGTGCATAATTAAGGTTATGTTACATATGGGTGTATCATGCGCCGCTTGTCATGTGTGCCGCTCGGGTATACGCGTAAACTGAACCAACCCCTCACCTAGAAATAAAAACCATAAATCACATCAGTGCAAGTTCGGACAAACCAACCACCAACACATCTGTCGCTCAGCTTCACACTTTCTTTTTCACCGGCGAGTCGGGGGGTGATACCGATCCGAGTTTGCATTCCGTATGGTTGTCTCACGTCGACTTGCCACCAAGCTTTCACGTGGGTCGACTCACAAACATACACACAACTTGGCAAACTGAAGTTGTAGGCTTGTTTCTTCCCCCTATGGTTTCAGCCGATTCAGAGACATCACAAAGCTTCGAATTTCACAAGCTCTGCCAATTTAACGTCGAACTGGTCCCTTCGACGAAAGTTCAAAACGTAGGCTGGCAACGGGATGTCTCCGCAGTCAGTGGCCTGAAGCAATTTGCCAAGTTCAGCCGACTTCCCACGGGACGGTAAGTCAGCGGGGTTGGACGCGCTCGGCACGCGCTCACACCAAGCACTAAAAGGTAACACCACATCCAACAAACTAAGCAAGGACACCATCAAGAACATTGCATGGGAAGGAGAGTTCCTCTTGATCAATGTCATCCTGCTGGACTCGTTGTCAATGAACACAATCCCATACCGATTGCTCAGTTCTTTCCGCAAGTGCCACCTAACACATATGTAAGCAAACAATTCGATCTCGCAGATTAATTGCTCACCAACAGTGGCCGTCCAGTAAGAGATCAAGGAAGATGGCACCTCGCCTGCAAAGACAAGTTTCTGGCCAGTCAAAGGGTCGTAAGCCAGAGCGCCCCAAGTGCCTTTGCCATCTTCATAAGCTCCATCCGTGTGAACAATCCACGGAAGGTCTGAGTCATGCAGGTGTATGCGCTTGGGCTGTACCGCTTTGGCAACTGCAAGCAGATAGTCGCAAACCATTCGGACGTCAGCCTGCGACACATGGTGGTGGTGTGCCCAAGCATTCAGGGCATGGGATCCAAGCTTGAAATGGTGGCCTAGTACAAATCCTCCAGCAAAGTTCATCAATCCAGCCAAGGAAGCAACCAGGGCTTTCGACTTCCCTTCTCCCTCTTTTACCAAAGCAATCATTTCAGCAATTCTATCGATCCGGCCAGGTTTGTTCTGTACCAATAGGTCACCCGTCCAAATATGCTCCAAATTAAATTGCACCCCCAAAGCGACAGGTTGGCTGCAAAAATCTACAGCCTTCTTGCCCTGCACCGCATGCCTCCAGCCTAGAACATTCAGAAAGGCGTCAACTATCTTCGACGTCAGAGCTGCTAGGGGTTGCACTTCAAAAACCGGATCGTCATCATAAAAGACACTGGTGAGGAATCCAAATTTGTGTACCAGCAAATGCCAAAGGCCTCGGCTGATCTTGTTGAACGAATAGACTGACGCCAATGCTCCAAACGGCAATGACGACGTCGTGTACATTTGCCAGCCACCCTCGCGGGTATTAAACCCCAGGACACCATGGCGCAGCGATTGTTTGTGTATCGCCACTTGTTTGTAGGCTTTGTTGAGATCAATGCATCTTCCAACCCATGCCGGGCCAGCACTCATAGTTGGGTGCCATGCGCCCACCAGTACTTCACCATTGCTAAGCGGGACTACCACTTGATCTCGCCTCGACAGCACCACCATCACAAAACGGAAAAACCCTACAATAAAGTCGGTGTCTTGCAGCGCCAAGTAGGAGGAGGAAGAAAAGGCCGCATTTACCCCAGAATCCTTGTAGTTATCAATAACTCGGATTTTTCTCTCTTCCCCCTGATATAAACAGAACCGTCGTGTCAAGCTCCAGTGGTCAGTGCCCAACTTTTTGTTCAGTTGGTCTTCCGTGAAAGGCCCCTCCAAGAAGCCTGCCTCAACTTCTTCTTGACTTTCTCTTACTAGGTCACGCTCTTGCTCCTGTTCCTCCTCAGTAAGGGTCTTTCCCATCATTGCCCTGCGTTTCCAAACGGCCTGATGGTCCAACTGTTCAACTGTCATAACTGCAGGGGCATATTTCTTGAAGTATAGGGGAGACTCAGCCTCCTGTCCAGTTAAAGGCACCCCTTGTTCCATGAAACTGCAAACATTCATGTCCGGGAATTGTGTTTCCATCAAAAGTCTTCTCCATAAAACCAGCGCTTTGTCTTTGGTGACTGTGTTTACGTGGGCCTCCATGCCAGCCCGCAACTGCCGCTCTTCTGACACCAGTGCCAATTTGAGTTTCATCTCTTCTTTCAACACAGCAATCCTTTGTTGCGCTATCTCATGGATCCCCATAGTGCACAGTCTGAACAAATTCCTTCTCAAAGCATCAGGAACAACGTTAAACTGTAGTGCAGGGTGCCTCAGGTGTATTGCTTTGTCAAAGTGCTCCTCCGGTGAAAAATAAAACCCAATTTTGTAGCGGTTGCTCTCATGGCTCCCCTTAGCTGCACAGCCTTTGTCGTTGTCTTCCCCAGTTTGGTTGAAAGGCTGCGCCAGTATTTTGAAGGACCCTGTCAGCGGCGGCTCATCCCTAAAAGAAACTTTGCAGTATTCAGGTATGAGCTGTTCGCCCAACTTGTGTTGTTTGTCAGCCTGCTGCAAAAGATCCAGACGAAAGCGGCGGATTGTTTGTTGGAACAAGTGTTGAGGCAACTTGGTCGCTACTGCCGCCACCATTCTCTCCGCAAGCAAGCGCGGATACTCAGCTTCCGCTGCCGTATTGAAAATCCATTGCGGTCCTAACCTTTGGACCTTCCAGTTCGCATGGGCGTGTGAGCCATCGCAGTGGCCACCCAGGTGTTCAAAAATACCTGGAGTCCCTTTCAGTCTTGTAGTCTTTGCAAAGTTGCTGCCGTGCTGACACGCATCAAAGGTTGTGTCAGACAAATCGAAATACCATTGCGAGTACTCAACATTGTTGCACCGTTTCACCAGTAAGGCCAAAATCGCCCATAACCATGACCTTTCAGGATTTTCGATTGACACCCACAGTCCCAACATGAAAATAATAAAAAGGATCCCTTCAGCTGCTTGATACACTTGGTTTGCGCCATCCACCCTGCGTTGCTCTGCTGGCGACAAGTCGGCCAGACCCATTAAATTATCTTGATCTCTCAAAGGCCTCGGTTGAGGTGCCCCTTCAGCCCGTAACTTGTTGCTGACCGGTTTCTCTCTCGCCCTTGACGCCGTTCCACATGGCAGCCCCATGTGTGTCCATTGCGGCTTCATGTGGTGATACATGTCTGATAGCAGCTGTCCGGACTCTGCCTTCGCCAAGTCCAGCTGGAAAATTTTTTGCTTTGGGTGAAAACCGATTTAATTCATGGTCCACTGCAAACGTCTGAAACCCTCTTTTTGCGGCCTCTGACGATAAAACTGCACTGCCCGCACAAAGCTCCATAAACACTGCAACATCGTTCGATGGGTCAGCATCTGAAGCGTCTGGCTGTATGTCACTTTGTCAGTGTCCGCACTCAATGTACGGTCGCTTCTTTCCACAGCCCTTGTAATAGCACATGTGTACTCCCATGTTGCACGAAGAAGCCTTCTGTCTCTTGCATGTCCCGTTGTTGTAGTGTAAACAGATGAACTTATTTTGCTCAGTCTTGGACGTGCAATTGGCTGGCATGTTCTGTAACAGCTCCTTGACAGTTGTCGCACCTTCGAACTTCCTCTTTGTTCCTTGTGGCTTGTTTGAACCTTTGGACTCACCTTTGGGTGAACTGGGTTTTGGCACCACCGGTTTGGGCGGGTCAGGCTTTGATGATTGCCCAGGCAGTGGGGTCATGTAGCACAACACTGTCGGTGAAGTCATCAACAAGGTCAACTCTGAGTCCAGGGCTGGAGGTTGTCCAACTGCCGTCTTGAGCTTGCCACGCGTATTCTGCGACATGTAGCTCCACAGCTCCTTGTCTGCGGCCATGATTTGCTGCACTGTGACATACTTGTGTCCTGCAGGTGGCTTGCGCATGATTGCCTGTACCATTGCATTGTGCCAGGTTTCCATCACATCAAAAGAGCACAGCTTGATCTGATCAAACGCCAAGGCTTTGCGAGTAAGGCACTGGCGCAACCTCAACTCACCCGTGGCATCACAGCTCAGCGTTGACTCAGCTTTCGATACCTTGACATTTCCCTGTGCATCAAAGGTTAGCTGCTGCTCGGTTTTGTTGCTTTGGATTTCATCATGGCGCGAAATGCATTTTTCAGGTGCTAAGTATGTCACAACACCATCTTCCAACATGGCCTGAACCTTGTCAGTAAGGGAGTGAGCTGGCTCAAGAAACTGGTCGTAAACTAAGCCTTTCAAACGATCACGCTGCTCCTCAATCCTGACCAACCTCTCTGCCAGTGGAATTGACTTTGGGGTATCACTGGGACTCTTCTGCATTTTGTTTTGCAATTCAGTCACAGTCAATGTGTAGGACTCAAACCACAAGCGCCTCATGAAAATCATGTCCTGCGGGGTCAAAGGGTCCCCATCAGCTAATAAGCGGCCCAGTGCATCCCTAAGTGGTCCATCATCACCTGCTGTTGGGCTGACACTGCAAACATAAGCCAGTTTTCCAAAAGTGTCAATTCCAGCACCCACCAGTCGATCAATCAACTCAACTCTCATGCCAATGTCTGCCGCTCGCGCTCTAAAGCTCGGAACCGACTCCATTGAAGCCATGCCCAACACCAAAATCGGCGCAGATCACGCTGTTGAAGTTTTCAATAAGTTCTCTGGCTCAACCAAACAAGTGCAAGTACAGCGTTTCATTAGTCGTTTCAAACTTGTTTCTCCTACTTGGCTGTTTAAACAGTTGGATCAAAAAGATATATTCAATTGTCAATCACATGTCATGGATCAGCATGCCGTGCGCTCTGTCAAATGTCCAAGCTATTCCGCCTGGAAATTCTCCTGAGAGCCAATGCACAAACAGTCAAAGTCACGTGGTGTGTTGCATGTTCCTGCAATTCACATTTACCACATCGAATTTGACATATGGATTCATGAGATGTTCACCGCTGGTAAATCCCCAGCGCTATTTTCTTTTCTCATCACGCTTCGCCATTTCAGCGATAAAGTGCCTTGTTGCATTGCTCACAAAATTCGTGAGTTGCACGGTCTTCCCATGGAAAATCAATGGGTTTCATATTCAGAGACATCCTGCGGCTGCACAACAAGCTGTCAGAGGTCTCCATGCAATGTACAATGCCTGAAAGACGGTGGACCACGCAATGGTCGCTTTCCACAGGTGGGAAATCTGATCTGGTACCTGACTGGGATTCCTCCGGGATCTTCACTGGTTGAATCTCAGCTCCATCCTCATCAACGTCAGTTTCACACTGATCAGCACGCTCCATTTCCTTCTGCAGTCTCTCTTCAAGGTCCAGCTCCATCTCATTCTTTTCAGGGAGGTTGGTGGCCAGGTGATTCAATCCAGTGGCCATGGCAATCCTCTCTGCTCTGCTGGCATCAGGGTCAAAGATGCCTTGTCTCACAGTTTCGAGCATGCGGTACACCTTCACCATGGTAGCTGCTATGGCATCTCTTGAGTATGTCACAGCCATCTTTGTCTCCTCATCCAGATGGTGCCCCAAAATAAGGCGCTCCTGCAAATCAAATGTTGCTGACTTCGCCGCCCAACTGAGTAGTGTGGCTTTAAGCGAGTGTGTTGAAAAACCAGATGCTTCGGGCTCCTTCAAGCCAGCCAAAACTAATAAGTCTTTCAACCAGTATGATCCTTCTGCCGTTGTCATCCGTCTATCCAGCCAGTGGTCGCTGTTCTCAGCGTCAGCCGGCATCAGAAAAGCCTTGCCAGTCAAACCACTGGCTCTTCTTGCTGCCATCCATGACAGGGCCCACCCAGATCCAGACAGGCCAGAGCCTAAGGCTACCAGCGGTAGTAATACCGCTCGCCTTTCACCTGTGGCTGTTTTGTATTCGGAGCAAGCTGTCTCGACCAAGATGATGTGTTGAAACTGAGACAAATTTGGTTCGTGAGCCCGGGCGCCATCTCCAAAACGACAGCATGAATAAAGGCAAAATAGCAAAAATCCTAAGATCGCTTTGAACCTCTGAGAAATTGGTGCTGTCATCAAGTCTTCAAGTTTCCATACCATATCAGCAGTAAGGGGAGGCGCCTGATGCAGCGTCCTTTTCTTTGCAACCATGTCTTTTGACGCACCAAGCACTCTGCCCGAAATCAAATCATTATTCACTGCAAGCCCTGCCCCAACTGTATGAACCATGAAACGCCAAGCGGACAAAAATGACTCGCCCGCTGTGGCACCTGCTCCAGTGGCCCTCAACATCGATATATAACCGTACAAGTCAGCTTCAGTGGGGTTCAGAGGTCTCCCACGCTCTGATTGTATCATCCATTCAGCAAACCTCGTGAAGTCTGCAGACCGTTTCACCAAAGTTGCAACTGCCTTACCAGCAAAACAGTCTTTGAGTGATTGTTGAAGAACATCCTCTCCCACTACCGCACCTGCAGATGTAAGTAAAGCTCTTCCCAGTTTGCTGTCCTCTGGGCAGTACAGAACCCAGTTGCGTAACTTCCGTAATGCCGATGTCAGCAGCTCATCATCTGATTTGGCCAGCTTTGCAGTCAACAGCCGCCTCCTAGTAAAAGGCAGAGGGCCACTCAGTCCAGTTGAAGCCTGTCGGTTCAGGGTCTCATCATGCATGGCATTCTCAATATGTGCAAGCCTGCCCAGCGCTGGCAGTCTGAAAAGGTCCGACACCAAGTCCAGTTTAGGCACACCGACTTGCACTGCCGGCAGCATCTTCTCATTTCGGCCTAGAATCAGTGTAGCATCAAAAACCTGCTGAGCAATTCTATTACTTCTTTTTCGTTCATCGTCAGCATGGATTTCCACTTCGGAGAAAAAGCATTTACGTTTCAGTGGTTCTTTATCAGGTTCCCCTGCATCTCCATGAAGACCAAAATCCTCTGCAATGCTTGGGGCATGACTGATGCTATATGCAACACTCGGCAAAGATCTGTCAAAACCAAAATCCTCTTCACCCGGCTCTTGGTCCTCCCCCCCCAATGGTAGAGCTACGGTCAGGACCATCACCTCTCGAAAAGGATCAATATCAAAAGACGAATCAGCTCTGTAATAGTCGGCAGCTGTACATTGACAGCATCCATCAAAAAGGCTAAACAGAGCGAAAACTTCGAAATGTCAAGTGCTCTAAAATTTAAGAGCACCCTCCCTCCCTACCCTAGTTTGGGATGAAAAATTTCGAGATTGAAAATAGAATCCGAAATCATTTCCTGACTGGATTGACAAACAGTGTTTGGGTCATGCAGTGTTTAAAACTTTTGGGTTCCTATTGTGTTGTGTCAAACGTTTCCGACATCCAGTGTTAAAATCAGAAGCACAGAAATTATATAAAAGGGTCGCACAACACATCACCTAGGGAAAGAAGTTATTTCACAAGCATTCCCTAGCAAACGCAGGAACCCAACAC
Organism: Cladocopium goreaui; assembly: GCA_947184155.2. Lineage (NCBI taxonomy): Eukaryota > Dinophyceae > Suessiales > Symbiodiniaceae > Cladocopium > Cladocopium goreaui. Next base: position 49,584 of record CAMXCT020003485.1, read on the forward strand.
TACGCAAAATGTCAAAGGTAATGTACCGAGGGATCTCTAGATTCAGGTACGTGTACAACGCATCACCGAACAACGCGACGCACACCGCGGGGCAAGCCACATAACCCAAATGCACAACCCCCTAATCAACACCCTTAACCAACGTGTACGCTACAGGTCTATGACCTTGCGCCGAGCATTAAGAAACAGCAGGATCAGCACGCTGAGCCTCTACATCTTCCAATACCAGATCATCAACTGATCGAAGGAACCATGGCGTCAATTCGCGATCAACTACAGTGCTGTTTGTTGTTTCCTAGAACAAACGAAAACACCTACAACACACACACACACGAGATCCAAGACGAAGACAGACGAAGCACTGTCGGAGTCAACACAAAAAACAAGGCCGACTGTTTCAGCTAATCCACGTCCTCCATTCAAAGATAGGCGTGTCAGACAAGCGAAACTGTCATCAGTTCAAAATACTCAGACAAAACTCCACATTCGTGGTGTCACTAGTCTTGAACGTGATTACATTGTTGTACCACGCAAACTCAGCTTCAGACAAGCTAGGTGCTAGGCGCGCTAAGCTCAGGACATATTAAAAAGAAAAACACACGTCTCCCCCTTTGGAGGTAAAGTCCATCAATCCCCAAAACATCACAAAAATTGAATTCTGATCAGCATAAAAGCTGATTTATCGCAGAGCCAAACAAAGAAAACTACCAAAACAAACTTACAAACATATATATTAACAATGTCAGGGAAATCCATTCCACTGACATCAACACATTTGCATACGTCAAGAGTACAAATCCAACAATATTGACATGTACCTCAAGTCAGGGATGTCCAATCCACTGACATCAAAGGCGAAGCAACCACTAAAACGCTCAGATCAAACACAAGATCTTACATGGGTTTCCATCAGACATTTAGCCTGGATCCTCATTGATTCTTCTTTCATTCAAGAATCGGATCTGGCCATGTCATCATCTGGAAAAATGGCGGCAGACAAACATAAGTCAAAATACAAACCACCATCAACAGTAAAACAATCACAATGCACAAACTCACAACGAATCCACAAACGTGTTCATGTGCAGCACATACATGAGACCTTTCCTACCAAGAATTGATCCTTCCAGGATACAACTCACATACATGTTCATGTGCAATACATGCATGAGACCTTTCCTACCAAGAGCTGATCCTTCCAGGATACAACTCAACTCCACAATGCAAGCTTCTCGCCCCCTTTCAAGATCTGCTTCCCTTCTCTCCTTTTTGCAGCGCAAAAGGATCCAGAGTGATCATAGCGAGCACGTGCAAACAGAGTGAACCTCGAGCTGGCCAGCGGTTGACAAACCAATTACCAACTATTCTCTCTATTGCACAAACTGCCAGGAATTGACAAGATATACAGACCCTGGACTCCATCCAAAGGACAGGAAACGGATCCCTTTCACAGCACTCAATAGAGGACCTCTGAGAATGCTCCAGCCATTCTTGTCCTTCTAATAGATACGGCGGTACTGCTGCTTGCCGTCTCTCAGCATGCCGAGTCCATTCGGGGCCCACAGGGCCGTAATGGCTGAAACCTGGTCGCCACGATAAGGAGTGGGTGAAAGCGTTCGTAAAACGCCACTGCCTGGGTCCCTCGTGACTATCCCAGTTCTCTGACTGGGAGTTGAAATACCCATCGGGGCAGTGGGACGCTGTTCACCTGGACGTTCTGGGCAATAAGCCATGAACAAAGAATCCGGTAACGTTGGCGGCGGGGGCAGCCCCGCACCTACTCCCGCAGGCATTGGATGTCCACTGGCAGGTGCCGCAGGCATTGGGTGTCCACTGACAGGTCCCGCATGCATTGGGTATCCACTGGCAGGTGCCGCAGGCAATGGATGTCCACTAGCAGGTGCCGCCGGCATCGGAGGTCCACTGGCAGGCGCGGCAGACATTCTCATAGATGGTGGAGTGCTTCCAGGTAACCCCGCTCCGGGCACGGCAGCTGTCTCTGTCGGCCCAACCATGCCAGGAGGATTGACAGGTGGGTTCGGTGGAAAGAATCCACCCATCTCCACCCTCTCAGGCGTCTCAGGTGTGTCCATATGGATCCCTTTCGGTGTCCCCATCACACGGACAAGCTCCTTGAGGTGTCGGCTGACTTCCTCAAAACCGCCCTGAAGACACTGTTCAAGCCTTTCACCCTGAGTCTTGATCTCTTCCCGAACAGCTTTGACATTGTTCTCGATCGTCTCATTCCCCGACAGGGCCCACTTCCCAGCATGGGAGAATTTGTCGAATGCTTTCAACAATTTCACAATCTCGGCACTCTGGTGTGACACCGCTCCCGTCACGGCAGTAGTACCATATGGCTGGGCCTTCAACTGCTCTCGAAGCTCGCCGAATCCTTTCGAGAGCTCTTTGCGGGCGTCACCAACATTGTCCACAGCCAGACCCAAGTCCTCTGTCAAGGTGGTGAGCTTGGAAGCGCAGTCACCGATGTTCTTTGCCAGAGCATTACTTACCATCAAGACTGATTTCTCAGCTTCTTCCGGCAATGCCTCCACTGGTGGTATCTCTGCTCCTGGAGGAACATCCTCATTCAAACCTGGGCTTCCATGGGCTTCGGTCGCGGTACGGCCACGCGACCGTGACCGCCCACGCGACCGTGACCGCCCACGGTGCTCATCACCTTCTTCCCCATGAGCTCCATTGCCATGGGCACGGGCATCTCCATCGGCCGACATTCCTAGCAGTACCCGTTCGAGACGATTGCGCAGAGCTGACACTACCCTGTTCGACAGGCCAGGCTGATGATAGAGCCGCATTCCCTGCACTCTTCAGGTCTCCACCAAGACATCAAATCAATCCAACAACCAACATGAGATGCATGCTTAACAATACACAACAGCTAACAAGACTGTTTCCCAAAATTCCAGATGCTACCAACATACCGGAATTTTGCGAACCAGTAGCACATGTCCCAACATGCAACCAAAGTCTGGATTCATTTCCAACACAGCAAAACAGGGAAAACTGACTGTCCTTCTCTACAAAACGCCAGAACAGTCACCATCCCTAAAACAAGTCAAAACGAGTTCTCGTGAGTTCACTGTGCACTCCCTGCTGTATGCAGCACAAACTCAAAATCAAATCGATTGACAGGCATGCAAGTGTTCTGGAAATGAACCTGTCTCTGTGGTTTTGCAAGAACCCTTCAACAAGTCATCTTCGCAAAAACTGCACTCGCCAACTGACAAACTGACAAATAAAAAACCTAACTGCAAAACAAGGAGCATTGCACAAAACACTCAAAATTGTTTGTGTTTCATTTGTTTGTTTCGTTTCGTTTGTTTCGTTTCGTTTAAAATTGAGATTCCACATGACTGCATTCCACACTCTTGCAACATGACCGCATCAAAATACTGAAATGTGCCAATCACCGATTGCACGCACTCAAACCGCACTTTCCACCATTTTGCAACAACTCACACAGCTGAGCCTAGAGACCTAAAGTACACTAATCTACAACTCACCCACGCTTCAGTTTCGATCAGGACGTTCACGAACTGGCTCATAGACAACCATCTGATCGATGATCCGATAAAGCAACCTTCCTTGCCCATCATATTCTTCAGGAAGAAGAAGTCCATACCAACGGAACTCACCTTTCTGAACTTTCTCCAGTACATTTGAGTCGCACTCAAATCGATCCTGGAGGTATAGATATCTGGTGAGATCCTCTGAAGCGTCCGCAGTTCTTCCAACTGTGGTGGGGCGACAGCGATCCAAAGGCGGATGCTATCCTCCATTGCTCTAAAATCAAAAACAAATTAGATCCCTTCACTCAGCAAAAGCAAAACAAATGGCTTCGCGGCATCGATGCAGACATGCAATGCAACTAATGCTTCATGTGGCAAACAAAACACTCACTGCAAATCTCAGTACAGGCTGATCTCTTGACTGTGATCCTTGCCGCATACAGTTCCTCTGAACCAACGACCCATGACCCTACAGTCAAGCTCCAACTCCGCATGACAACTCCACGTGCCCAAATGCACAGTTTCCCCACAGCAATGCAAACTGTCCGTTCATCACATGAGCAACGCAGACCCTCCAGGCTGCCGAAGGAACTCTTTCTTCTTTCCCTTCCGCATTTCAAACTGGGACTCAAAAACTATACCTAAGACTCCATGGTCTGCCCGATTGCTATACTTGGACCCTGACCAGTTAAATGAACTTAACAGCCATCTCACTAATGCGGTACAACAAGCGCCCTTTGCTGTCCCACTCTTCACATTTCACAGGCCCATGCCAGCGGTACTCAGTGGGCTTAGTCTTCTCCAAGATTCCACTCTCAACCTTTTGAAGGTACCCGAGTGCAAAGACTTCCATTTCCATCACCGCATAGTCTTTCTGATGGTGTTCACCCTTCAAACCTTCAGGCGTCCAATCCATAAAGTACTGGGCACGATCCACAGCCTCCTTAGGTCCCAAGCGCAGGTCAAAGCGACCAGAATATTCATCTGGAAACACCTCATTGCCCTTGTTCAACTCTTCCAACTGCTTAGGCGTCAAAGCAATCCAGAGCTTGAGCGACTCCATGTTTGAAACGCACACACACGGCCACGGTCTCAGAGCTCTTGACACAAAACAGTCACAAACAGCTGCGGAAACATGAGTAGAGGTTCATCCAAAGCTCATACTCTTGGAAACCAAAACTCCCACACTTCTCATGTGCAAACATCACAAGACTGACCCAACGGCTTTCTCTGTCGCTTCCAGCTTTACCTCTCTCAGCCAACGACCTTATACACCTCTAGGTCACAAACAGTTCAACGTTTCAAGCTCCCGCATCAAAACAGAGCTAAACGGGTCATTTCTTTCCAGGCAGCCAACCGCAGAGCACAAAAGCTATTTCTACTGACGTCTCCTCCTAAACCAGCAAACTATGGCCTAACTAGGATCATTCAGCCCAACCTCTCTGAGCAGGTCTTCCTCAGCTGTCATCTCCGGGACGTCACTCACACTCGTCAACTCATCGTCCGAGTTGGCACGTGTATCACAGTGACCTTCCTTCCCAGACGTCGACATTGTCGCAGCATCAATCAACGGTGGCTCCCTTCTGACGCCCGCCACACTTTCTTCCGCATCAATGACAACAGGTGCGGTAGCCGCGTCAATGGGATATGCTCGACGCCGCACAGCTTTGGAAGACTGGCCCTTCTTGTCGAAGCTATTCTTGATCACTGGTTGCTTAGCGCGAGACGTTACAGATGTTGGCTCCTCCTTAGAGACTTCCTTCTGGTCTCCCCGATCGGACATGGCAACCAGATCTACCTTTGACCTTCTTGAACAATACTTGGCGTCATCAGTGACAAGCATGACTTCCACCTTCAATCACCCACAGTGTACTCCAAAGACAAAGTTTCATGCGTATTGGGCTCAAAATCAAATCTACCTTCAGATTGAATAACACTGCCATGACAACTCAGAAAGCGCTCTTCACATGCTTATTCCAGCCACCTGATACACCTTTTCTCACTACCCCTCTTCTAAAGACCAACTGAGTTCAAGACCCAAGACGTGCCTCAGTTGTTCGCAAGAACCATGTACCTGACCCCATCAGTTCCCAACCTTTGCACCTTGATCCAATACCTCAGTGTCCGAGGATGTCAAACCTGGCAATCAGCTGCCCCACCCTCAGGGAGTTCCAAGTCACAATCCTGCAGCAAGTTACCTACTGTCACTTCCTACTGCCGAAACGAAATTCCTACGTCCAGGAAAGTCCCATCCATGCATACATCTCCAGACACTCTAGCCTGGCCTTGCCATAGTGACCCTACGCTAGCAATACGTCACGCCATGACACAGACTCCTACCAGAATACCGCCTATATCACATGAATGCCTTCCAAACACTACGCACCTACACAAGGTGAAAAGAAAACTTACTCTGACAGAATCCGCTGTCACCACAGACTCAACTCCTCCGTCCAAGTCACAAGTCCTGCCCAGGGCTGACTAATTCTGTATGTTCTCCTACAGGTACCACTGTCGACAGCTTACCATGGATTCACTTCTGTCCAGCCTACCAAGAACAAGCCCTGCCGATTCTTGCCCAACTTGCAAACGAAGAGTCGTTCAGATAAAACGATACGTCCACGATCCTCATGATCCGTAGAGATCTATACAAAACCGAAAACAGGGTCCCAAAGTCACCTGAATCAAACAGACTTAAACCAGCTTCACACTCCCTAGTGACCTTACATTCTCAGACCATCACCCCTGTGACATAGGTGCACCTTAGTACGAGCTCATCTCTGCATCTGCGTTCAGATCACGGAGCTCCAATACCCAAGATCCCAATCTCACCTTAGATGACGTCCTCAGCATCTTGTCACAAACAAGGGTCAGCGGAAGATGGTGTGGGCAGCCCTTCTCTCAGGGCTCCGCTACCATGTGAAAAACGTCACACGCAAGTACACCGCATGTGTACTCAAATCAACGCTTTCGTTATCTTACTACGCCAGACGCAAACACCTACTGTGTTTGCAGCTCCGCAGTTACTTACTTCCCCACAAAGTCAAATAAAGGAACTTGTTCCACCCCGACTCCTAAGTGCACGTCAGACTCCTTCTTTTCTCTCCAGACGCCACACACAACGGAACAGGTCAACAAGATCCAAGGCAGGCACACGGCCACAAACCACAAGGGGAAGCAACAGGAAAAGTTCCAGGTGTGGCTACTGTTTCCAATGCCCTAGGTGACACTGCAGTTCAGTTCGCTTCGGAACACTTGACACCACTCCCTTGAGCCGATGTCTCAACTGGGAAACTCGATTCCAGGTTTCCAATACACAACCTTCCCTCAAAGGTTGTTGAAACAATTCCGAACTGCTATGATATACAAATCACCTAGTCACAAAACTTCAGAAACATTTCCAAAAGTTCTCAAGTCAAACTGGTTCTCGTCCAAACGCAAGTAACCAGCTAGCCGGGGTTACTAGTCTCTACCAAACGTCTAGACTAGTCACACGGCTAGTTAAGAACGAAATGTTCCACTCAAATTCCTATACAAAATCCTCTTGCAATACAGAACAACATGGGAACCTCATGTTCCATCTCCAAAACAGTTCTTCACATAGATATGTGCTCCCATAGTGCCAAACTACCAAGGAGAGTAAAAATGTTCTGCTCGACTTCTCCACAACAGTTCTTCACACAGAGATATCTTCTCGTTCCAAACCGTCGAGGAGAGTAGAATACTCTGCTCGACTTCTCAGCTAATATCCAGTCATAAACAGTCATAGCGCTAAAGTAGTTCGCTTACTGTCATAACCAAAAGTCAGCAACAAGTCACAGACACAAAGATCATAACGTAGCTCTCCAGATCAAATACCCGGAGGTTGACTACTATACGTAGGCATTGTCCTCACAATGCCGAAGTATCTCACATACTCAAATGCTCTGCTCGACTTCTCAGCTAATATCCAGTCATCAGCAGTCATAGCGCTAAAGTAGTTCGCTTACTGCAATAACCAAACGTCAGCCAAAAGTCACAGATATAAAGATCACAAAGTAGATCTCCAGATCAAATACCCAGAGGTCAAAGAAGATACGTAGGCATTGTCCTCACAATGCCGGAGTATCTCACATACTCGCAAGAAGTAATCAAATAGGCTTCGCTTCACCAACATCTCAGATGTACGAAGCAATGACAAGAATCGAAACGGATGATCCAAAACCATCTCAGTTAGATTCATACTCCTCCAAGAGGTCAAAGAACTTCCGAGATCGATGGAATCATAGCATCCCGACTCAACAGTATCATAAACCTAAATAGAGCCCCAAACTGTACTTAAAGTGTCTTGAACTCCGTGTAGATTCACTCAGACCCACAGGTCGATATCTCAGAGCAACTCCGGCATCTTCAAATACTGCAAAGCAATATCGAAACTGCTCAAGTCTGTTGTAGACATCTTCCCATAGTCCAGTTCCACTACCAAATACTCAATGAATGGCAGGTCGCACCAAAGCAAGTTGTAACCCTGTAAGAGACAGAAACTTTCACAGCTTTGGATCACCATCCCACTTTTTTTTCTGCTATTCCATTGCAGCAGTCTGGCAGATGTTGTCTCTGCCAAAATACACTTCCACTGAACTAAAGCAGAAAACTTTCACTCATCACGCACGTACACATTGGAGATTCTTTGGTATCTGTGCATTGCGTTCATTCTATTGGCTCCCGTGGCATTTGAACCAAGCTCTGTGAAGACCTCGTGAATCCTGGCTTTGCATCCTGCCACCAAAACTTCAGTAATTCCATCTCTCACCATCTGCAAGAATTCCAGAATTAGGTTGGTTTTGGATTGCCTTTGCATCCCAGTAATATCCATTCTCCAAACAAATTTCATGTTCATCCTTCAAAAGATCCATCTTGGTTCTGGAGGCAATGAGGTTGGCACGCTCCAAACTTAACAAGTATGTCCATTGCTGGTAGCTTAGTCCAAGCCCATTTCTCAAATAGCCACCACTTTCAACAATGTATTTTTTTGTTTTTCTCCGGTTTGGCCGATTCGCACTAGGCTCGGTCCTTACAATTGCGTCAGCAGTGAAAATGTACACGTGTGGTCCAAAAACTTTGGCAAATCATCACGAAACCAACGGCAAACAAAAAACAACAAAACCACCACAACCAAAAACGACCCGCAAATCCCCCAGCCAGATTTGCGTTTCGCCACAAATCAAAACAGCGAAGCAACAAAGAACGGGGCAGGGCCCAACAAAACAAAAAACACATTTAGATTTGCCTTAGATACAGTGATCTTAGCCACCGTATCATCCTTAAAAACATGCAAACTACTATCACAGAACAAACCATCAACCCCTAAATAGGGCCTATATTTCGATTCCAAAAATGGCCCCATCACGGCAAAGACAATGTAGCCAATCGGAAATAGTGCAGGATATTCTCGAAGAGCATGCAAAGGTCGGTGGAGCCTTCACAGGATGGCTGCAGGCGAAATGTTTCATTCCAGCTCCTCAGTACAATGATAACATCTGGGCCAGTCCAAGTCCCCTGCAACCCCTGCAGTCAGCGTTAAAGTGACAAAAGCAAGGTGGGCCAGAGAACCCAAAAGCATGACGGCACACAGCACGCCTTTTAATCTTGTGGTGTGGGCAGCTGTGCTCTGCACGAAATCGACGTAAGATCTGTACTGAAGCATCGTGCGCACTGACGGTATCAGGGGCCACAATTCACCACAGCATGCTGTGTCAGCTACGTCTACATTCTTCTAGTCGCTTTTTCTGCTAATGTAATTAATTCCGTCCCATCTTATCTATTTCTGCGTTCTCATTTCGTTTGCTAGAGACCCCTAGAAAAATGTGACCACACCCAATCCCCTGCGACCCCTGCGGTCAATGTTGAAATTTGTCAATGTTTGAATACCGATCGAACAGACATCAATAGACATGAAAGGCTTTCATTCTGGGAGGTCTCCTCGATAGACATCAAACATTTATTCTGAAAAGTCCGCGGCATGTCAACATTGACTGCAGGGGTTCAAGGGGATCCCCTGCGGCTTTTCTTTCAACTAAGCAGCTGCACCTGCCAACAAACAGTACTGGGCCTTCCACAAACGCGCGTCGTACTACGCAATCATGAAGAGACATGCAAACTCAGATGTATAAACTGGTTCGCTCAGGCGCACGCCAAAAGCTGCATCGCAACCCTGGCGTCCATTCGGCAGGTGAGTTGTTACACGCTCCTTAGATGTATTGGACTTCCATGACCACCGTTCTGCTGTCAAAATGAAGAAAAACCTGTTGTGGCATCTGGAACATTTAAGCACCTTAGCCCAACGTTAAATTCATCCCTCATCGCCAGTTCTGCTTGCCAAAAACGGCCCACTTCTTCCACAAAAATTTGAGGCTCACGCCAAAAGCTGCATCGCAACCCTTGCGTCCATTCGGCAGGTGAGTTGTTACACACTCCTTAGATGTTTTGGACTTCCATGACCACCGTTCTGCTGTCAAAATGAACCAAAACCTTTTGTGGTATCTTGAACGTTTAAGCACCTTAGCCCAACGTTAAATTCATCCCTCATCGCCAGTTCTGCTTGCCAAAAACGGCCCACTTCTTCCACAAAAATTTGAGGCTCACGCCAAAAGCTGCATCGCAACCCTTGCGTCCATTCGGCAGGTGAGTTGTTACACACTCCTTAGATGTTTTGGACTTCCATGACCACCGTTCTGCTGTCAAAATGAACCAAAACCTTTTGTGGTATCTTGAACGTTTAAGCACCTTAGCCCAACGTTAAATTCATCCCTCATCGCCAGTTCTGCTTGCCAGAAACAACAAGAACAGATCAGGTTAGACATTATCGCAGCTGCAGCAACAGGAACTTGTTTTGGTAGAAGAAACAACTCTATACGCACTACGTTGCTACGCAAGGGCCTGCCTCATACCACAACCTCATACCAGGACCCCGAAGCGAATGTTACAACCTGTCGCCGGGGAAAAAAAAAAAGGTCCAGCTTTCAACTGCTGCACTCATCTGGGGGCCTGCCACCGCAAAAATGCACATTTTCACCTGGGAGTCTGCCACCGCAAAAAAAAAGGTTAAGAAGGTTCAGCTTTCAACTGACGCACTCATCTGGGAACCTGCCACCGCAAAAAACCACAGAAGGTGTAGCTTGCAAGTGTCGCATTTTCATCTGGGAGCCTGCCACCGCAAAAACGTCAAGAATATCCAGCTTGCAGCTGTCACATTTTCACCTGGGAGCCTGCCACCGCAAAAAAAAGGTAAAGAAGGTTTTGTTTTCAACTGCCACACTCATCTAGGGGCCTGCCACCGCAAAACCGTCAAGAATAGGCAGCTTGCAGCTGTCACATTTTCACCTGGGAGCCTGCCACCGAAAAAAAAGTAAAGAAGGTTTAGTTTTCAACTGCCACACTCATCTGGGAGCCTGCCACCGCAAAAACGTCAAGAATAGGCAGCTTGCAGCTGTCACATTTTCACCTGGGAGCCTGCCACCGCCAAAAAAAAGAGCAAAGAAGGTTCAGCTTTCAACCGCCACACTTATCTGGGAGCCTGCCACCGCAAAAACGTCAAGAATATCCAGCTTGCAGCTGTCACATTTTCACCTGGGAGCTTGCCACCGCAAAAAAGGTAAAGAAGGTTTAGTTTTTAACTGCCACGCTCATCTGGGAGCCTGCCACCGCAAAAACGTCAAGCATATCCAGCTTGCAGCTGTCACATTTTCGCTTGGGAGCCTGCCACCGCAAAAGAAAGGTCAAGAAGGTTCAGCTGGGAGCCTGCCACCGCAAAAAAAATCAAGAATATCCAGCTTGCAGCTGTCACATTTTCACTTGGGAGCCTGCCACCGCAAAAAAAAAAAGGTCAAGAAATTTCAGTTTGCAACTGTCACGCTCATCTGGGCGCCTGCCACCCGAAAAAGGGAACAAATGTGCAGCTTGCAAGTGTCGCATTCTCATCTGGGAGCCTGCCACCGCCTAAACGTCAAGAATATCCAGTTTGCAGCTGTCACATTTTCGCCTGGGGGCCTGCCACCGCCAAAAAAAAAAGTAAAGAAGGTTAGCTTTCAACTTTCAACTACCACAGTCATCTGGGAGTCTGCCACCACAAAAAATGAACAAATGTGCAGCTTGCAAGTGTATCATCTGGGGGCCTGCCATCAAAAAAATGTCAAATCCAGATTGCAAAACAGAAGGTGGGATAGATTAGAACTTTTTTTTCACACAAAGGAAGATTGATATGATTTAAAAAAAACCTTATTCTATCCCACCTCGACAAAAGTTCATCTACCAGATTTCAGGAAACTGGGAATTTTTTGTTGGTTTACTTCCAGGTGAGAATGCGACAGCTGCAAGTTGATTTTTCCTGTTATTTTTTTTCCGGTGGCAGGCTCCCAGGTGAAAATGTGACAGCTGCAAACTCGATATTATTGACGTTTTTGCGGTGGCAGGCTCCCAGGTGAGTGCGGCAGTTGAAAACTGAACCTTTTTAGATTTTTTTTTGCGGTGGCAGGCTCCCAGGTGAAAATGTGACAGCTGCAAACTGGATATTTTTGACGTTTTTGCGGTAGCAGGCTGCAAATATGTAGAATCCCAAATAAGGATCTTTATGCTCGCGTGCGTGCAGTCTACTTACCGCGAAACAACGAGTTACACCTTACTACAACGTCTCCCCGTCAAAAACGTCGTAAACAACCAGCAAAACCGAAATCACATGGTTGCTTCCCTTAAAGCAAAACAAAGATGTCACATGTTGTGACTGCTTCTTACAAACAAAACAAACGAACTCACTCAAACTGATTTGTTTTGAGTTGGTTGGTTTGAAAAAAATTGTTCTCGTGGTGAATAAGCCATGAAACAAAAAACGAATTCCGCTCATCCGGTGGTGACATTTCATGTCATGTTGAAAATGACGTAAACTACTCATTTTCAGACAAACCTATATTATATATATATAAGTTACCGGCTAAGACGCCAAGTCTAGAAGTCATCCTTCCAAGTTACGCGCAGAAAAAAACGCATGTGAAAATAAAACCAAAAATAACATGTGACATGCGGACATGTGAAAAACTGCCGTCGACAAGTTGAAGCTGAAACACACTTGCACATTCAGTTTTCTTTTTCCTGTCAAAGCATGGGGAAAATCTTAAATTGTTCCAAGCTGGATCACACTGGCACGGTGACACAAAACCCACTTGAATCCAAACATTTCTTGAGAAAAAGAAATGAGTGACCCCGTTTGCATTACACATGTTAAATGACAAGCAACATTCATTGATCGTTGCACGTTTAAACTGACAGTTGGTGCATTCATGTTTGTGAATCAGCTCACAAGGTTGGAACATCTCCAACTGAACATCTGACATTTAAAATACAAGACGGAAACGCGATAGTTTCACGCCAGCTTCATGGATGATCGCTGTGTTCAAGCCGATCTAAGCGTCACGTGCTAGGTCCCAACAAAGAGCGGGAAATCAGACAGGGTGGCACACTCTGTTTCAGAAAGCCTGCCGGGTCTCCAAACCAAAGTCCAAATGGTCAAGCGCAACGCTTAACCTATCTATAAACCGCTATTGACAAGTCAACTGCAAACGTCCCCCAGCGTTTTGCGCGAGCCCGCGCAGGCGAAATGCACATGGACATGTGATAAGAGGCATTTCGTGTGGAAATTTGCAAGGAAAATGCCGGACCCGTATTCCAAGGCAAGCATTTTGTGCGAGCCTGCGCAGTCAAAATGCACATGGACATGTCACAAGAAGCATTTTGTGTTATGTCACCCACACATTACTACCACAATTTCAGCGTTGATGCCAACGTCGGGCAAATAAGACAACATGTCGGTGAAAATGGGCCACTCTTCAATGGTATCTCCCTGCCAAGTGGCCGCAAAAGTAGTTGCACTGCTGGCCCGCGCATCTGATTGACACCGGCACACAAGGGCATCTTCAGCCCTCAAAAGATGAAGGTCGAAACTGCCCTAAATAAAAAATCATCATTTGCACAATCTCCAATGATGTTTTGTTTTGTTCCACGTGAGAAGAGGAGGAAATAAGTAAATAAAGGGAAACGAGGACAAGCAAAAGACCACATCAGAGTAGTGAGTCCGTGCACAGCAGACAAGCGTTACCGACCCGCTAAAACTTTACAACACTCAAAACTAGAAATGCTTCTGGAGGAAGTAAGCCAGGCCTCCGTTGTGA
>CAMXCT020003486.1:0-53279 GCA_947184155.2 Cladocopium goreaui
AAATCGATCTTCAACAAGATCTTCGAGGTGTCTCCAAGAATTGGCTTCTGGGTTCAAGAACAGTGCCAAGGGACGTGAGTCCGGGCGTCGCGAAAAAGAAAAACAATAAGAACCCTGTGAGCCAAGAGATTGCAGACACAAATTTTCTTGAGACGAAAATTTACTCCTCAAAGTATAGCATGGCAAAAACATAATCAGAAATATCTTCATTGAAAAATGTTAATACATTGTGCGGCTCTGACAACGTTTCAATGACCCACGTAGTCAAAAATGCCTTATGTTTGAGTAACGACCGGAATGGCGGGTGCGTATCAACATTCTCAAGTTTGCCAGTGGTAATGGATGACACTAACTGATCTGGTTTTGCTGTTGACTTTGTAAGTGGATCAGCTAGACAGTATTCACTTGCAATGTGACTCAGGTCATCCAAGTGTCCAGTGTTACTTTCATGTCTTAACATTTGTATTAAATGATGGGTCTCCTTCTGTTCAGGTAAGTGTGTTGTCTGAGCTGTGGTGACTAAATTGTTTGCGTCTGTTCGGATGTGTATGGGGACGATCTCACCACTGATGTCGGCCCAAAGTGCACGCAAAAACAAACAGGTTCCAAAACATTTCATTAAGGCATTCAGTTCGGCAACAGTAGTGGATTGTGTTGTAGTGGTTATCTTATGACTCTCATAGTCAATAATCGATCCACGGGTTGCTGAGTTGGAACCGTCTATACGGTGTGTTTGCGTGTCGTAACCGGAGTTGCGGTATGTTCCCTTGGAAGGCAATTTGCGGTCTTCGGCTAGGAAAATGACATGAGCACGCTGACTAGACTTATCACTGTTGTTACGGTAGGATGCATCAGGCATGCCAAGGATACGCTGAGAACCCTTCAGAGGCCAGAATCTACCATCTACATATTGACTCTTGAGGGTTCGAACAACCTTGTTGATTTCCCTGACATCACCTATGGTCGGACTAGCAGCGGCTGAGGCACAACGCGAAAACTTGTAACAGATGTGGACCTGTGTCCTACTCTGTAACCAATTAAGCTGTCCAAGAACTGATCGATAAGCGGTGTGAAGTTGAGGATTGCACTGGATGTTATCCTTCAAGGACTTATCAATCTTGACTTCTTCAACTGCATCGACAGCAAGTTTCTGGTCAACAGAAATGTATGGTCCATACTTGTCATGGGTCTTCCACTTGATGCGTTGTCCTACAAACATAATGTCATTTTTATCTTCTGAACCGACAGCAAAGTTCTTACGCAGACTGGACAAGACCTTGGACTCAAACACCTTGTCACCTGCCATGAACAGGTCATCGACATGAAGACAAATAAAACCATGCGGTCGGCGTCCCTGAGCATTGTTTCGGGCTACCGGATCCATAAGATGGTCAATTGCTTCCGAAATAGTTACCTGTTCGGTGGTTACACTACGAGGTGGTTGGTAGGTCCTTGTCTTAGAAGTACTGTCATACAGAACATAGGTGCATCTGTCTGCGCGTGTGGGAACAAGTCCGCAGTCAAGTAAGGCTTTATCAATGATCTGCCACCAACGGCGTGGCGCATCATTAAGACCGTAACCAGGTTTCTTAAGCCTAGCACCAATGTAAGGTGGATAACCATACTCAGGTGGAATCTGACAAATAATGTCTCTAGTTTCATCATAGGCTTCACCTTGGAGGAAAGCGGTCTTTAGGTCCATATGGTACAAGTCCCAGTGATAGTTCGCAGCCAGCTGTGTTGCACATCGGAAACCTGCACGTGACGCTGCTGGACTATCAGTCTGCTGGGTGTTCTTCTGTTTGTCTTGGAAACCCTTGAGGACCCATCTTGCCTTACATTTCTGGAAGTTACCGTCTTTGTCTTTCTTTACGGTAAGAACCCATCTTCCGGCAACGAAATTCCGAACTCTGGTTTTTCTCATGTCAACAAGATCAAAAACTTCATTATCAATCCATGATTGGCATTCAGCCTTCTTTGCATCTAAAAACTGTTTGGCAAGTTGTCTCTTCTCTTGTTGAGTGGCTTCCTTTCTCTTCTTGCCAACAAGATAAGAAAATTTGTCTGTCATGGAGTACAATGTCATGAAAGCCTTGTCTTCTTCATCAATGCCGTGATATTCTTCAATGATATCAGATCTATTCTTACGGCATCTGGTGCGTTGTCTCTCCGAGACAACGGAATAAGACATACCGATAGAATTGGAAGATTCAACACTGCTCAGAGATACTGGTGAACCATCAATCAATCTAGGCACAGAGAATGAAGCAGTATTACTGCACAACTTTTGTTCCTGTGACAGGAAACACCATTTTGAATCATCAATAACAAGATCATTATAGTCAAGAGTCTCGTCTGTATCAGTTGAACCATAAGGAATTGTATCATCTGTGTCCTCTTCAGGTTCCTCTTCTTCTTCTTCTTGTTGCTCTTGCTGATCTTGAGTGTCTGGTTGAGGATCATTCTCTGGCATTGGCGATGGATTAAAAGGTTCATCTCCGTCTAGCGGAAGTATCGGTGGTCCATTGTGTCCTGATGGTGCGGCATCTGGATCAGGCTCGTCATCATCAAAGTCATCAGGCACAGAATCGTGCTTGGGTTTCTTCGGTTTCGAAGCGTTTGGTGCGACTACAGCGGGTTGTGTGGTCGCGTTTGGTGTGACTGATGGCTGTGTATCACCCCCCAAATGGTTACTAGGCTGAAATTGGGTTGAAGACGCAGGAGGCATTTGTCTAGATGGTCGAGCCTTAGTTGCAGGTGGTATCGGTGGATCACCTGGTGGACGCTTTGTGCTCTGTGTCATTGGTGTGTCGTCAATGTTTGGTGGTATGATCGTATTGGGCACAATAATTGTTTCTGGAGCAACAGGGATGCCAGTGGCTCCAGGAAATGTTGGTTGTGGATGATCAGGTGGTGATGATGGATGAGGTGGCAAATCTGGTGGATCATCTTGTGGTGAATGCATCTCATCGTCAGGCATATCATCACTTGGTCTTGGTGGTGAATGAAATGGTGTGTGAAACTGATCATCATCAGGAGGAAAGCCGGGATGCGGCGTGTGCGGTTCGTCAGGCATAGGAACATCTGGAAGTTGTGGTGATGAAGGTGGTGTGTTAAGATGTTCAGGCGGATGTTCATCATCTTGGCCGTTGTTCTGCTGAGGTGGAAGACCCGGTGGAGGGTCGATGTTGGTGTTTTGTTCAGGAATGTCATCTGTATTATCTGTAGGGATACTTCCATCATTGTTCCAAAACAATATTGCTGACCAGTGGCTAGCAATCAACTGCGACATATCTCTAGGATGTACGCGCAGAAAAACATGAGACGCATCTTTCTTCTTCCAAAGTAAGAGTACGCCGTGTGTGTGGCGGTATTCAACTCGTAATGACTGAAAACTACCACGAAAAATGATCGCGTTGTCAAACATGGACGTACTTAGATACATCTGTCTGACATGTGAAACATCTTGTTGTGCTTCGATCTGAACAGGATGATAAACATTACCAGCGGGTAGAGCATTAATGCGGTTGAGCAGGCGTTTCGTGTAATAGTCACGTACTGGAAGACCCTGTTCGTACAAGTCAGTTGCCAACACCGGATGCTCGGATGCCGTAAGAGCGGCAAGCTGATTTTGCACTCCTCGCAGTTCATCGAGATTCAAGTCTTCCAGCAGGTCTACTGCAAGTGACAGCTGCGATGGATAGAGAGCCCGTGAATTTCCTAATGGAAGGATGCATCTGATCAAAGTACTGCAAAATCGGTATGGATAAACTTGTGCCAACTTCGTTCTTGATCCATATCCTGGTGCACTACCTTCCAATGGTTGATGATAATGTTTTGGATCATTTTTGGACTTACTATTACATCTCTTGAAAACCGGATTCAAGACTCCCTCAGGAAAGCTGTGAAGTAAGGATGTTGGTTTGTAATAGTAGTATCCATTTGGGTCTCTCATACCAAATGCGCACATATCTAATGTTCCATAGGTTACGGTATGCTTTATGAGAAGGCGCTGAAAGTGTTTGGTAAACCAAATCTTGGAAGTCGCAGGATTTTCAATGATGAAAAATCTGCCATGTTCAATCTGATAAAGAGCGACTCTTGCACAAAATTCTACCATGGGAAGATACTTTTTCCTTTTTTGATAAGTATCAGCAGGATCATTAATATTCTGCATTTGACTCCATGGTCCACAAACAGGTGCCATGTGGATGATTTTTGGCTGTTGTCGCTCAATGACTTCCATTGCCTTTCGCCGGCCTTCGGCAGTGAGCAAGTCGTAACCTGTGCGGAGGTCTATTGGAGCGCCGACTCGAAGTCCTTGCATTGCTGCCGCTTGACTAAGCTTGGCGGAGCCGCTAAACAGCTCAAGGAAATCTAATTTTCCGGTCATAGCTGGCTCCCATGTATAACAACCATATGTAATACCTTCAGGACCTGTCTGAATGGCATCGTGTTCTATGATGTTATTTGCATGGTCATCAGAGCGGCATGTGGACTTCACTGCTGTACAGGCGCCCTTGGCCGAAGATTCGGCACCGGCGGCAGCTTTGGCCGAAAAGTCGGCACTGGCAAGTGCAATTGGTTCTAAAGGAATGTCAATATCCTCAATAGGATTATGGTCTTTTCTGATTTTACTGATGTTGACCTTCACGATTCTGGTTCCTAAATCAACTCCAACCATACTGCCATCTACGGAAACCAACCTTCCTTTTATCCATTTTCCTCCATGTGAACCGTCTGATTTGATTTTTGATTTGTCTTCGGTCCAATAGTAAACTTTATCTCCAGGAAAGAATGGTCCATCACTAAGTTGAAGTTTACTCGCAATATCTCTTCGAAGGTCATCTGATTGTTTTGCCTCTAGAAACTTTCGCATCGCCAGTGACCTTAGTGCTTCAATCTGTCTCTCAGGAGCAGGGGCCTCAGTCGTGAGCTGAGCTGGATTCATGAGCTCAATCGCCGTAAGATCGGCAGGTCTTCTGCCAAATGCTAATTCAATAGGAGTGACACCACCGAGTGTTACCATGGTGTTCCTTGAAATGCAGGCTTGTCTCAACAACTGTTTATAAGTAATGTTGGCAAGCAATGGATCATCTTTCAAGGAAATTAGCATTAATGAGACCTGTTTCTTAAACATGCGAATGGCTGCCTCAGCTCTATTTGGCCATGGTGTTCCTGGTCCTAGAGAGATTGGCCTGATGCTGTGCCGGTTGTAGTAACTCTCCATCTCTATGCCCATGAAAGCTTGATCGGCAACAATGTATTTTGGATTCAGCTGATAAGTTTCAAAGTATTCTTGAAGATGAGAAATCGTCACCGGATCAGATCTGTTTTGAACTACAAAGGCAGTAGTCAAAGAGGTTGCACCGTCATACATAAGTAGGAATTGAAGTTTTGACTGAGGATTGATAGGGACTTCTCCATGATCAATGAATGTAAGTTCACCAAAGACTTCACTTCGTATTCCTGAAACCTTAGCTCTTGATGGTGCAATCCTGGCAGTTGAACATGTGTCACATGATTTGGTAATCTGATCAAACTTGTCATAAATTTCTTTTGGTAACTTCAGAGCCGATGTTCTTCTCTTGAATTGTTCGGTGGTCATGTGATAATGCTTCAAGTGCAACTTGAGAAGTTCAGTAGGTGATTGAAGCTTATCATGAATTCTCTGAAGTGCAAGTGACAAAGTTCCCTTAGGTGACGGTTCCTTTTTCTCTTCAAGTTTCACTTCAACCTTGGATTCCGGTTTAACTTCAGGTTCTTCTTCAATCTGAGGTTCCCGACGTCTTGGGATACCGTCCTTCGAACCGGAACTTGGCCCAGAGGCCACCATTGGCTCTTCATCGGGATCAAAAGGTTGAGCTGGTACTTCTAACTTACTATCAGGCTGAATTGTTTTCTTGACAGTCTTCTTGGAATCAGGCTTGGCCGATTTCGGCACCTCTTCAGGCTTAGGCTCTGATCCTTTGAATCTCTTGCAACCTTCTTTGTTGGTGTGTGGTCGATGTTTACCATTGCATGCTGGGCATGTGATGTCTTCGGACTGAAAGCTGTACATCGGTTTCCAACTGGAAGTAGCAAGAGCCATAATGTCAAGGACTGGATGGTTGGATGTACTGACCGCCAACGCGGTGCGTTGCATTCCAAACAGTGGACAGGTCATGAACTCACCTACAGGAGTGTGCTCAATGTTCATGCGAAGATTCCTCATTTGTTCAACTGAAAAGAGGATAGGAACCTTACCTTTGTCCAGGATGTCAACGCATGTTGTGATCCAACCAGTTTGTGCACGATCATTGCGAAAATGAATCACTAACCTTTCCTTGACTGTAGATTGTTCTCCATTGGCAAATGAAAACTTACTTGAACACGGTTGCTTAGAAAACCAAATGTGATCACGCTTCGGATGTTGTTGGCAAGCCTGTACAAGGCGTTCAATGGCAAAGCGGGATCCCATGGCTCGAGTGCAACCTGAGTCAAGGATGACATAAGTCGGATGAGAACCTAAATCTACATATTCACAAAGCAATGCTTGTTGGGCACCATGATCATAATTTAGGAATACACACTCTTCCGTAGAGACGGAATCGAGCGGGCTTGGGCGCGGCTGAAACGAATGCAGCTCACCGTTTCCGGTAGAAACACTCTTCTCAACTTGGCGAATGCTCTTCAATAGGGACCTGTTCAAATCAGAAAAGCACTGGTACATCACAGACACGAACAGAAGCACGAATGTGAGGGCCTCTACAAGTTCGTGTCCGAACAATCGGAACAAGCGGATGCCTGAAAAACAGAACCGGTTGATCTTGTCGGTCTGTCCGTCCTCGAAATTGACGTCTGAATGCTTGTCCTCGGAGTCGGTCAGTTCCTCAGCGGAAACAAAATACGACCAATTGTACCAATCACCCTGGGAGTAATCTCCGTCATATCCATAGTAGGATTCATAACCTGACCAGTCATCTGTCCAGTATGTGTCATAGTCGTAACTCCAGCTTTCTTCGGCATGGGCTGTTTCTTGTTTTTCAGGGGCATGTGATGCACTGGATGATGCAGCCTGTGCTACATTAGCTTGTGGAGGTTGTGACAAAAATGGATTGGTTCCTCCCTTGTTCTTCGCATCACCTTTTCCTTTTCCTTTCCATGAAGGCATTCCTTTAAAAGAATCCTTTCCTTTCATCATTCCTTTCTTGCCCTTTTTACCTTTTCCTTTACCCTTGCCTTTTCCCCAGAAAGCTGTGTCTTGCTGGTCATCTTCCCATGCTGCAAAACCTTTGCCTTTTGACCTCGAGCGGAAGCCGGGTCTTGATTTCTTTCCTCCTTTCTTGCCATAACCTTTTGGTCTACCTTTCTTGAAGGACCTGCCGTAGATGCGGCGCTTAGAGTATGAACCCTTGGCGCTGAGAACCCAGAACTCGTTCTCCGTGTACAGACCTGTGAAACCTTCTTCACCCGTCTCTTCATCGAAGACCCAAAATCCGTACTCACCTTCTTCGGTCTCGCCCTCGTCGATGACGTAGAAGTTGGACCGCTTGCGGTGCGTGATGTTTGGGTCGGCAACACCTGTGCGAGAAACGGCAAAAAGTTCTAAGAACAGCTGTTTCACTTGGAGATAGGTGTATTGAGGCATTGCAATCTGACGGATGTTCATGGACGAGACAAAACGCTCTCGTTGTTGCTCGTTGAGGTCTGCTTGCACTAGAAAAATCAGTGACATCAAATTGTCTGACAATGGAAACTGCTGTGCATGTCTGGTCCTTCTATTGGTTATGGTCTGTTCTCTCAGTTCTTGTTGATAAGCTAGCTTATCTTCATCTGTTACTATCTGGTTATAGTGCAGTCTTTGCTCATCTGTGAGTGCTGCCGTAAATGCCTGAGTGCCTGCCTCGGGGAGATCGGATATGTCCAGCAGATCGGACCAAGAAGCCAACAAACGCTTCTGCGCGATCTCAAATCGCCCTATCCAGTGCACGAATTCACTCTGGCCTCGATATGTGCGAAACATCTGGAGGAATCGCCAAAGGAACACATGATTTACTCCCTTCACGAAGCATGGTCTCAATGTGTCCTTGAAATGAGCGAGGCCACGATCCGGATCTCGGAGTAGGGCATTATCGAGCATCGACTTGTAAAAAGAAGCGGAACCAATGAGGGCATTCTTTAATGATGGTCCGTGTTTATCTGCATCCAATGTTGTGATCCCCAACCAGTCATCAATTAAATCTTCATATTCAAACCAGCTTGATTGGCCATCAAATTGGGGTGGAACCTTTGGTGTCATTTTGATGCCCATCCGATTTTCGGAATGACTGGTGGCGGCATATGCTTCAGGCTCTTCATAAGAGACAATCTGGAGTTGTTCTTCATCTGAATCCATGTTGTGGATTAAGACCATGGCAGCTACTCTAACTTGACCTACAGGTTGCCTCCGCAAGTCCGATATACGGAATGTATGCAGAGAACGGCAGTTCGGCACACAGATCTAGACTTGGCGAAGGCACAGGCTCCGCTACCACTTTGAGGTAGCTTTTCCCTCTATTAGGGGAGCCCTGGAAACCTAAGTAAACACCTGTGGCAAGCGGAAGCGACTACACTCTTTTTGTACACGCGGAATTGCTGCTAGTCTTGAGCCATGCGGAGTGCGCATGAGAGATATGAATTAAGTATACATGTCAACATGCATGAATGCATTGTGAAGACACGTAAACAAAAATAAATCACATGGGGGCTCCCCAAGCTAGGGAATTTTCACTTTTCCCCCCCGTGGGGGCTAGGGAATTTTCACTTTTCCCCCCCGTGGGGGCTTCCCAAGCTAGGGAATTTTCACTTTTCCCCGCCGTGACAGCTTCCCAAGCTATGGAATTTTCACTTTCCCCTCCCTTGGAGGCTCTCCAAGCTGCGGAATTTCAAATAGCTAGACAACGACGCCTAGATAGTCCCCCAAATCCCGTGTTCTTTGAATGTGTTTCCATGTTTTTGCAATGGTTTCCTTCAAAGCACGGTACTTTTACACTTTTGTCGCCATAAAACCGGTCGAAAACATCATGTTCGACAATGCTTCCAATTCCCTTATCTCCCCAACCGTTGAAAATACCGCTATTTACAGTGTTTTCTTAGATTGTTCCATGTTCCAATGCCGGTAGCCAACTCCAACATATATATAAGAAATCCTTCCAAAACATTGTTTTTGACAGTGTTTTTCCAATGTTTCCAGTCAAACAGACGGTAATTTACACGTGTTTTGCCATAAAGGCAGTAAATCCTTCCAAAACATTGCTTTTGACAGTGTTTTTGTAATGTTTCCAGTCAAGCATACGGTAATTTACACGTTTTTTGCTATAACTTCAGTCCAAAACACTTGTTTTTGCAGTGTTTTCAATGCTCTGGCATCCAAAAACCCTGCAAAATCTTGCTATGTACAATGTTTTTTTCATTTTTGGCCGTTTTTCCATTGCCGGAAAGCTACCAAAATGACCCAAAATTCCATCTCAATACCCTCTTGCGCTCAGACACCCAAAAATCCTCGAAAAATGTCGAAAACACCACCGTATTCTGGTCTCGGTGCGAAACCGTTTTTGGGCCCCCCCCCCAGCTAAAGCTGATATAGCGACTGCTATATTAACAAATGTCATTGAGCATTTAGTGTTGCTGTTTTGCCCCCCAATAAGCACGCCTTCACCGCCAAAGCGGTGTGGGCGGATTTTAAAAAGCACGCATATTTACATACGCATTTACATAGACATAGACATATATTTTTGGAAAATGTTGCATCCACAGGCATATTTACAGATATTTGTGAGGATGTTTGAATCTGTTCATTATTTATGTTTATGTTTTTATTTGTTTATGTTTTTGACAAGATAGTCATCTCCATTCGCATTGAAATTTCACATACATACTTTACACACATACATACATGCATGCATGCATACGTACGTACGTACGTACGTGCATGCATGCATACATACATACTTCACGAAAACTTGTGACTGGCAGCTAGCTGCATTTTTACTTGTCCTTTAGCAAGGGAGGGGCAGCTCTGAATCCAACACAATGATTTTTCACGTGAGCCTCTCCTCCCCCCATTTCGAAGCGGTGTTAGAGGCCCAAATTTTGCCAGGCAGGTGGCGAGGTTTCCGGGTAACTCTCTAGCTGCGAGGGCTTTTGCCTACTGAGATCAGATAGCTCTAGTTCAGAGCGCTGCCGCTTTTCATACATCACACACCTCATCCCGTTCTTCTCCTTCCTCCTTATTGATACGTCCACGGCTCTTGGGCCTCAAGTTTTTGGATGACGCTCAGGTGGGCACTTGGCATCTCGACCACAACGTCGGCGACAAACCGCCTGATGCTTTTGGTTGCGAAGCAGATGGAGTACCTCAGCAGGGAAGTCCTTCGGATTCAGCGAAAGGCATGAACTTGCGCGAGGGAATCCGGGAGCATTTGCTGTAAGGCATATTCTGAGTTGGGTGCGACAGGTGTTTGCTTTCAGTTTACAACATCTTCATTGTCATGTGGATCAGACGTGCGAATCGTTTTTTGCATGTGATGGCAACCTGTACCCGTGCGATATTCATTTAGCACCATAGTGCCTGCATCGGTGTGCATTTACGCAACAATGCAAGATTTTTTTCGGCGTTCTCGGCTGAGGACTTTAACATAGTTTGGGTTTGTGACGAGTTGACATGTTTTACCTGGATTCACGTGGTACCATGATCAACACCGATACCTTGGATCCTTTTGGTATTGTTTAGGTGACCAAGATCAGGTTTCAATATGCATCCGCGACGTCTCATGATGGTTTGTGTGACAGGTGCGGCACCGTGTCGATCGAGCAGCCCAGTCCGCTGACAGGGTAGACGTGAAGCATGCCAAATGCGCAGCATTGGCAAAGCGACTTCGCCGGGCGCAGCAGATCCCAGCAGGCAGGCGGAAACGAACACAGAGGGAGGATGGGATATGGAATGATATGGAATGATATGGAATGATATGGAATGATATAGAACGATATGGAATGATATGGAATGATATGGAATGATATGGAATGATATGGAATGATATTGACGGAGGCGAGGGCTGCAAAGAACGAGTCTGAACCTGACACTTTTCGCAATGAAACGCCCACGCCGAATGTCAAGCGCTCGCCATGCCTGGCATAAAGAGAGGCGGCGTTGGTTTAAACATAAAACGCACAAAACCGCAAGTACTGTCTACCACGGTTTTGCGTTGAATGCTTTTGAATGTCAACTCAGGCGGCAAACGCTACCTTTAGTTCTTTGCATGTAGCAAGTGATGTTTCCTGCGTTCTATTTTGCACTGGCTCTTGATGTGCTTGTACTCTCTCCCATCAGCAGAAGCCCTGTTGACTTGTTGAAAAGAGCAGCAGGCTCATGAGATTGTCAGTGATTGCCAGCTGTTGATGTCGCCCTGCGTATGTCGCGCTGAAATTTGCTGCTTTCTCCGTGTCTCTGGCCTTTTCTCTTCCACTTGTATTTGAAAGGATGGACCGCTCATCGAGATGAAAATGGTCGCCGCTTTCTACGTCACGAGGAGCTGGCAGTGCTTTTTTGAACATGTTGCAATTTGGCCAAGGAACTGCACAGAAGACATCTTCAGAGTCCATGAAAACCTGGTAGCATGGCCGACAGTTGGTGTTTAGGAGAGCGGCTTGACGTCATGGACACTTCCCCGAGCGCTAGTTTGAAATCACAGAAGCTCAAGCTTCCTTCTCGCTGTTTCCGTGCATTTTTTGGACGTTTCACTTGGCATTGCCGGCTAAAGGCCTAATGCCCAGAGTCCTTTCCGCACTAAGCACAGCAGCCATTCAAAAAACACACGCTTTTCAGTGAGTTCAATGCCGTTTGCAGCACGGTCAGTGTGGATGACAGGGCAGACATTTGCTTCTTTAGATATTTCGAGAGAGAAATAGATAGATTAGATAGATAGACTGATTGATTGATAGATAGATACATGTGCTTGATGGCAGGGAAGGCATTTTTGGTAGCCTGGATTGTAAGGTTAGGATTTTCAAAGAGTTTTGGGTAGGGTTTCTCCGAGCGCGGGTTCTTAGCCGTAACCCAAAGTGTGGGTGAGGTGGACGTGAGACGATAAGTTTGGCATGCTTTGTCGGGTTCAGCCAGCAGTCCGCTAGTGTGGGAAGCGCCTTCTCGGGTTGCACGAGGTGGAGCGCGATAGTAAATATGGTTGCTTCTCCCCAGGCGTTGGGGGCGCCTGAAGCTATGACTGGTCTGGTGTGGCAGGTTTTTGCGTAGCAGGCCTCATCCAGCGGGTTGCTCGTATTGTCCTACTGCCGTACAATTATCTGATTTTTTCCCCGCATCATTGTGTGGGGTCCTCTGTGCCCGGCCGCCGCCTTGCCTCCGCCTCGCCTCCACTTCGCTTCCGCCTCACCTCCGCCTCGCCTCCGCCTTCGCCTCTCCGCCGCCTCCTCCGCCTCCTCCGCCTTCTCCAAAAACACACATCGTCAATGCAACTCTTTCACACACAACTTCCTCACACGCCGCTTTGTCACACACCAGTTTGTCATGTTTGTCACACACAACTCTTTCACACACCACTTTGTCACACTTGCCCAGAAACATCTTATCGAATTACTGATGTGGAATGCATCGCACGTGCAAGAACACCTCAGTAAACCTGACAGGAACGGTTGAATGATTAGAAGTGAGAAACTGTGCGAAGGTATTCTTTCTACGTCCTTGCTCGAAGGGTTGACTTGTTCTGATGCAACTCAGCCAGATTGCGAAAACCGTACAGTTGTTTGGTTTGAAAACAGTTGGAAAAGCGACATGCCGGTACTTGGCTTAGCCGGTTGCCATTGACGAAAATGAAAATTGGCGCAGGTACACGGAGGTGATGAATCTCCGCTTCCCCCATTGTGGAATAGCTTCGTTGGCACAGGTATCCACAATGGGCCTGTGCCCCCTGCATCTAGAAATATGAAACGGCTGCCGATATCAAAGAGGAAAAAAAGAGAAACCAATCATGAAATTCAGCAAGCGAGTTAGAAGTTTTACATCTTTTCAGATGTTCCACACACACGCCTCGCTGCCGCGAGGCTGTTTTTTGCAACTGCATAGTAGCTAGCGAAGCTCTTATCTGGTCCCTGAGACAGGATATAGCGATTGACGCAAAAACAAAATACAGGGAGTAAATTTGCAATTGAATTATCCGGTCTGCTCAGAACGGCACCGGCAGGAAGTTCAGCTTGTCGTTAGTCATCGATTTCGGACAATTCTTCCATATTCTGTGCCTGCTGGGAAAGGACGTGTGTCGTCAAAGCCAAATGGCTGGCAAGATGGGCCAGGTCTGTTGCCGTGAAGACCTGGACCGGGTTGGTACTCAAGTCATCTCCTGGATATTCAAGCTTCTCAAGGATCGCAGCATTGGAGTCTCTGTCATTGTTGAGGATGTTCCATAGGACTGTGGCCAGCTGGTGAATCTGACTTGGAACTGATGCCGTGCCGACATTGGCTGCGATGGAGTCAGTGTCGTCCATCTCTGATTCCGGTATTGATTCTTGGCTTTCGTCAGGTTGATCAGCATTGTCAGATGCTTGCGCGTGATGTTGCCAAGAGTCGTTCTCATTGTGCACTTCAGGAATATTGAAGTGACGACGCCAGTAGTTGGCAAGTTGGGTAGATTGTTCCCAACTGTTTATCCACCCGTGACGGTCTGCACGAATGTGACCAATAATACCATTGAAGAAGAACTCCGGTTGACGGTTTCGTTTCACACCGAAACAATCCACTTCTGTCACCATAAGGCGATTGACGCCTGTCTGATGAGGAGAAATGACCTCTGTGAAGACGTGAGTATGGAGAACTCGATGCTGTTGTTCGATCTCTGCTTGGAGTGGATAGGCTTCTTCATGGATATGGTGGGCAGGAGCATCAGGTAGAGGAACTGACGGGGCAGTTGACGCGTACCCGTAGTGATGAGTTTGAGATGAACTGCTGCTATGGTCTATCCCTGGATGGGATTGTGGGGGCAAATTGACCATGGCGGTGCTTGGTTGCGGTCTTTGACCTGAGGATGTAGCACCACTGCTAGATTGCCCCTCGAAATGGAGCTGACGACGTTGCATGCTCGTCGGTGCCCGAGGCGAGTTGATACCGGCGAGGAAGGAATCACGTTTTGTCATATTAAAACTAAAGCCAAGAGCTGAGGAATGACACAGGGTGAAAGAGGAATTATGTAAATGCAATGTAACGACAAACATATGATGACGGAAACCCTGCTGTGGATTAGGTAAATGAAACATGACGCAAGGCGGGCTTTTTTCCCGATTTATGGAAGCATGTTGCGGTTGGGAAGTGCCTCATGGCAACTCAGGCGCATGATGTGTGGCTGATTCTGGGACGTAAAAAGTCGAATGTTGTTCGGAAATAGGATCCCAAATTCTTGACCTGTAGTCCAATGAGGGCGAAATTCATTGAGAAGATCAATCAGGCGATCCTCATTGCGAAGGGCAACGGTATCCCCAGTCTGGTCTTGCCAACGGAGATCCATAGAAGTAGGTTCAAGATGTCGATCCCACGTGTATAAGATGTGTTGGCTGATGTAGTACAGCAAGTTGTTCACCGTGAGTGTTTCCACATGATATGTGTGGATCAGGACATGGTAGGTGAACAGAGCAAGTTCTTCCATTCTGCCAAGAGAAGGCAAGGCATCGCAGGTTGTTGAGTCCATGATATCGCCATGGACTTTGGTCATGAGTGGACGAACGGCTTCAAGATTGACGATGATGAGCAATTTCCTGGGTCGGCGTACTGGTGGTACATCATGCCATGAGTCACGATATTGACTGCGGCGCTGTTGGTTGCGATTCTGCCACATGGGGTCGTCCCGAGAGCGGGAACGATCTGGGGCAATTCGTACGTAATCGGATGAGTGAGCCATATGTGCTGGGCAAAGCAAATTGTGACACCATGCAGAAACCAGGAAAGGAAGAAAGAAGGAAAGAGGGAAAGAAGAAGAAAAGGAGAAAGAGAAGAGAAGAGAAGAGAAGAGAAGAGAAAAGAAGTGGGGAGGAGAAATAGGACAAAAAGGAAGGAACAAAATTGGAATGTCCGAAATCTGGCAGGTGCACACTTTTCCTTTTTTGGAATGTCACTGCCGTTTAGTCTTCAGCCTCTGGCTCATGAGGCGGATGAACGTGACCATGTTGGTCCGTTTGTTTCAAGATTCCCCATCTCAGTTTGCACACCTGAGGATCACGACGAAGTCGAGCTCCGATCGTCTTCCACGAAGGACGAGACTTTGTGTCCTGTTTCAGGTTGATCAGCTCTTGATCATCCGTGTTAGTCCAAGGTTGGTATGGTGGATCACTTGGAGGACGAGAAGGGTCGTTGGGTTGAAGGATACGGATAGTTGGATTTGGATTTGGTGTTAAGGTTAGTGGTGATGAAGTGCCTGGTGGTGTAGTAGTAGTGGTGTTGGGTGGCATGGTGGTCCTGTAATTGAGGTCAGTGCCCGGATGATCATGTGTGGAAGCCGCTCTGGATGCTGCATCATCTTCCGAATCATCAGAGTTGAAACCATCACGAGGGATTTCGGAGATGATGGGAAGAGGCACAGGGCGAGCAGTGGATTCTGGACCCGACGTTGATTTTTGTTTCTTCTTCGGTTGTGGGTCCTCGGTTGATGAGGCCCGTTGTTTTGACCGAACAGGAACCGGTACTGTGGTCCGGGTGGTGGCACGAGGAGCTTCTGTGCCTGAGGAAACTGTGGTGGCGTGCCCTTCGATAGGAACAGGATTTCGGATTTCATTTTGCGAACCTGGGATGTGGTCTCCGTCCGCATGAGGGACGCGAGTCGTTGAAAAAGGACGTAGGTTCGGTTCAGGATTCCCAATCATATGCGATGGGATGCCTCCATGCGATACCATCGTGGGTGGATGTGCTGAAGGAGGTAAAGGAACGAACGTGTGGAGGCCTCTGGATGCTGGACGTTCCGCGCGAAATTGTGATGTAGGTATTGGATCGTCCCACTCTATGGATGGTTCAAAGAAAGGAAGTAGACCAGCCAAGTGGTTCAAATGCATGATGGCCCGAGCCAAGTGGTGATGAAATGCTCGACCTTGAGCATGGTCCATGATGTCTAGCACAAGAGGGAGAGAAAACCGGAATGGAGCGGTGTTTGAGCCAAGTTGCTACGTGAGGAACAAAACCAAAGGACAAAAGTGAAGAAAGAACCAAAACAAACGAACAGGAAAGAAGGGAAGAACACACCCAATGGGGCAACACTTGCAGCGTGGCAGTACCGGCCGTGCAGGTTTGATTCAGGCGGCTGAAGGTTCTGATGCTGGGTC
Organism: Cladocopium goreaui; assembly: GCA_947184155.2. Taxonomy (NCBI): domain Eukaryota; class Dinophyceae; order Suessiales; family Symbiodiniaceae; genus Cladocopium; species Cladocopium goreaui. The sequence goes on from CAMXCT020003486.1 coordinate 16,333, forward strand.
AAAATGTGAGTGGAAATGGCATGGAGTTCCTCCTTGGGAAATCCAGCACGTGTGTACAAATGAATTAATTGGTCAAGACCTTGTCGAACACGAAATTCTGGGAAGGTACCCTTGATGACAATGTGGCAGCGTGAGCGGAAACCACTGAGCAGAACTTTTGGAGGAGATGCTGAGAACGGCGGGAGGACTTGAGACACATTGGTAGGTCCTTGATATATCAGCTCCAGTGGTTTTGTTTCGAGCATGAAGCCAAGGAATTCTTGGTCAGGTTCCGTTTCAAGAATGATGGGTTTCCCGTAGAAACCATTATCGAGAAGGACTTCATAAGGTGCAAGTTCTATGAGACGTTTGTCACCAAAAATGAGGCGGTTGTCGACGTAGCGGATGTGACGGATGAATAGGTTGTGGTTGGAAAGAAGTTGATTGAAAGTGATGGACCAAATTTGTTCACTGATGGAGACAACCATCAGACATAGGGCTGGCGACAGTGGGCTGCCCATCGGGCTGCCTCTGCATTGACGGACGCACTTTTGACCCAATGCAAAAGTCTGCATGTTCAGTGCCGATTTGATGAGGTCTGGGACATCTTTGATGATGATTTTCCTGGTGACATTGAGACGACAGAAAGTACGCCCTTTGATGATGTCCCCTGGATTGTTGGACTTTCCCGGATAGACCGAGAAGGCTTTATTGTCTGAGACATTCATGTTCGGACGCAGAAAGTCCAGAAGCATGAACCAGGATCCAACAAATCTGTCTTGGTCGATGCTAGTGAAGAAGCCCGCAAGGTCTTGGTTGACCAAGACTAGCGCCGACTTTAAAACGGACAGGAGTGTGTAGACATTACCGGTTGCAAAGTGATTGGGACAGGCAACAGGGATGAGCTGGAAAATCAGACGGGCAAGGACGTTGAGCATAGGACGGAAAGGTGAGTCCACAAAAGAAATGATGGGTCTACCACTTCGAAAGTCTTTCTTTCTTTTTGCCAGAATGTAGCCTGATGGGAGTTGTTTGCCAGATCCGACTGCCCAAGGGTAGACCTTCCCATGTTGTCTTTGAAGGACAATGGACATGGGTTCGTCTGGAAGTTGTTCAAAGCTCGAAGGATCTTGGAAGGTCTGTTCGATGGATTGATAATGTAGGCATGGGCAGTATATGCGAAGAGAGGAAGAATGTTTGTCCTCGCAGTGGAAAATGGCACCTTCAAAGGTGGTTTGTAGCTGGGTGATGGAGGACTTTTCATGTGGTTCGTGATTTGATGGGTATGTTCTGACCAAAGGTGATGACAAAGGTCAGACATGTTCGAGTGTGGCATGGACGGTAAGCCGTTTCTCTTTGTCCAGTTTTTCATACCAAGTCGCATCTGATTGTGATATTCCTTTTTGGAAGGCAAAACTTTGTTGGATAGGGATCCTTCGGCTATCACAGCGAGTTCTGGTGGCAGCAAGGAGTGGAGGAGAGAGCCCGCTAGGACCCAATGTGGGTCAGAAGGATTGAGGGCAGCTGACTTGTACGATGACCAGTGCAGACCGCTGGGTTTGAGGTGGACCAATCGTCGATGGCTTTTTTGCGATTGCAAAGTTGATCCAGGACAGCAGCATGCTTGATAAAAACCATCTTGAAGGATGGAGTGTGGCATGGAAATTGATGGTCTTGCATCTGGAGATGCCACTGTCGTAAGAATTTCTTTAATTGTTGTTGGAGATTTGGAGTGAGAGACCATGGGGCACGTAGTGCAGAGGCACGTGGGGCCGGTTTGCCGTGCGACCATTTGATAGAAGCATCGGTGGCGTTCAGAGAAAGGGTGCGGAAAGGTTCTTGGATGTTGTTTGCCAATTGGCGAAGAGCATAGCAGAGGGTAAGGCCCCCGTCATTCGATCTGAGCATCTTTGTTTGTTCGAACCTTGCCTTGGTGTTTGAATCTAAGGCGTGGATGATAGTCCAGAGTTCGAGACGGTTTTGAAACCGGGATGAGGTCAGGATTTGGCGAACGAGTTTCGGAGTGAATTTGTGTTTGGCTCGACGCCAAAGAGCGGCCAGGCCAAACTGCGCGTTCGTATTGAGAAGGGGTTTCTTGAGGATACCCTTCTTTGGGTGGAAGAATTGACAGATGAAGGGATAGTTGAGTCTGGGTTGCCATTCCTGAATGAGGGCCATTTCAAGGCTTCGATAGTCAGTCCTGTCTGTGCATATCGGGATTGGAGCCCAAATATACAGGTTGTCATGATCTTGCCAATAGCGAAGTGCCAGGTCTGCTTGAACGAGTCGTTCATTGGTGAGTTGAAGGTACTTGCGTGAGCGGCTATACTCTCTGTCGAGAGTATGATGCATGGCAGAGCCCACATAAAATTTGGGTTGCATATTCCCAATATGGGTGAAACGGATATAGACGCTCTGAGGTTGGAAAAACGGCCTTGAGAAAAGATTGTGAGAGTGTAGGATGGTGCCCCACAGGTGTTTGAGATCTGCACACCCTTCCAAAATTGACTTCAGCTTGGGGTTGGGTCGAAGACCATGGAGGATTGCCAGCACCATCATGCGGGTCTGGATGATGCGAAAACCCTGAAAAAGGTGGATGTTGTGAGTCATGGTGAAGGGAGTCAAAAGATAGATGACGAGAATCATCGAATGGAGGATTTGCAAGTGAGATTGAAGCACTTTGTGCTTGAGTTTTCTTCGAAAGTGAGGCGCTAGTCAATTGGTAAGACTAATGGCCGCTGTCATGACCCTGAGGAGATTAAGTGCATCGTAGTTCTTCCCCAGAAGACTGACTGGGATGCCCATCATCACGGCGACTCGTTCAACCGTTTCAATGGCTTCTGACGGTTGATTTGCCCACCGTTCGTCTGTTTTTGTGATGTTGTCCATAAGGACTTTTCGTTTGGGTTCCGACAATGGAAGATCCTTGAGCCATTTGTTGAAAGCTCGAACTGAAAGATTTGTTGGCATATGCTGAGCTAACCACGGGTTGAGTGTGGTAGTGCCGACCAGCAGGGAGGATGGGTCAAAACCCGGTGGTGCAGGAGGTGCTGGATTTTGAGAGTTCCTCATGAGAGCTGCTTGGATGCGTGTTGAAGCAGGGCTCGAAGCGGAGGGGTCCGTATTGCCTGGTGTGGACGGTTCGCCCGTGTCTTCTCCAAGTTTTTGACGCAATTGCGCCAGCTGTCTTCTGAGTTGGGTAAGCTCATGCTGTGTGTCAGGATCTGCTGTGCAGGTCGGAACCCAGCTATGGATGAGATCAGCCACTTGTTGTGCTGCATACTTGGTGTTGTCGGTCTTGTCCAAAAGCTTTCCGTCTTGTCTGGCCCCGACTTGAAGAAACCTTGTCCAGGTCTACTCCTTTGTTTCTGAGCTGCGTCAAGAGCTCAGTCATGAAAACAACTGCTGCGGTGTCTCCTGTAGGGATCAAGTAGAGTTCACGACCATGAGCCAACTTGCGAAGCCAAAAATTGTTGGCTTGCTGATACAGCAAAGCCGCTACTGGAAGTTTCAAAGGATCACATCCTTCGATGTCCAGCTTTTGCGTGAAGGCTGATTGACGAATGCTTCGTGGGAAGGTCAAGCCGTTGATCTTCTGATTGTCGTAGTGGTCTTTGTGGTCCTTGTCATCTTGCCAATGAGGATTGAGATCGAAGCCATAGGTCCGGTTTTCGTCCAATGTTGTGTGACCTCCTGGTGAGGTCATGTGTGGAGTGTCAAGTTGACGAGGCTGAGATGACGGAACGGATGGAGTGCTAGGTGAGACTGGTTGGGTTTGTGGACAAGGTAAGGTAGGTGAGCAAGGTGGAGTGGCCAGGCGTGGTGGAACTGGATACGCAAGAGTTGGTGGAGGTGATGAAGGAGGTGCAGGTGGGAAGCGTGGATTGGGCCATGTGCCCGACAGTACGGAAGAAGTCTGGCTTGTGGATCTATTCGAAATATAAGCTCCCGACTGTTGCATGTTGAACTGAGGTCGAAACTGAGGTCGTGACATTTGCTGTGAGTGCCAGACAGCCGCTTGCATAGGTCCGCACCAGCGAGGGAAGAAAGGTAGTTCTTGTCGTACTGGTTGGACTGGTCCACGAGGTTCAGAACGGTTTCGTCCCGGCACTGGGGATCTAGATCGATCCGAGCCCGCCATTGAATCAAGGCACGCAGAGTTTCTCACTATGCTGCGGGGCATAAACAAAACTGCAAGAGTATTATACACGAAGGTTCAATCAAAGAAGGGAAACCTTAAGTTGAATCACTCATGAAGTCAACTTAGAACACGAACATCGCAGAAAATTTACAGCAAGTAGCAATAACAGCACATCGCAATGAAGTTGACAATACCTGGGTTCCTGAAGCAAGTGAAAGAATCAGATTGGGGCAACCGTGCTTTTTTGATCAAAAGCGTGTCTAGGTTGTCCCTAGAAATGTCAAATTCGGTTTCCTGTTTAGGCCGAATATAGCTAATAATACATGATAACAGCTGCTCAGTGCTGAGAGCCTGCCATCAACGACGACCTGAGTGACGTTCCTCATTGCTGCGATAGTTATAATCTTCTGAGGATGTGTCGCCAGCGTCGATCTTCTCAGTCAGGTTTTGCCACTTGAGAGCGACAAACTTCAATCCCACATGGCTGCTGTGGGCAATCGTGTACTTCTCAGACGTGGTGACGATTACTTTTTCAGCCACAGCGATCTGCGCCATTTCATTGCCTCCAGCTTTGTAGGCGGTGTGGTTGTGTGCTCCTCGATACATCGCCCCAGTGACGATATCTTGTTGTCCTTTCCCTTTCTTCTGGATGGCGTCGAGTAGCTCTCTTTCCGCCCATTCTGGGATGGTCTTGTCACTGTTGGATACTTCCCTGCCAAGGTAGAAGGCCCCGAAGGTTGGCATGTCGCAGCGTTGAAGGTTTTTATGATAGGACCAGTTGGCTGGTCTGATCTTACCTTCAAGGAGGATGAGCTGAGAGGTATGAAGTGACGTCCCATGAAGTAGCGCCCATGTGTGGTTCTGACGTTTGCGAAAGGGAGGTGGCATCTGAGAAGTGACTGGTGTCAGGCAAGGGCAGGATGAGTGCAAGCATGTTGGTGGCTGGAAGTTCTCGGACGTGGGAATTTGTGAGATCATAATCAGGCAGAAAGTGGGTGCTGAAGAATAGTTGGACCGCTTTTTTGATGACATCCGGAGGAATGCGGTGGTCGACCTGATGTAACTGCTCACACGCCTTTTCGTAGTCGTGGTGGTCCATAGTTTGTGACGGTTGGAGTCTTTCAGCCGCCGGAATTTCATTGGCCGCTCGCATCCTTTCAGGATGATTCAAGGCAAACCTGATGTTTCGAAACGACTCTTCCTTAGAACCGTCTTGAAGGTTAATGGCAACATGTCCTGGAGGGACATTGACTGAGCCATGGGATTGGTCTGAACCTGATGTGTGTGCGGGTTTCTTCGTCTGGCGATATGATGTGGTGGAATCGGATGAGAATGCCGTGGGTGGTTTGGTGGAAGAGTCGTACTGGTTGTGATGACTGGCTGATGGTTTTGACTAGTCAATCCACCCTGAAGCGCTGGGTGCATTTGAGGACTTTCAATAGTCCTTCCATTGTCCTCTGGATTGCCACTTGTTGGTGGTATATTGGTCGTAGTGGTAAGATTGTGTCTGAGTGTTGGTGTTGTGGACAGACTGTTGTGGGTGGTATTCCCACGATGCAGGTTGGAGGGTGGCCGGTGTGTGAGTTGGTTCTTGTGGTGAGTGGTCATCTTGTACTCGATGTCGTACTTCTCGACGTTGTGGAGATGCTGAGCGCAGAGTAATAGACGTAGCCCTGCTTGGTTGTCGTGAAGCATGTCTGGATGTGGAGAATCTTCTGGAGGAGGATCGTGGTCGTGATGAACGACGGGCTCGTCGTGTGGATCTGCGACGACGAGGACTGCGAGGAATAGAGACTGGCCGTTTGTCAGGTCTCCTGGATTCGGATCGGTGGCGTTGGGACCGGGATCGTCGTTGAGATCGGTGATGTGATGTTGGGACTTCATTGGGTGGCTGGGGATGACTTATACTTGCTGGTGGTTAGCTTTGTGCTTTTGTGCCTGGTGCATGTGCTATAGATTTGAACCTGTTGTACATGTCATGCCACTGCATGTCATGGAACTGTGTTAGATCCAAGGGAAACACCTTTAGCTTTTCATGGCTTCCTGCACTTCCTACCTTTCCCAGCTCCAGCAAGACTTGTAAGTTTAAGAGAACCAGTGGTTAAATAGCAACCTAAAAGCCTGACAACGACATGAGCATCAGCGCTCATCATTGAAGAAAAAATCTTTGGCTCAAGGAGAAAACATGTTTCCACTCATTTTTTGTTTGTAGGCTGCTGACCAAAAAAATATGTTTTGGGAAAATTTTGGATTGAAGGTTCGGGTAGCCATAGTTTATCGTGACTAATTATTTTTTTTTCGACAGCTTTGAACCTTCAGGCATCAAGCTGCTCCGCACAGCAAGGGCTGACCGAAAATGAAAATCTAGTTTGGTAAATGTGCATTTTTCACAACTTGGATTCAAGGCGTTTTGTAAGACTGGTTCCTATCATCCTGAAACGGTTGATTTTCCAAACGGTTTCAAGGTAATGTAAGGTACTAAAGCATTAAGAATGACCAAGACAATACCACATATCTAACAAAGTCATTGTTTTTTTTGAAACAGCTGATCTTTTTCCTTCAGGCCAAGTGGTTGGGGGGGGCAGGACGGAACATTTAATCATCTCTAGCGCTGTTCTTTTGAACTTGGCTTAAGGGTGTCACTGAGTAATAAGTAAGTGTCTTGCACTAATCTCTTGTGGCCTCTGACTGTCATGCATTCAGGTTTTGTACCAAAGTCATGGTTGGTCATCATATTTCACCAAGAAGAAAAATTCGAAGACTACTTTTTTAATATTTTTGATCAGGCCATTCCATCCCCGCTCAGCCATGCCGTCTTCATCCACTACAAGGCTGGGAACACCGTGATGGTGTCACACAATTAAGACGCCGTGATGGTGTCTCAGGACGCTGTGATGGCGTCGAAAAAAATGAAGACACCGTGATGGTGTCGGCCAGGACGCTGTGATGGCGTCACAGTCCAACGCCGGGATGGCGGGGCTGATTCAAGCCGTGATGGCTTCTCATTGCCAAATGCTGTCCGGAGCTCAACGGTCAAAACAGGTTCAGTAGAGGTAGCCATTGAGGCTTCGGAAACGTTTCTTCATAATCAAATTATCATGACAGTCATAGCAATTTTCCACTTGGCTTTAACAAGTGACCTGAGGACCCTTTTTTTGATAATAAAAAAGGGTCTCCAGGTCACTTGTTAAAACTGTCCGAAAAGGGCCAATGTATACATCAAGAAATTTCAAACCAAGTGGAAAATTGGCAGACAGTCATGGTTTCTAAAACGGTAGGTGCCCATAATTAAATGATCATGACATAGGGCCTGGTTAATCATGGTTCACAAAAGTTGTAGTACTGAAGAGTAGGGTCCATCTGGGCTCTAGTGCCATCACAGCCGGTCTAGCTCAGTGTACTGGGGGGCGCATGAATTCGGAAGCCTTCCCAACCATGACTAACGGTGTCTTGTTTTTCATTTGATATACTTACATGCATATTTAATATGGATGATACCATAAAATATCAATACACCTTTGGTTTATCACCAGCATTCATGGCATATTGATGGATAGTGAATGGTGGATAAGTAAACTGATGGTTGATGTTAAATTATCAATACCCCCTATGATATTCGGAAAGAGTTCAAATTGAATGTACAGCATGCAACTCAACATTAATCATGTCATTTTGCACTGGAGCTGAGGTGGTTGCAGACGTTGGCAAAATGGAGCTGAGAAGCACCTCGGCCAAAGTCGAAAGGTACCATGCACAACATCTAAGTCTAGTAAGGACGGATGAAGAACCACAGCGCCATCACAGCGCTATTCTAATCAAGTAAGAGCCATCACAGCTCTATTTCAATCAAACCACAGCGCCATCACAGCGCAAGTAAGAGCCATCACAGCTCTATTTCAATCAAAATGATGTGTAGCAGACATCACGGTGCTACTTGAACCCAAATGAACTGTAACTTGGGTCAAAATGAGTCATAGTGATGTCTAAGTGCCATTAGGGTCCAACATGGGTAGTCACGCATGACTAAGCTGAATTGCAGTGCCAACTGAGGTTGGTTCTTGCTTGCGGGGACATTCTTTGCAGTGCGGGGGCCAGGCGCTGACGGCGCTGGGATGGCGCTGGGATGGCGCTGTTTTAATGGGCGGCCCTGTGATGGGGCTGATTCTTCCATGCATGGTGCTGTGATGGCGCTGTGATGGCGCTGCGCTGTTTTTATGGCTGGCGCTGTGATGGCGCTGTTAGGGTATGTATGTAATTTACTTAGTCGGGGTGATCTACTAAATATGTTTGGTGGGGTTGGCGCTGCGATGGCGTGGATGTCGCTGTGATGGCGGCGGCTGTCAGGTACCCTACGGTGGGCCCTACGGCGATGATCTTTCTTCGGATGGGTGGGCGGTGGGGGTGCTCAGCTGGGCATTGTTGTTACTCATTCATAGCATGGGACATCGCCTTTTTGATCTCCCCAAAGTATTGTGATTGTTCAGAACCTACTCTAAGGCAGGTCGCCTAATGCCCGAAAGGCGATGTCCCAGGAACACATGCAGCGTGAAGATGATGGGACATCGCCTTTTGTCCTTGACTTGACGTGTCACAGCGCAGGCACTTTGTTTTCAGATCAGATAAGACAACATCAGTTCCCGCAGATGACCTAGACAAAAAACATGGTTTGCACAAATTGCCGCATCAGACACACCAACCACCTGATAATTGTTCTTAGAACCAAGTGCGTTGGCCCCAGCAGCAATGCCGCAAGCTGTTCGCAAACACCGGTTGAAGAAGAAAGAGAAGAAGAAGACCGCCAATGTCAAGGCTATTGTGACCCAAGCGATTCTGGCAGCGTCGCTCTCTCCGCAGATCCTGGAGAACCCCAAGGCTTTCACAATTGGCTCTGCATGCAGCGGGTGGTGCAGCGAACTTTTTGCTTGCCATCGTCTGCAGCTTCCTTACATTCCAGTGTTTGCCTGTGACATCAACGCTCACTGCAAGAAGGTGGCGCAAGATACATGGGGCCATGCCTTTTGGTATGACAATTGTTGCAGTCAAGATTTTCTTGACAGCCCATATGTCGATGTTTTTTTGGCAGGGTTTCCTTGCCAGCCGTGGTCCAGAGCCGGAAAAGGTGAAGGAGAAAGGGATGGCAAAGGAAGAGGCAGCATTGTTTGGTTCCTTATCTGTTGGATTGCTGCCCACTTGCCCCGCGTCTTCATACTCGAAAATGTGAAAGGGATTCTGGACCCTAAGCACTGCGAATTTTTTTTGCAGGTGCTAGAAGAGTTGAAGAAACTCAAGAAAGATGGCCGGGACGCCTATTACTTGTCATGGCGCATGCTGAATGCATTGGACTATGGGACTCCCCAGAACCGGGAGAGAGTGATGATCTGCGGGATTCGCTCAGATGATGGAGCTCGTGAGATGGCTTGGCCGCCGCCAGTCCGCGTGAGAAAATCTATCCATGGCTACATTGATAGCGCAATTGAGGGCGACACGGCATTCCCTGGAAGGTTGCCAACTCCGAGAAGTGAAAGACGGAATGTGGAACAAGTCCTGAAGAAATTGCAATCACAAGGACGGCAGCCGTTGCAAAGCCCTTTTGTCATCGACATTGGCGGATCAAAGCCTCATTTCTCAGAGGGGTATTCACCTTGCATTACCCACACCCGTGGAGGCAGTGGTGGACATTGGCTGACGTGGAAGCAAAGGAAAATGACAACTGTGGAGTTGATTCAGCTCATGGATGTGCCGCCCGCATCACTTCAAATGAGCCGGGTGAGTCCGAGGCAGATTGGGCTCATGGCGGGAAATGCAATTCCCGTTAAGATGCTGTCCCGTGTTTTGCGGGCAGCTCTGCAGAGCGCCAACATGGCTTGAAGATTTGAAGTGCAATAAAAATTTAGGCAATTAGTGCATGGAGCGGCGGCAGACAGTTTGGATGCGACATCAAAATAATGCTGCGGTCCTGTCCACTGGGAAGTGACTTGACTTGAATTACCTTTTTGCAACCTAATCGAAAACAAGCTGGTGCTGATTTTGCCGGGTTTTCATGCAGGTTTTGCAGCAAGCTGGTGCTGATCTGAGTTTTGCTTTTGCCGGGTTTTCATGCAGCATGTCATGGGACAAATTTGCAGGCAGTTTTGTTCAGATTGGTTCTTCAGGTGAACCCATTAGGTGAACAATTTGCGCGTGCTTGCCTACTTGCATTTTCATCGCAGTTTCATATTCAAGAAGGGAGAGGGCCGCAAGCCCATTCATGTAGCAAATGTTTTGCAATGCAACATAGTAACATTGCAACATCGTATGAAAGTAAGGACGACTTTTTATGTGAGTTTTGATTTTACAAAATATCAATCAGAGCCGCCGGGAAATTCAAACCTTTTTTTGTGACAACCAGAGCTTGCATGAGATAGTACAAGCTCAACAAAAGCTTCTAATTTCACTGTCTGGGAATCCATTGCCGGGGGACGCAATGGGAAAATTCAAGTTCAATAATGAAGTTGATATCGAGGCTGACATTGCACACGTACAAGGATGCAAAGATGGTGAATGTTTTCGGTGCAAATATCTGAAACACCGAGAGGTTTGGAAAAAAAAGTTGCCTTGGTTGATTGAAAAGAAGGAAGGTAATGATTGGGGGCTTCTGTGCCAACTATGCGCGCAGCATGTGCCGAATCTTTCTTTTGGCCGAGATGGCTTTCAGGGGCCAGGAACATTGAACACGTTGCAAAGACACGAATCTTCACATCAACATCAGATGGCTGAGCGCATGGCATTTGGTGGATATGATGAGTTTGCTGGCTGGGCACCCTCTGCAGAAGAATTTCAAAAATTTGCCGGCCTCCGCTTGACACACTCGTCGCTGCGGAAGTTGGGCACAAAGGGCATGGGAGGACGCTGGAAACTAGGTCGTCTCCAGAACTGTCTTGGGATGTCTGTGCAGAGGTTGGATTGCTCCTTCCTTCTAGCTTCGGAAGCGGTGGTGCTTCACCAGGATGTTCGTCGTTTGGTTCTGATGGTGCGGTTCCGGGCTTGCAGTCACACCCTCGAGGTAAGAACGGGTTTGCTCGGCATTTATCACTTGGAAGACTCTACCAGCACATCATTAGTATCTGCCTGTGAGCAGATTTTGTGGGGTTTTGTCGAGGAAGATGCAGACAAGTATGAGAAGCTCAGGCAAAAGGTGATCCTGTTGAACATGGACGCAGCCGCTGATGAGCAGCTTGCTGGTCGTTTGATGAAGATGAGTGAGGGGCTGTATCCAAACGCCAAAGCTGTAACGCGAGACAGGTGCCATGCTGCCAGGAGAATTTTGCAGCGGCCTTTCAAGGCTGTGCCTGAGATTTGGCAAACTTTCAGTGATTTGGTTTGGGGCTCAACATCAATGCCGAATACAATCCAAAGCAGTGATGTGCTGAGAAAAGTGTTCAACCAACACATCTGTGCAACTGAATCCACGGTGCAGGGTGCTCGAATCAAGTCCTTATCCCTAAGAAAACAGAGATTTGATTCACACCAGAAGGCTACAGGCAGGCTTTGCCTCTGGATGCATGCGACAGTCATGACTGCGATCTACGCTGCTACTTTCAGGAAGAATGACCGTGATGGGGAGCGGGCGCTGCAGTTCCTTCGCGGCGTCTCGGAGGAGAAGATGGTCCTTCTCGCCATGCTGGCAGACTTTAGTGATGAAGCCACCTCAGCCATTCGCGTCATGGACTCAGAGGACAGTGACACTGCAAGCCATGTGATGGAGCTAGATGTTTTTTGCAGCCGGGTGAAACATCTTTTCATTGACCAGAACGCTTCACATTCTGGCTACACCAAGTTCGTCATTGATCAACTACAGAAGCGGATTGCCTCTTGATTTTCTGGGCATGTTTTCAGTTTTTAATGTTTCGTGTTTTGGTTTCAAAGCTCTATTAAATTTGCTTGCAAACAGACAGAAGCAGTTTGTATGAGGCCTTTACAGTGGATGGACAACCCAAAGCCCTGGGCGGTCCCAGCAGAGTCACGCCACACATGATCGCAAGATGCTTTCAGTCCATGAAAACTTTGGTGGCCCTTTGCACTGAAGTAATCGCTGCAGAATACCCTACATTCGAGCTGCTCTCGTCACTACACATTTTCGATGTGTCGGAGGTGGCCCGCAAGAATCGGCACGAATCTGCAGACAACATCAGCTCAGTTCACACTGCCGCGGACCGGTTGTGCAAGATCTTTGATGCTTCCTTGGAAGATTTCTTGTCGCAGTATTGGGATATCAAGCCCATTGCCTGCCACCACAACTCGTCAATGAGTTGCAGCAGCTTCCAATCATGGAAATTTGCGCTGGACAAAATCAGTGCTCGCAAGTCCACTAGGCTGCAGCATCCTTCTGAAGATTTACGCTGGATTTTGATTCATTTTGGAGCTCTGGATGGTGCAACAACTTCTGGTGTAGAGCAACACTTCTCCAGAATGACCCGCATTATCCCTGAGGAAAGGCTGCTGCTGTCTGAGGAGAATCAGAGCCTTAACTTGTGAGACGTTGTTTTTTTAATGTTTCTCCCATGTTCATGTTTCTCATGCAAACGCTTCAGATTACAAGTTTTATGTAATTCTGTAAGTCGCTCATGCCTTCCTTGAGGAACTTGGAGCTGAAGTTCATGTTTGATTTTGGCAACCGGTCGCGCAGTGAATGCATCGCGCTGGCCCAAAAGGTTTGGTTGGAATGGTATGGTGCGCCCAGAGACTTCAGTCAGACCATCAGACTTGACACTGGCAAGAAACGGGTTATGAAGGAAGGGTCAGAGAATTTGTTCATTGCAAAAAGACGTCGTTGTGCAGATGAGACTGTGCAGTATTTGACTTGTGAGCAAGTGCGTACTGCGGCCTCTGTCCATGTTCCAGATGACTGCGAGAAGGTCAACAAAGAGTTGCATTTTCAGTCGAACAAGCAGTACAAGAATCAAATCCAGAGTTATCTTTGGGGACACCTCACAGCGGCGGAAGTTCCAGAAGGTCTTGTTGATGTTGCTGAACAATTTTCAGCGGCTCAGGACAAACAGCACATAGACAGAGTCAAAGATGCGTCCAAGAAGCAGGCCCTGATGGCTCCAGTGCCACCGCGTTTTCACCGCGCCAATCAGTGGATCTTTCTCGAAGACGCAGAATGGAGCCAAAAACGTGAGTTTCAAGGATGCAAATTGACTGATGATCTTTTACTCCCTTTGTTTTATGTGGTGTCTGACCCAAGCAAGCCACCGCAGTCAGTGCTTTGGGCAGCGACGGTACGAGGAGGATGCGTGCTAGATCTCGAATGCATGCTCAACATCATTGCAGATCGCCCTTACAATCGCAACAAAGGCACTGCCTATTTGTATGATGCTGCCTACTCTATCAAGCGACAGATCTTTGTTTGCCCCAGATTTGCAACGTCAAAGCCGGAAGTGAGTCAGATCCTGAGCCTGTGTATGTGACTTGGTTTTTCAAAAGTGTTTCTTTTCATAGTGCGGGAGTTAGTTTCGATAGATTGTCCCACATGAAAGCTTCCTTCCCGTTTTTTGATTGCACAGGCAACAGGCCAGCTCAAAGTGGAAAAGCATTGAGTCTTGGGAAGACTTTGCTGAGAAAACAGCTAGAACAAAAAGCAAGTGGCAAGTACTGGCACTGACTGTTCCACCGGTGGTTGCTGCGCTGGGCCTGGACAACGCAATGTCCAGCAAAGATTTCATCAACTTTGTGAGGAAGGTCCACTGTTGCAGCCGAAATGCTTGCGGGCTGTAGTCAGCCTAATTTGTACAGTAAAGTCTTTGTGGCCGGGGTATTGGAGCTGAAGGGCTGATAGAAAAATAGATTTTATGATTTTAACTCCACGCCGGGATGGCGTTTCTTCATAGGCAGTGATGGCGTTTCTTCATAGGCCTTGATGGCGTTTCTCAAACAAACAAAGTTGAAACATGCTGTAGACCATCCTTCTGCTCAGGTCATGGACAACTATGGTTGACGCGGCGCATGGGAGCCCAGTCACTTCATTGAACTTTTGATGCGCTGTGATGGCGCTTAGTATGCACTCATGCCGCTTTGAGATGTCACCATGTCCCCGTTCTCGCAAAAAAAAACAGATTCAGCAACCAATGGTAAAGCCTTCAGATTCAGCAACCATTGGTTGCATGTGATGACATTTGATTTCATGTGAGTGGGTGTGAAAGCGTAGTGATGGCTCCTATAGAGTTGTCACTGCTGTCAACAACCCAGGTAGGAACCTTTTTGCTGAAGCTCCCGGCCCCGGTATCCCACACTGTGGAACTCACAGGCAGAGGCCCTCGGGCGGTCGGAAACCCCGGGCGACCAGTGACGAGCTGGACTATAAATTCTAATGAATATATAAAAAATAGATTTGAGGGTGATGAATATTATGCAACTTGTTGCTCATTTTTGGAAACGCAGTTCATGCGCTCAAAGTCGTACTTTTTTTGAGAGTCTCTGATTGATCGGAAAATTCTTGTTCCTGACAAGTCATGTCTGTCTGCCATGTTCATGATTTGTGCTGCTACTTCAGATTGCGTGTCAATATGCTGCAGCGCTCTTTGATGTTCACAAGTGATCACCTGATTTGACTTCATTGGCAATTACAGCGTGATGGCGGATGCGGTGAGCGACATCAATGCCACCCACCTGAAGACTTTGGAGGATGCGCTGAACGTGGTGTTGGCCCATCCAATCTTCGAGACCATCCAGTCCATGCAGCCCGCGCCCATCGATCGCAATGCGGAGGCCTGTGAAGCTGGATCTCAAGTTTCTTGGATATATAAATTCATCGGTTACTCAGGGCTTGGTTTTTAAATCAAAGAGCGTGGATTCCATTAAATTAAAGAGCGTTACTTCGGCTAATGAAGTCTGCTGCTGCGCCGTGATGGCGCTTAATGTGTCCGCAGCACCGTGATGGTGCCTACTGTGGTTTCACGCCGTGATGGTGTCGAAAACTGCGGCCGGTTGGGTGCGCTGTGATGGCGCTTGCAGTGATACGCTGTGATGGCGCTTGCAGTTTCTGACTCGCTGCATGGCACACAAAACGGCAACGAGTTCTGTATTTCCTATGGTGAATGGATCCAGAAATTGCAATGCTCAAATTGAAGCTGAATTGAAAACGAGTCCAAATGAACTTTAGCCAACAGTGTGCCATAGTAGAAAAAGGTGCATCTCCACCTGTTGAAGTTCAAGCAGCGCCTTTACGCAGTGGTGACCATCCCCCCCCCGTTGTGTCACCCCGTTGTTTTCGGCGTGTTTCCCCCACAGGTCCCAGGTCACAGCCGTCGCGCAATTAGGTGAGAAAAACGGGCATCAAAAGATTTCAAATCCAAGGTGAAAAATCAGAAGTTGGAAAAAATGACAAGACATCCAAGGTGAAATTAATTAACGCCAAAGTGAAAATGATTTTTGCAAGGCGGTAGTGATATTTTTTCCTGTCATGGAAAACCAGTCATGGACATGCACATGTACCCAATATGCCAAAGTGTTGTGTCTCCCCCGTTGTAACACCCCGTTGTGTGGAAATAGCGTGCTTATGCGCATATTGTGCATTATGATTATTAACGGATGTAGGGTTTAAGGTTAGACACGACATATTTTTGATAGAAATGTCATTTTTGAACCAAATTTCGACCAAAAAAAATCGAAAAACAAAATATTTAAAATTTCATTCCAATACCTTGAGCATGATCCACTGAATGTTTTAAACCTGATTTTGGACATAATTTAAGGATAGAAATTAGTTTTTTGAACATATTTTGACAAAACATATTTTGGAAAAAAAACTTTTCAATTTCATTCCAATACCTTGAAAATGAACCAGTGAATGTTTTAAGATTGGTTGTGGACAAAAAATATGGATAGAAATTACTTTTCAAAAAATATCAAGGTATTCAGCAAATATGCATAATTTTACAATTTCAATATGTTACAAAAGCAACTTTTTCTAGTTTACAAACCATAAAAGTGACATTTCTCATTTTGCATCATTTTCCCGTTGTGGTTCTCCCGTTGTGTCGCCGAAACCTCAGCTGTTATTCTCCCGTTGTGTCCCCCCGTTATAACTTATCGCGATGTGTCCCCAGGTCCGACGCCTGGCCTTGGCTCGGCGTGGTGTCCTTTCTGTCTCTCCACCAACGCGCGCGCGCGTTTAAGGCGCCGAGAGCTGCTCGGGGTACACAACGGGTCCTCGGCAGACCTCGGCCTGGCAGGCTCTCGGCAGAGCACAACGGGGGGACACAACGGGAGAATACTCGGACAACTTCCTGCGACCACTTAGCACGGCAGCGGCTGCCGCAGTGCTGAAGCGGTCAAGTCTGCTCGGTCATGCTACAGGCCTGGCCAAATCACAGGCTTTCCTGATCGGGCGAGCACGTGTGAAATTGGCTAATGCAGATTGTACAGAGGCCAAAACATCAGGTTTGAGACGAAGATTGATACCATCAAGTGGAGTGTATACACCCAGCGATGACCGATTAAGGCCAGAACAAGCTGGTGAAATCTCGCACCAATGTCTACACAGGTATCGAAACATCTTCCGAACTATACCATAAAAATGTGTTAGGGTTGGCCGTACAAAAAGCGATCTCCTGTCACACATGGTCCAGCAACCGTTCATGGGATTACGAAACGGAAACAGGACAGAATCAACCTTGAGCAAACCAAAAGTGACCTCCAAATAACTAACTGAGGCCGGCACCCCCATATCATCTTCGTGAGATCGCAGCCAATCCAGCACATGTTGCAAAAATTCCACTGGAAACCCTAGAGTGTGTACAAAATGCAAAGGATCCAAAGCGGATGACAAAACATCAAGGAAACTGTACAAAACGCTGTCACTCTCATCCTCAGAGCAGTCAACTCGAACGCACGGCGTGTTTGACGTGTCAGTCTGAATGCGCTCAAAGATGGAAAAGTAGTATTTTCTCAAACGCTCGAAAAGACCAGTGAAACGCTCATCCCATTCCTTCTGAAAAAGCAGCAATTCTTGAAAAGCACTTGAGCGCTCTTCGTTGCACCGAACTGCCAGTGAGTCAGCATGTCCATTATTGATTGCCACCCACTCTTCAAAAGGTGACTCACAATCTGAAATGCAAAGGTGGGAAGGTATCCAGGTGGAGCCTATCAAACCAGCTAAATCATCCAAAAGCAGTTCGTCAACTACCAACCAGAGATCGGCATTGGCCTCTGCATGTTTTGTGACATAGCCAGCTAATCGTTTTTGAAGCCCACGGTGGATCTCCAATGCGTCGAGCCAAATGTGAGTCGCCCTCTTCCAGTGTTGCACCCATCGTAAGGCTGCAATCACCGCCGATAGTTCAGCTCTTGCTATCGTCTGAGGCAAACCCGCAAGCCATCCAGCCGCTATAGGAGATTGGGAAGTTGCGTTGTAGAGCCCCCAAGCGGCTCTTTTGGTCTCAAAACGTCCATCTTCACGATGACTGCCATCTGTGAAAAGGTGTTGAACCTCATCGCCCATGGGGCCAGAATGAAAAACGCCGGTGGTGTCCTCCAATTCTGTGTAATAGGTTCGCAGGGCTTCCACCCATGGAGAGCGTGGACATAGAAGGTGAAGCACGAAAGCTCGTGGCAAACCATCCAGCTCATCCGTCAAAGAAAAAGTTTCCCGTAAGTCCACATACTTTTTACAAGTGAGCAAATGTTCATGGGTTTGGGGACAAAAACAAACAGAACAAAAACCATCTTTAGTAACATCAT
This sequence comes from Cladocopium goreaui, assembly GCA_947184155.2. Taxonomy (NCBI): domain Eukaryota; class Dinophyceae; order Suessiales; family Symbiodiniaceae; genus Cladocopium; species Cladocopium goreaui. The sequence continues at coordinate 34,172 of CAMXCT020003486.1, forward strand.
ATTTGCTATGAGACTTCGCATCCAGAAAGGTGCCGCTTTGCAGTGCTGATTGCAGCGAGCGCTCCAAGGCAGTGAGTTTGTGGTTATGCCACTTCACCACGTACTCATCCATGTCATTCAATGCCAGCATTGAAGGTCTCTGCAAAGTTGTAGCTACGTAGCAAAGCCATGAGTCTTTCAGAAGGTGCCTCAAAAGCATCCATGGAGTCTGCAGCAAGTCATGAGAAAGACCTTGCCGGTCGACAATGATGGGTGGAAGTCCAACACTCCAACCGATCTTGTTCAAGGTGTCCAGCAACACTCCAAAAGGTCCGTTGGTGATTTTGCCATCAAAGGATTGCATCCATAATCTCCAGCAGTCCAGTATTCGAGGAGAACGCCCACAAACTCGTCGAAAAGTCTGGAGTACCGAAAGAACATGGAAAAAGCCGGGGTCAGATTCCATCTTGTCATTCAAAGAAAAGCGCAAGAGAGCATTGGAGCCAGCCTGATTACATCTCAAAGCTTTGTTGGCTGCTTGTCGCAATTGGTGGTGGTAGGAGTCAGCCAATGGACAAGAAGCATTCCCATACAATGCGGATGCCCAAAAAGCCATCGGCAACACTGCAAACTTTTGTTCCAAAGGACAAGCACTTTTCCTCAGTCGTTCCCACTTGGCGTGGAGTTTGTCTCCACGAGCTCGAAGCTGTCGGTTGCGACGTGATGCTTCAAACGTCATGCTGCCTCCAAGTTCAAGAGCATCGCTCTGTATGGACAAACCCAAAAGCCGCAGCAGGGCTCTGGAACTCGCTGAAGTGCTCCAAAAGTAGGTCTTTGCAAAATCCAAGGCAAGCCCCCAAAGTTGAAAGAAGCAAATGGTGCTGAAAAATGCCGAAACAACATCCATCACCTTGTGTCCTGCCTCAGAAACATTGTCAACGTAGGAAAAGGCATGCACAGAGGGAGCTAATGCGGAGAGATAAACATGTAGAGCCCAATCAATCAGGACCATCCCAACCACCGAAAGTGAACATCCCTCTGGTAATCCTTGTGAGCTACGAACCGGCGCACTCAATGTGGTGCGCACCTGGAAGGACCGCACAAAGTTGTCCAGGAAGGAACGCCAAGGCTGCAGCAGTTTGGGGCAAAGCCCAACATGGGAAGCCAAAGTCATCAAAGGATCCCTACCTATATTGTTGAAGCACTTCTCAATGTCCGTGCTGAAGCCAGAAAATTCAATGCCCTGTTGGATACAAACCTCAATGAAGCATTGGAGCTGAAGCCAAATTTGTGCACATTCTCTGCCGGGTAGGAATCCATGTGCAGAGGCCGGCACAACCATGCTGAGCAACTGTAGCAGTGGTAAAGCACACATTCTGGACCAGGCACGATAAACAGTGCCCAAAATGACCACTGGTCGAAAATGATTTGGCAGGTGCGAAAGTTCCTGCTTGCTCAAACTCAACACAGTGCCAAACAACAGTTGATCTGGCCATACGCAAGTGTCACCATCGATCTTCTTGATGAAGGTGAGGAGGCTGTTGCTTGATTGTTCAGGGAGCTGCTTCAAGTCTTTGACATCGATCCCATCCACTCCTCTTGCCGGTCGCGGCGGAAACTGGTTCAAGGTGGTTTGCCATTGGCTGTGGGTCAGGTCAGGCTCAGGAAAGTCCAAGCGAGGCAAGTAAGCATGAATGAATCCAGTGATTCTGTTCCATTGTTCCGAACCTATCATACTTGCGGTCTGCCATCTAGGTCTCCATAAGTCAATCAGAGCTTGATGAATTTGTTCCGTCGAAGAGTAGTATTGGTGACATTGTAAAATGTCGCCTGGCTCAGCATGACTTGGGAGAGACCGAAGGACAAGAAGATCACCATCGGCAGAAACAACCTCAACTTGGACGTGATTAATGAACCACACCCTTCCTTCTAGTTCCTGGACAGGTTGATCAACGTGAAGCTGGCAGCCACTGAAGTCCAAGGCCAAGATGGTGAAGTCACTAGTATGCCACAAAAGATCCAGCTGCTCTCGTTGTGGAGGTCGTAGTTCTCGAAAGAGACGATGACAGCATCGATCGTATTTTGTTTGTAGCAATTTGCGTCGTTGACGTAAATGCCATCTCTCAAAGGATTCAAAGTTGGTCTTGAAGTCAGTGAAGATCAGCTCAGCTGTGGGGCCATCTGGTGGCGCCAATGGCAGCGAAGAAGGAGCCATTGAAGATTGATGTAGCCGCCGAGTCCACCAAGAGTCAAAAAGTCCATCAAATCCACGACTCTTTCTTATGGCCATCCACAAGTTCAGTCTGTATGCTTCTGCGTCCACTGTCAACTTGTTGGCAAGGGCTGCATGTTTGTAGCTCTGCAATCGTCTGAGCTGCTTGAACCACAAATGCACCTGCTTCGACACAAGGTCAGAGCGAAGTTGAACTTCGCCAGGTCTAGAAGCCTTGACCACTGGAGGTGTCAGGGATGCTGTTTGTGGCTTAGTACGCACTGCTCTGCCCTTGCAAGCTTCTGGAAGGCGTCCGGCTGGTTGTTGCAGGACACAGCCATCAAGCGCTCTTTCCCAGTGTTGGGCCCATTCCGTGAAGTAATTGGTGGAGGAGCCATCCACATAATCTGGCGCAGGCGGGTCCCGCAGCTTGTTGTGCCATAGCTCCAAGTCAATTTGGTCCCATGGTATTTGAGTAGGTTTGGGCCATGTTGAGATATTTGAAGTGAAGGTAGGCACCGCAAAATCCGCATACAAGGTGGTATGGTCAGCAAAAATGTCAATGTTGTCAACATTGCGGCAGAGCATGGCCGCTTCTGGAGACATCCATATCATGTCTACCACCGTTGCCTTCTTGCATGTAGGCTGAATGGGACGGTGCCAACATGTATTGGCGTGAACTTGCGCTTCTGTCCATCCATAGCTTTCCCAGATGCGAAATTCATCTTGTTGGTGGATGGCGCTGTTGAAGTCACCTGCGATGATTCTAGGTCCAGAGCCACTGATGACCATCTCCCTAGTGAGCGAAGACAACAGCTGGCCAGTCAGCTGGCGACTGTTTGGCCAAGTGGGGCCAGAAGGAAAACCATAGCATGCCGCCACTAGAAAAGGCAATTGATTGACCAAATGTCTTGTGATCAAAACACGACCCGAAGATCTTTCTCCATGTTGCCATGCCACATTGAGTTCCCTAGATGGAAAGTCACTGAGAACCCCCACTCCGGACCAAGTGCCGGCTTCAACAGAGTTGGATCTAAAAGCGACAGGGGCGCCAAAATGGGCTCTGATTTGTCGATTCATTTGGCTTCCCGTACGAGAAAGCGAAGTCGTGACAGCTCTTTGCAAACCATGGGTCAAATGTGTTTCTGCATAGCACCAAATGCCACATCCAAGTTGCAAAGCTGTCAATTCTTTGCCTCGCAATCCACCGGGATTGGAACATCCAATCCTCAGCAAGGAAGGGTTCTCAATGGGGAGTGCACGATCTGCGGGCTCCAGCATCTGTCCATCTGGGCCCGGGTGGTCAGCCTCACCAAATCTGCATGTAGAGGAACGAAACAGATATTGTTGAGGTAAAGGAACACCAAAGTGATACGCACTCAAACTATCTGGACTGTTGCGCTCAGGTGGAACGTCCACTGAGCCAAGTTGCAAACCATCAGCCCACACCCAAGGCCAAAGGAAGAGAAGCAAAAAATGCCACAAAACACCTCCACGCTTGCCGGTCATGGCTCTCCGGCAACGTGTGTGAGATAGTCATTCACTGCGAGACTTCTTCGCCAACATTGCCTCAAAACGGTCAAATTGGCTGGTCAGCTTGCTGGAGATGTCGCTGGATAGTGCTGCCATAGATCCCTGCAAAGTGTTCTGCAGGATCTGGGTCTTGTTGTCCACTTCCTGTTGGATTTCAGTGATTTGGGCAGCGACTGCTTGGCCTTGTTGTTCAACCACTTGGCGTAATTGTCCAAGCTGAGACTCGGTGTTGGTCATTCGTTGGCCAGCCTCCTGAAACCATTGGTGGAACTTGGCGCCCTGTGCTTGGAGCTCCGCAATGTTGACCTCAAGCTTTTGAATGTCCTGTGTGGGCACCGTTCCTACAGGTTGCTGTTGCACTTGCTTCTGAATCTCCTCTTTGATGGTGTCTTGGATCTGGGAGAATCTGGAAGAGGAAGCAGGAGCAAATGATGGAGCACCTGAAATGGGCTTCTTCCAGGTCGACCAAGGGTCTGGTCCTTGAAACCATGGATCTGTTGTGGAAGGGGTGGCACTGGATGCCTGCCCTTCTTTCAAGAACTTCTTGGTGCGAGTAGATGCCAGGGGCAGCGATGTCTTTCTGCAAGGTGATCAGGACATCTTGACCAAAAGCCGGCATGACTTTGTTCGGCGGAGGTTGATCTGCGCCAATTGTCCAGGCTTGGCCCTGCAAGTTGCCTTTGATCGGTTGCAGGGGCTTCGCAGGCCATGTCCATGCTTCCAACAGCTTTGCCATCTGGGATCTCTGCAGTCCAAATGGAACTGGAAACACCGTGTAGACTTGTCGAATGTCTACATCGATGTATTCATCGTCGGGTCGCAACTCCTCATGGGTCTTCTTCTCATGTGTCTTGGAGACTCTGACTCCATACCTGGTGTTCAGCCGAGCAATTGCAATGCCATGGGTGCAGGTGCGCAACTTGTGAATCGCTTGATCACGATCATGGCCGGCTAACCATATGACACAGTAGTCTTCATGTGGCCCCTTGACTTTGGAGGAACGTGGCTCCAAATAGACCCCCTTGATCCCAGCACGGAGCAGAAAGTCCAAGGCAACCGTGGGGATTCGGAGCATCACTTGGAAATACTGAGCATGTTCTGGCTTCGTGTTCTTGCCATTGAGATTGCAATAGCTTCGAGCCCAGATGTCCATGATGATGCCTGGTAGTGCTTCTCCAACTGGCGCATGGAATAGTGCACATTCTTTACCACATTGGCGGCCAGAGCAAAGGCGAAGTTGTGGAACTAGCTGCAGAAGTGCACGAATTGGTCCATCAGTGATTTGCTTCCATGGAATGGCCAGTTCATCTTGGAAGATCTGCACTTTCAGAATGTTGGTTTCTGGGACCGCCAGTTGTGGAGATGAGCGCTCCTTTCGTTGAATGCTCCCGTCACTAAGGATCAAAAGAGATCCATGCAGCAGCAGTGGCTCATCCGTCGCAGTGCAAAGTGCGGGGAAGCACAAGTGGCTGATTGAGGCGTCGCCGCAAAAGTCCATGGGCACCTCAGTGTTGATCAGCAGCCCAAGTGTGGTGGAGCTGATAATCTCTGCCGCTTCAATGAAGGGCTTGGCATCTTGATAGGTACAAAATGCTAGTCCAGTGGCATCTTGACCAACTTCTTCAAAAGGGATCTGAGGGATCTCATCGCCGTCCCCATCCACGAAGGTGTCTGGAAGCAATTTCAAGGTTGTAGGATCCACCTGTGGAGTCTTGGCCATGGGAGATGTGGTTTGCTTCTTCTGTTTGGCCTTCGGGATGTGTGCCCCATGTTTCTTTCGGGCTTGTTGCTCAATATGTTGTTTGAGTTCGGCTTCTTTGACCCAACGAAATCTGGTACTTGGTCGAGATGCCAGGCCTTTGAGTGTTGCCCAAGGGTTGGCAGTTTGAAAAGCGTCCGTGATGGCAGCAGCACCAAGTATTTTGATTGCATCTTGGGCTCTTTGCAAGGCAGCATCGTCTGGCACTCCACGTTCGACTAGGAATGCAGCAAGGCGATCAGATAGATCCGTGGATCCTTTGCCCATTGGGCGAAAAGCTGTCTTGGTGTGCTGATGACTGGCTAACAGATTGTGCAGCCGTAGTTCATCTTCTGGGGCGAAGTGTCCTTCAAGGCCATGGATGAGACACAGATGCATGATTGCCAAGGTGCCACAAGTGTGTGGATATGTCTGTGGCTGCATGCTGAAGGCTACCACTGGGACAAATGGCATTTTGAGCACCTGGCTTAAAGTCCAAGCCAGTTTTGTTGCTTCCTGAAGGACAAATGATCGAAGTCCATCGAGATAAGTCCAAGCCAAGGTCTGCCCTTCAGGTGTGCCACATAGTAGCGCCCAATGGTTGTTCGCTGCAAAAATGCAGAAAATGTCTCCGTTGCTCTCCTGATACAATGCACGAAGTCCATGGCATTGAAAAGGAGTGGCCGTTTCATCGATCAGCGCCTTGGCCATGGAGGGGGTAACCATCAGCGGAGGCTCTTCATACGGGCTCAAAGTGCTGCGACAAACGCCAACCAAAGCGCTCCAAACTGTGACATCGGTGAGCCCGATGTGCTCAGTGGCTTGAAGTCCAAATGCCATCTGTGGTGACTGAAAGACTGATCTAGATTGTGCGATCAATCTCAGGCTGCCCCAGATTCGATAATCAAGACCGTAAAATTTGCCCTCTCCATCAATGCAATGTGAAATCTGAGCAATGTCACATTGTTGCAAGGCTTGGAAGAGGAAGGATCCAGGACGTACAAAGGCCACGTAGTAGTCACCCAGGTACTCAATGCTGATCATGTACTCAAATGAAGGCTCTTCAAGATGTTGCGCTTGAGTGATCATGATACAGTAAGGTCCATATGCCCCCTGTTCAAGAAGGATTTGATCATCTGGCAATGCCCTGGGGCCATCAAGAAGATGAAGCATCTCTCCCCGAGCCAAGGTAAAGCTCTCCGCACGCAGAAGTTGTGCAACCGTGGTGGATCCTGCCGTGAGAATCTCAATTTGGCTGCCATCTGGGGTCACCACATGCAACTGTCTTGGAAGATCTGATTGCTGCCACATGTGGTAGTGTGTGCGTACCAGTTGTCGCTTTACCATGTTCAACAACTCCGTCGCTGCGTGCATGGTCTGATTGATGTCATGTTTGGCTGCCATGGAGGCCAAGCAAGAGAAAACCCACAAAGCTTGCAGTGGAGAAGCCAATTGGCCAATCAGGCTGAGAGCTGCACGTAGTTGAGGAAGATGAGTCACTGTCAGTGGCACCCCGTGAAGTGCAAAGAGCTCCATAGGATGAAGATGTCGAGGTTGTCCATGCAATCTCGAGACAACAAAGCAACCTCTCAGCCCTTTGCTTCGCAGTGATTGCTCTGAAAAAGGATGTACTCGACACCCACAAGGACATCCAGTGCAAATCGAACCGTAGCTGTGCAAGAATGTTGGTGCTCGATCATTCAAGTCCAACAAGCGTGCATCATCTCCAAATTGAGTATCGCTGTAGAGATGAAGTTCTTGATCTGTCAGCTGCAGTTCGGTTTCATGATGCAAGGGCCAGAGTCCCCATCCTGGTAAAATGGAGTGAATGGTCTGGTAGTCGTGGTCTTCAGGCCATTTGAGAAGCGTAGTGGTGTCCCAGGACTCCGGACACAAAATGACCCACCAACGATGGCGACGGCAGGGCCATTGATGGCTCAGTGCCAACGTGGTCTCATGAATCTTCCATCCCATGAAATTCGCCAATGCTTGGATTTCTTGTCGCGCTCCCTGATCAAATTGTGCCTGGGGCGTGCATTCGAGAACCAGGCAACTTACCATGTGCAGGTAAGCTGTGCGAAGAATTGCTGTGAGAACTTTGTGACGTGGGTCCTGGGATCCAAGTTGCATGCCTTGAGTGCTGTGTGGTTGACAGGGAAAACCTGCTGCAAGAATTGGAGCATGACCTCCTGAAACATGTAATTCACCTTTGGCAGAATCATTGCATAGATCTCTACAAAGGACTTCCCCATGTCGATTGAGAAGCAAATGTTCACATGCCAGCGAAGAGCTATCCAGAGAGGCCACAATGTTGCCATTCATGAATGAGACGCCAAGCCCGATTCCGCCCATGCCGGCGCAAATTTCTTTGATGTTCAATTGAAAATCCCTGTCGGGGTTAAAAGGAACAACTATTGATTTGGAATCCAAAACAAGGAGAACAGGTTCTGTGTCCTCCACCACTGCATCATAGATGGTGAAGCAACCATCTGGCACCTCTGAAGTGAAGAGCACCATGAGATCGGTGCCCAAGAGCACTGCTTCGAAGAGATCACCAAGACCTCGACGTCGTTGAAAGACGCCCGCAAATCTCGACCCAGCAGTCCCCGGAGCACGGAGGAAGTGGGAATAATCCATGGGGAAATAGGAACACCGAGAGTTTAGCTGTTGATCGGCCCTACCACGGGAAGGCTCTCGGGCCAGGGCTACACAACGGGAGAATAACAGCTGAGGTTTCGGCGACACAACGGGAGAACCACAACGGGAAAATGATGCAAAATGAGAAATGTCACTTTTATGGTTTGTAAACTAGAAAAAGTTGCTTTTGTAACATATTGAAATTGTAAAATTATGCATATTTGCTGAATACCTTGATATTTTTTGAAAAGTAATTTCTATCCATATTTTTTGTCCACAACCAATCTTAAAACATTCACTGGTTCATTTTCAAGGTATTGGAATGAAATTGAAAAGTTTTTTTTCCAAAATATGTTTTGTCAAAATATGTTCAAAAAACTAATTTCTATCCTTAAATTATGTCCAAAATCAGGTTTAAAACATTCAGTGGATCATGCTCAAGGTATTGGAATGAAATTTTAAATATTTTGTTTTTCGATTTTTTTTGGTCGAAATTTGGTTCAAAAATGACATTTCTATCAAAAATATGTCGTGTCTAACCTTAAACCCTACATCCGTTAATAATCATAATGCACAATATGCACATAAGCACGCTATTTCCACACAACGGGGTGTTACAACGGGGGAGACACAACACTTTGGCATATTGGGTACATGTGCATGTCCATGACTGGTTTTCCATGACAGGAAAAAATATCACTACCGCCTTGCAAAAATCATTTTCACTTTGGCGTTAATTAATTTCACCTTGGATGTCTTGTCATTTTTTCCAACTTCTGATTTTTCACCTTGGATTTGAAATCTTTTGATGCCCGTTTTTCTCACCTAATTGCGCGACGGCTGTGACCTGGGACCTGTGGGGGAAACACGCCGAAAACAACGGGGTGACACAACGGGGGAGGATGGTCACCACTGCGTAAAGGCGCTGCTTGAACTTCAACAGGTGGAGATGCACCTTTTTCTACTATGGCACACTGTTGGCTAAAGTTCATTTGGACTCGTTTTCAATTCAGCTTCAATTTGAGCACTGCAATTTCTGGATCCATTCATAAGTACCAGAGATTGAATAATTTGCAGTACTTTTGAAAAATAGTTGATGTGGTTTTTGTCCCGTAGGGCTGTCTTGTTTCATTTTTTAAAGACGATGTGTTCAGTGAGGTTTGCTTTATGAAGACGTGAGACGATGATCGATTTTCTGGTGATGGTGATAGCGCCATGTGATTTTAAGGTGAAAAGACATGACAGGTCATGACTGAAGATCGTGCGCGCCAAACCCTGTTGAGAAGCAGCCAAAATTAAAGTTCGTGCGCGCCCAACCCTGTTGAGAGACGGTCAGAATTGAAGATCGTGCGCGTCCAACCCTGTTCAGAGAGTTGGACGATCGTGCGCGCCCAGCCGTGTTGAGAGACCGCAGAAGTTTGAGTCTCCAACTTTGATTTGCTGTTTTTCCGTGGGGGGTTGCCGAGAGGGTCGGGTAAGTTTACCCAGTTCCCTGTTCACAGGGGGGCGTACGGGGCTGTTGAGGGCATAGGGTAGCATATGATTGAGCACTGACCAGGGATTAGGGTAAAATACCCTAATCCCTGGTCAGTGCTCAATCATATGCTACCCTATGCCCTCAACAGCCCCGTACGCCCCCCTGTGAACAGGGAACTGGGTAAACTTACCCGACCCTCTCGGCAGCCCTTGTCGATTTGAGTTGTTTTTTTTTTTGTGCTTGGGGCATCTTTCAACACAGCTGGATGCGTATGTCTGAGTGTCTCTCAACAGGGTTGGACGCGCACGATCTTCAATTATGCCTGTCTCTCAGCAGGGTTGGACGCGCACGATCTTCAAGTCTGACTGCTCTCAACAGGGTTGGGCGCGCACGATTTTTTAATGTGCTTGTGCCCGAGATCTTCTGTCAATGCTGAGGCTGCATGGTGCGGGCCCGACTTCGAGGACGCTATGAAGACAGCTGGGGTGTACGTATCCTGTGGAAACTTATTCTGGCTGAATGTCAGGGGCATGACATCTCCAAAAGTTCCAATCAACTCAGCCAGCTTGGAGAAAATCCAGAAGACCTTCTTTCAGAAGGGGGTTGAAAAGTTGGGCGTCGAGATTGTGGTGGGGGCGCCTCGCAACTGCGACAAAGACAAGTTCATGCAGCTTCAGGGCAACTTGATGCGCATCTCTCCCGAGGAGGTGGATCACTCCCTGATTCTACATGTGGCCCACAGAATCAGCAGTGGTGCTAGCGAAGAAGAGTTGCTGTAGCTTGATTTGCATTACCAATCCACCCACATGTTTTTTCTTGCCCAATCTCAGGGAACTTGTATGTTGGGATTTCTGATGATATATCCAACTTGAACCCAGGGGATGGCGCACCGTGTTCCTCTCCATCTCATTGCGGTGTGAGATCATCGAGACGAAGGAGGACGCCTTCTTCAGGCAGATGACCTTGCGTCAGCGATATATCGCGACGTACGAAGCATGCAGTCGCAGTACTGTTCAGACGATCTTTGAAATCGCAGCCCTCAAAGCAGCATACGAGGCAACACATACGGCGCACTTGTCAAGGGCGGAGCTCGCAGACCTTTGGGTCAGGAAAACCTACGACCTTTCAGATTCAGACGAGGCGCCAAAGACAGCGTTTGAACTGGTCGACTCGGCCATGAAAATTTACGACAGGATGCTGAGTGACAATGACCTCTTCTTGAAGGTGCACTCTCTAGAGTTGAAATTCGGGAAGAAAAGTTGCTGGAGACACATGAGCACCTTGGAGGCCGTGGTCATGAAGTGCAAAAAGAAAGAAGAAATGATGTGGATCCTGGCAACTATCGAAGATCTGTTGCTCCGTGGTGAGGCATCCAACTCACAGTTTTCCAGCCGAAGCCTCAAAGGAGGGAAAACTGGTGGCGGGTCCCGAGGACTGATGGATGAATGGCTTGCTAAGCGCAACATCCTTCTGTGGCTCTTCGCTGATTTTGGCACCCATGGATTGCCGTCTGAGATGTGTATGTCCTTGAGTAAGATCTTCGAAACCCACACCAATGTTCGAGAAAAGCTCCTCGTTGGTATGATAGGGTTGGCTGGCGTGTTCATGCATGCATGTTCCATTTTCGAAACGAACAACGTACCGCCATCATAACTGATAGATGTCTAAATTTACCTTGTGGGTGCCATGCGTGTTCCAAGGTTCAGCACGGGTGCCGACTTGTCATGGCTGGGTCAGCTCACAGAAGTGGAGCGCCTGGCAATCGACTTTGTGAAGAATGTGGTGTTTGGATCCCAGCACGACTCTCATCTTCGAAATGCTTTGAAGGGGGCCACCAAGCCAGAAGACTTGCTTGCCAACGAGCCTTTCAAGCCCTTGCTTGACCAGATCCACACTGAGATCACCAAACTGGTCAAGGCTGAAGATGCAGAGGAAGCGAGTGAGGAAGAGAATGAACCCTTGCTCCATGACATTCTGGGTGAGATGATTGATGAGTCTGACGAGTCAGCCGCTGATCTGCTTCGTTATGCCAAACAAGCAGAGGAGATTGTCGACCAATTTGCCAAGATCATCGTTGAGCAGGATTCGAACTCAGGCATGGCCCGTGTGCTGGAGGCTTGCGCAACCAGCACGACTGGAAGGTGGGCTGTTCTGATTTATGACACCAAGACAGCAGGTGAAGCCACTGCCCAACCGCATGTCAGACGGCCGCAGTTCCGTCGGGAGCATTTTACAAAGGTCCTCAGTGCCTTTGTCAAGTCCCGTGGAGGAGATCAGTTGGAGCGAGATGACATTATCCTCTTCTTTGACGGCGGCAGGCAGCTGGCGCCCATGATGATGTCATGCTGCGTCCGTCAGGGTGGTGATGACAACCACGGACGCCACTTTGACAACAAAACCCGCCTAGAGCTCGTGGTGCACTACGATGAGGTGAGTCTGCGAAGCAGGAAGACTCTTCAAAGAGGAATGCTTCAAACGCATGAATCCTTGCATTTGGTGAGCAATGGTGTTGCCTCCGTGCAGGACAAGCCCCGGCTGATCTACAGTGGCAGCAGTCTTGCAAGTTCCATCGGCCCAGTGAAAGTGGATGCCGTTGAAGGTGACAATGAGGAAGTGTGGCTCCTGCCAAAGGAGGAAAAAGATCAAATCTATGGTCCCTCAGGGAAGGTGCTGTCTGGAGGTGCCCTTGAGGGGGAATGCCCAGAGCGCCCTTCTTTCAAAGATGACCGGCAGATGGTCAGCTACCATGGGATGCCCCGCGCCCTTTACAGTGAGCTGATTCACTCCTTTGATGCAAATTTGATGGTTGCTGCCACAGATGTGGAGGGGAAGGTAGCGGAGGCATGCATCTTGGCCAAGCGGCCGTGTATCTCCATATGCTTCACGGACTTCCATGCCAGTGAACTTCGCAAACGCTTGATTCGGTGGGTGTGGGCGCAGTTTCAGGATCAGAGTTCCTCATTGTACAATGTGAACGCGCAGCTCTTGATCAAGAAGCAGAAGGCCGCCAACTCCGATGAGTCTAATGCTACTGGTGGATCGACTAGCACGCCGGCCAACACCAGCAAGGGTGGCAAGGGTGGCAAGGGTGGCAAGGGTGGCAAGGGTGGCAAGGGTGGCAAGGGTGGCAAGGGTGGCAAAGGCAAAGGTGGGAAGGGTGGCAAGGGTGGCAAGCCCGCACCCGAAAAGCGCGATCCCCCTGCTCAGGCTGAAGGGTCTGAGCCCCCTGCCAAGAAGGCCAAGGCCGATGATGAAGCCGCGAAGAAGCGCGAGGAGATTTTGGCGAAGCTGAAAGGTCTTCAAGGAGGCATGAGCTTGGTGGATGATGATGACGACGGTGAGGACGAGTGAAGCATTGAAGTGTAACCCCAGTCACATTTTGTGACCCGGCAGCGCCCCCCATGATTTCAATGTTGTTTCGATGCAACTAGATAAGAACGGTCAGGCAATTTCCAACTTCTTTGGTTGCCATTGTATGGGAGCATTTTCTGCCAAAATTCTGCGGACAGCAGGGAGCATGTCTCGCAGTCAATCCTTAATCCCATGAAAAGCACGCAAGCCCTCACCGGATCGAATTGTGCTGAGTAGTGGCCTTACGAGTGCTGTCACCGATGGTTTGTTGAATCATTCAGAAAGAGTGATAAAGAATCATACCTTGAAATATTTCGGTACAACTGTTGTTTGCAATCAGTGACAGCCCGTTACTGAGAGCAAGGGCCCAGCAGAGCCAGCCGTGTGCTGAAGTTACGGCTGGCTCGATTACTGTGATCAATGCGATGGCAGGGCCAGCAAAATGTCGCAATTCTTTGTGCGTTTTCTGTGTTTTACAACGTCAGCGCCGTGATGGCGCTCCAATGGCAGAGTGATGGTGTGTGCATTTGCAATGCGGTGCCAGGTTGAGACGGGCTGCCATGCAGGTGTCCGGGGTGCTCAGACGAATCATGATGAATCCAAGTGCCATTATAAAGTTTTGTCAAGGGTGCCCCTGGCACATTCAGAACTACAAGTAAACAGTTTTTTCCATGGAAGCTTTGTCGGCCCAAATTACGACCGGCCGGGCCGAATCTGATATTTTTGAAGCTATGGCGACCGGTCAGAAACGAAAGGCTCCAGAGGGAGAGGAGGGGCCTGATCGAGCTTTGATTGTGAAGAAGCATTGGTGTGAACAGATCTTCCACAACACCAAGGTTTGGGAAATCAGATCGAAGCCCATCAGCCGCAGTCTGTGGGGAAGGATTTGCATCGCCCAGTCCAAGGCCAAGCAGCTTGTGGGGGAGGTTGACATCGTTGACTGCATCAGGGTCGGGCGCAGAAGTGAAACTGGACAATTCATCCCGTGGACAGACAGTCCAGATGACCTTCGCAATTTCATTGGCTCCCCAGAAAATTTGCACAAGCATTGCATCGCCGACCTGGCAACCATTCCATATCCAAAGCTTTATGCGTGGGTCATGGACAACAAGGAACGCTATTCCGAGCCAAAGGATTTTGAGATGCCCCGCGGTGCCGTGGTCTGGGTGAATCTGAAGAAGCGCGCTAAGGCTGCCACGGGCAGTTCAAGGGCCTAAGGGGACTGAATTTTTGAGATTGATCCAAAAAGATTGCTCTCTGGACGCCGTGATGGCGTGACGCTGTGATGGGGTTGCGTAATGATATTCCGATCATAACTTTTATTGTAGTTGAACAATGGGTTTTATTTCAGAAAATAGCAGATATATAACAACTTCAGATTCATGTGAATATCAAGATACTTGCATCACTACAGTAAGCCAGTTTGAAAGTAGAGCTAAACCTGAGGGGTTGCCATGCGCTGACAGCTTTAAGGTTGGTACATCCAGCACTTGGGATGCCTTCGATGCTTGCGCCTTAGCATCTGCCGCTGTGTGCAAAAGTGTTTCAAAATCATTGCTCCAATTGATCAATGATAATATAGGGACTCAGCAGTGATCATCACTAGAACCATCGCCAATCGTGTTTTTTTTGCTTGTCGCTTGGTTTTTTTTGCGCTGTGATGGCGCTGATGAACATGTCACTTGCCTTTTTTGCGCTGTGATGGCGCTAAAAACACAGCATGTTGTGTGGAGGGCATGATGGCCCAAGATTTTGTTCAGCACTCTGAACTTCGATGTACGCGCGTGGGAAACACATAAATTTTCTGAACACCTGAAAGCCATCCACTTTCAGACTCCCACCCATTAGACTCACTTCGATCACTCATGACCATGACCATCACCATCATCATCACCATCATCACCATCGTCGCCATGACCATCATCACCATCATCACCATCATCCTCATCATCATCATCATCACCATCACCATCATCACCATCAGCAGCGTCGTTCTATCCATTAGACTCAATTGCCATTACTTACTATCAAAACGTCATTGCGCAGGTGTCATCACTCACCACTAAAACAGATTCCTCGTTTCACTCGTTTCACCGCACATGCAGCCGCGCAGCCAGCCATGCCGCGGGTAGAGGCGCCAAAGGATGAGAAGCCAAAAGAAGAGGGGCACGAGCCAAAGAATGAGGAGCCAAAGAAAGATCTGAAGAAGGGGCACGAGCCAAAGAATGAGGAGCCAAAGAAAGAAGATGCGAAGAAGGGGCGCGAGCCAAAGAATGAGAAGGCAAAGAAAGAAGATGCGAAGAAGGAGCAGGAGCCAAGGAATGACAAAGCAGAGAAGCAAAAGCCAAAGAAGGACCAGAAGCCACAGAATGAAAAAGCGAAAGCAGAGAAACATGAGCCGAAGAAAAAAGCCCATCTGCCGCAGCCGAGGCATCTGAATCTGCAGCTGCAGCCGAAGCATCCGCAGCCGAAGCAGATGCCACAGCAGCCGAAGCAGATGCCACAGCAGCAGCAGCAGCAGGCCCCACCGCCACCCAAAACGCCGCCACCCAAGACTGCGGCAAAGACGCCGCCACCGGCATCTGCCCCACCGCCACTGGCAGCGCCATCTGCCCCACCACCGCCAAGCCAGGCATCCCCGGTCACGCCGCCCAAGCAGCAGTGGTCGTCATGGGGGCGGCAAGACTGGAAAGAATGGAAGTCGTGGAAAGATTGGAAATGGGAAGAAGAAGAAGAGAGGAAAAGGGAAGAAAGAAAGAAATGGGAAGATTGGGAAGAAAAGAAGAAGAAGGAAGCAGCAGCTGCTGCAGAGAGGAAGCAGCAGCTGCTGCAGCAAGAAAGAAGAGCTGCGCAGCAAGCCGCGCAGCAAGCCGCGCAGCAGCAGCAGCAGCAGCAGCAGCAGCAAGCCGCGCAGCAAGCTGCGCAGCAAGCCGCACAGCAGCAGCAGCAGCAGCAGCAAGCTGCGCAGCAAGCGGCGCAGCAAGCGGCGCAGCAAGCGGCGCAGCAGCAGCAGCAGCGGCTGCAGCAAGAGGCGGAGCAAGCCGCGCAGCAAGCCGCGCACCAGCAGAAGCAGATGCAGCAGGCGGCCCAGCAAGCGTCCCAGCAAGCGGCTTGGCAGTCACAAGTAGCCTTGTGGCATGTGCAGCAACAGCTGCAGCAGCAGCAGGACCAACAGCTGCTCCAGCACCAGAAGCAGCAGCAGGAGCAGCAGCTGCAGCAGAAGGAGCAGCCACATGCAGCGGCACACCCAGCGGCAGAGCCAGAAAGCAGCAGCAGACCCAGCGGCAACCGAACTTGGAACCAGTGGAAGCACAAAGCGGAACGGGAGGCCGGGCGGTGGGCTGACGTCAGACAGCAATGCCAGGAACTCAAAGAGGCGCGGAAGGGTTGGGGTTGGCGCCATGGCGATGGTGTCGTGTCGAAGGGGCTTTGTTGTCGCCGTGATGGCGCTTTATTGTCGCCGTGATGGCGCTTTACTGTCACCGTGATGGTGATTGTAAGTCAAGAAACATGCACACATTTTGACCATCTTGCTTTTGCCAGGAGAAGAGGAAATTGAAGGCGCAGCTGCAGGAGGTGCAGGAGGAGAAGCTTTTTATGGAAGAAAAAGCCAAGGAAGCAAGGGTGAAAACTCTAGAGCTCCAGGACAGGCTGAATGAAGCGATGCTGGGCCAGAAGCAGGTCGGGCAGGCGCTGGATGAGGCCATCAAGGAAGGGGTTAAGCGGCAGAAGTTGCTGGAGGAGGAAATGGAGCAGGTCAGAAGGGCGGCTCAGGAAAAAGTGAAGGAAGCCGACCTGGAGGTGGTGCGGGTGAGGACCCTGGCCAAGAAAGAAGCCGAGGAAGTTGCGAAGGAGCTTGAGGGGCAGCTGGAGGACGTGAAAAGGGAGGCCGCATGCAGAGAGAAGCAACTTGAGGACAAGCTGCAGCGGGCAAAGGAAAAGGCAAAGGACGCGACAGAGCGGGAGGAGAAGCTCGAAAGGAAACTCCAGCGAGTAAAAGAGAAGCTGGCCAAGAAGGACAAGGGGCCCCAGGAAGAAAGGGATCCGAAGGATGAGAAGGACAAAGAGCAGAGCAAGAAGAGAAAGAAAGACGATGACCAGAAGGACGCCAAGGAGAAGAGCAGCAGGAGAGAAGATTGATGATGGCTGGCTGAGCGACCCGTGCAGTTAGCCTAATTTGAACTTTGGTTGCGGCAAAATTCCAGGACAAACCAGAATCCTTCCAGGTGAGTAATCATCTCTAAACTTTCAGCCCAACCAAATTTCAGAATCAGGCATGTCAATCTGACATCCTCATGTGCCAAGTGTACATGGCGGGCTGAGAGAGCTCAAGCGTACATGGCTGGCTGTAGCGTGCTGTGCTAATCCCATTTTGTACAGATGGCTTAAATTTGGTTCTTATATTGACTTTCTGTAACTGAGTTTCGCGAGCTGAATCATCTATGAATATGGAATATTAAAGTTCAAATCATAATATACCGCATCAATCCCAACCAAATTTAAGCCTGCAATCCTCCGTGTGCCAACCAGACCAGGCCACGTGAGCCAAAAAAACATGTCCGCATATGTCCGCTATGTCGCCGTGATGGCGAAGTATCTACATTGATTGCTGTCACTTGTTGCAGAGAAACCGCCCTTGGAGCTGAGGTTGGCACGCTTCTTGGGCAGATAGCGCTGGCCTCAGATGGGTCAAAGGCGGCAAACATGTTCGACCTTGGAGTCTTTGGCTAGGCAGCCCAAAACGTATCAGATTTTTTTAAATCAAAACAGTTATCCAATCATCCCTTCACTAGTCAAAAAGCGTTTGCCCAGTTGCTGAGATGACACTATTTCATTCTTAATCACAATTATTCATTGAATCTGCACGGCAATTGCTTTTTCCGCGTTTCGATCATTGCTGAAATCTCAGTATACATTTCCTCAGCTGTACATGGTTTTCAAGCTTTTCTTCAAGCGCATGTTGGAGTTCAAAGCCTGTCCTGCTTGCAACTGGTTCAGCTGGCCATAAAGATCATAAGTACGTTTATGGGAAATCCGAGCGAAACTCATCCCAACATCTGCTGGGACATTGTGGCTCTTGAGCATGTTTATCATGGAATGCCGCCCTGAATGTGACCGTATCTTCTCAGAGCCACTGACTGGAAATGTGTTCCGTATCTTTTTGATGGCGTGACACACAATGTCTTTCTTGAGATGTGACTTGCCAGAGCGGTCAGGGAATAGGTATTTCTGTCCTGAAGGCCACATCCAGCTGTCTTGGAAGCTCACCTGTCCACGGACTCCACAATTTCTCTTGCGTCTGACAGTTTTTCCTTCCTTTTTCAGCTTCCGGAGTGTTGGTAGAATGGCCCCCATCAGCACTTTGTTCACCTGCGGCAGGGAGTGTAAACGAGATCACACGTTCAGAAATGAATACTACGTTAGCAAGATATAACGAACCCTTTCACAAACCATGATTTGGAAATTTCGATCAAGACTGGGAACACCTGTCCTGTGGTTGGCGTTTCAAAGCCGCAATAGTGACACTGCGTGCGTTCCAATGAAAGTCGCTGGCCTTCAGCTGCAATACTTCACTGATGCGGGCGCAAAGGACATGTGTTAAAGTAATCGCCACCCACAGCCATGTCGGCCCACATTTAAGGATGTGTAGTCTCCACGCCGTCCAAACAGCGCCTGTCAGCACGGCCGCCTGACCAATCTTTGTGGTCCTTTTCGCCCTTTTGTTCTTGCTTTTCCTTTTTGCCATGAGTTTTTCACACTTGGATTGCTTGAGCTTGGCTTGAGCCTGGTCTTCAGATGGGACATGGGAAGTCGCTAAACAGGATGGTGCAAGGACTTCATACACCTGAGTTAGATTCCAGCAGGGTGATTGTCATGGCTCATTTCATTGTTCCAAAAAGCAGGTATTTTGCAAGGAATTCCTGGGACATCGCCTTTCGGGCATTAGGCGACCTGCCTTAGAGTAGGTTCTGAACAATCACAATACTTTGGGGAGATCAAAAAGGCGATGTCCCATGCTATGAATGAGTAACAACAATGCCCAGCTGAGCACCCCCACCGCCCACCCATCCGAAGAAAGATCATCGCCGTAGGGCCCACCGTAGGGTACCTGACAGCCGCCGCCATCACAGCGACATCCACGCCATCGCAGCGCCAACCCCACCAAACATATTTAGTAGAT
>CAMXCT020003487.1:0-23292 GCA_947184155.2 Cladocopium goreaui
ATGCGACACACTGAGCATGCTAAGGGCTGCATCAACACGGTTTCTCCTTGGAGGAAATGCTAATGGGAAGGGAAACACATTTGGGTTCAAACAGGTTAGCATGTTGGATGCAAAACATGGCTCGTCTTCCGGCCTGTCTTGTGCTTGAATCAGGCTACATGAACACACGGATGCCCAAGTGGCTGATCACACCTCAACTGCTACGAGTCCAATCCGATCACGAAAAACTCATCAGGTTCCGTCGGCTCCATCCGTGTCAAAACCTGCTCCGCGGGCAAAAATACTGCTGAAAGCCAAAAATTTCCAGGTCCATCACGGTGCTCGAAACAAGAATGATATGCCCCGGGTCTTGTTTCTTGAAAATTTACTTTGCAGAAAACACCAATGATGACTACCAAATGACATATGTCACTAGCAGTAGCATTGCGGCCACAAGGGACACCGAATGATATCGTTCGAAACATGAAAAGCGTAGGAATTCCCCCGTTGCAAAGCCGCCACAAGAAGGGAGACAAATGGAGAGCCAAGTGGGGAGACCTGTCGGAAAGAAAACTGGCCCAGGGCAATCACGGGAGTGGAGAGTGGGATAGGAAAGACGAGAAAAGCTGCGTCCCAAAGAGGCCTCAAGAAGGAAAGCAAAAAAACACGGCGCAGTGATGAGGCACACAAATTGTGAGACACAATTCCCAGTTGTGGGACCAGTGCGAAGTACCAAGACCAGTGGAGACAACACAAATGGAGAAGAACAAGAAGTGTAGAAACACACTGGGGGCAATTTTGGGACCAGGAACGTCCACCCCAAGGTAGCCAGTCCGAAGTGGGCACCCCAGGCAACCACAAAGGAAGAATGGAGAGCAAAGTAGGGGCGCAAGCAAGTGACAAATTTGAGACGATGCAAGTCCTCCGCTTCAATTCCGTTTGGAAACAACGCAAAAGTTAGGCTCTCTGCGAGAGAAAAGGAATCCTAACAGCATACAAACTGTTTGGAGAAGCACCCCACACTCCACTCCACACCACACTCCCCACTTCCCAAATCACACTCCACACTCCACATTTCACACTCCAAACTTCAGACTCCACACTTCACGCTCCCCACTCCACACTTTACACTCTCCACCCCACACTTCCCACATCACACTTCACACTCTCCACTCCACACTCCCCGCTCCACACTTCACACTCTCCACTCCACACTCCACACTGCACACTCTCCACTTCACACTCCACACTTCAAACTCCACACTTCACACTTCGCAATCACTGCGTAATCACACCCCAGACTCCACACTCTCCACTCCACGCATCACAATCTCCACTCCACACTCCACACTTACAATCCACACTTCACACTCTCCACTCTCCACTCCACGCATCACACTCTCCACTTCACACTCCACACTTCCCACATCACACTTCACACTTCCAAAATCTTCAAACTCTCCACCCCACTCCACACTCCAGACTTCACACTCTCTACTCTCCACTCCACACTTCACACTCCACACTCCACACTCTCCTCTTGACACTCCACACTTCAAACTCCACACTTCACACTTCACACTCCACACTTCACACTCTTCAATTCACAGTTCACACTCCACACTTCAAACTCTCCACTTCACACTTCATACTTCACACTCTCCACTCCACGCTTCACACTCTCCACTTCACACTCCAAGCTTCACACTCCACACTTCACACTCTCCACTCCACACTTCACACTCCGCACTACACTTCACACTCCGCACTACACACTTCACACTCTCCACTCCATATCTTCACACTCCACACTTCACACTCTTGTCCTGATTGCCACGAAGTCCCACGCCTGCCACGTCGAATACATTTTCGCAACTTGAGACACGAAGTCCCGCACCTGCTACGTTCGCAACTTGAAAATGTCACTTTTTATAGCAATTCCTATGGGTACAGCAAGGGTCGATTAGAGACCCGCAACACGCAACGACCCGCAAACAAGACTCCACCCCCAGACCCCATAAAAAACATCCCAGGGGCCTAATGGGTTGTGGCACAAGCTCTCCTTTTCCTCGCTGCAAAAGTCGCTGGAACAATTCTCCTCGCGAGGTGGTCCTCGACCTGGGCCCGGCCGCCCTTGGCACCTGCGGTCCGAAACGGAAAATGCGCGAAAATTTCACCACATGATTTCACCACCAACGCGAATCTCAGGGGATTTGATCAAGAAAATTCAAACGCATTCGAACGCTGAAATCCACAAAGGGCCATGCCCAATGGATTTTGATTGCAAAGCCGTCTTTGCAATTCTGGTTCTGCGATATTTTCTCACAGTGCCAAATGCGCAGGCCGTGCTATGCACATCTCATCCGAAACCCCAAGGCTGGAACGGCAAAGGCTTGGCTC
Source organism: Cladocopium goreaui (assembly GCA_947184155.2). Lineage (NCBI taxonomy): Eukaryota > Dinophyceae > Suessiales > Symbiodiniaceae > Cladocopium > Cladocopium goreaui. The sequence continues at coordinate 2,380 of CAMXCT020003487.1, forward strand.
AGCATGGGTTGCGGCCATCGTTCTCGGGCGGGGGGGGACCACGAGACGCTGGGCCACATATATATATATATATATATATCTGCAGGCCCCTCCTGCTCACATCAAAATAGATGGGATTGATTGGATGTGCAACCCCGAAAAATATGGCGTAATAGGTTTTTATCCAAACCGATAGGCGCACGTGCGGCTGGAAACGGGGATTGAACCAGCAAAAGTGATTCAACCAACATGTTCTGTTATTTCATGGCTACAAACCGCAATTTTAGCATCAAAATAATCAAGTCTATGGGTGCTTGTAAGTTTAGACCGGCGGCTGAATCACCAACAAAATGTTGTTTATTGAATATTTTCGTTATCTGTGGTTATAACATGTTATAACCTGGTGATGGCCAACAATGAATGGATTGAACAATTTCCATCGTTGGGTTGGGTTCCATTTGAAAGAAACTAAACAGCACGCAAGCATTACGCAAGCAATTTTTGAAAAAATATGGCGTTGTCGCCTTGTGGAAAGAAAACTATTTATCTTACTTACTTCGAGTGACCCCCACCAACAGGCATTTTATCTGACATTTGACCTGACTGTCTATATCTGACAGTCTAGTTGATAATATTCGCGTCCGGCAAGCTGCAGAGCCAGGATAGCGCGCAGGTTCGGTTCGCGATATAATGCGATAAAATTCGGGTCCGGCGATGGGCTGAGCTTGAGGTAGCTGAGCGGCGCAGAGGCACAAGAGGTGCGCTCCGCAGGTGGAGGGACGAAGAGCGGAGGGGTGGTGGACGAAGAGCGGGGGAGCAGCAGACGAGATAAAATTGAGAGACCCCCACCTGCCAAGTGAGAAAAAATGTTTGTGTTTAAAGTCTAAAAAAGAATTCTAGAAGGACATCTTTGCCACGCGTTTCTTCTTTCATCCTCCACTTTGGGGATTGTAACCCTTTGAAAAACGTGCTGGAAGCAAATATCTTAGAATTAGAACCAATGATTTTGGCATTTTGTGGGAGGTCTTAGTTAAGCACCCCAAAACTAGCGTACCCAAGCACCAGGCATTCAGACCCACCACTGGTATCTCCTCCACCAGTCGCTGCATGATCACCGGCTTGGCTTCCCCCACCTTCGTAGCCATCCTGTCTGCACCACAGCAGACCGCCATGACGCCGAAGCGCTGACGCTCGCAACGCTTGGAGTTTCTCCAGCCCAAAATGCGGAGAAGAGAAAAGTGGCAGGGACGCAGGAATGCACATCCAAGGTTTCGGAGCCCAAACAAAACCATATTTTCAGGGTGATATTTAGACTTGATTGATATCAGGGGAGGATTGAAACTGATAGAAACCAATTTCCACTTCGGAAACCGAAGGTCGTATCTTGCGGAGTGACATGCAGTAGCAGGACAACTAGGAAGACAAGACCGAAAAGCGCTTAAAACGTAAACCTGCTTCATGGAATCGTGCAAGCCCACTGCCACCAGATCTATCTAGCGACTTATATGGCCAAGACGCGCCTGTCTCCATTTTCCTCTAAGCGGAAGCTGTTGTGCATCAGGCCGCCCACTCACCTGTCACAAGGAAATGGCAAGTCCAAGTCACTAGGGCTGCTTACTCCTTACATCTCCTTAAAGGTTCGCCCTAGCACAGTGGTTGCACAAGTACCAATCACCTGCAGCTACCTGTTCCTACCGTTTTCTGCTTCATTAGTCTTCATTCCGGACAAGAGCAATTAATTTCTATATTTTTAGCCGCAAATCATTTAATCTCATGATCCTCTGCTCATGCTTTCCACCCTGGACAACGAGAACCGCTCGGCCTCTTGGTGTGGCTCTTCGCCAAGACGTTCACACGAAACCTTGCGATCGACATGCCGACAGTGATCAGCTGCATAGCGCGCCTGTAGAGATTTGAGTCGGCTGGCAATTTGGCTGTAAATATCCCAAGTGCCACTTGCGCCAGCAGCACAAACGGTAACGGCAACAACACTCACTCTGCATGGTGTCTTTGCACGACATGCCTTCGGTAGAGCTGCACGACAACCCCTGGGCAGGATTGCCATGATTTGGTTTGCAGCAGCCTGGCGTTGGAGGGCTGCAACATTTCTTTGTGATACATCCGTCTTTCTATGTCTTTCTAACTCCAAGAGTCGGCAGCATTACCCATTTGCAGCAAACCAGTTGTGCATCAGAGACTCTTAAAGGACGGAATGGGCAAACCAACCCATGATGGGCAGCTGCTGTCTCTGACGGGGGGCAAAGCTGCGCCAAGGTCTGAGCCACAGAACCAGGTATCTTCTCAGCCGTGAGGGACAGCCCATGCGGTCCAATCACGAATTCTAAACGTTCCGATTTCTTTGAGAAGCTTTACCAGCAAAATTCGGTTGACGTGCATTCGATTGCAAACTTGAAAGCATGAGCACAACTGCCAGGAGGCAGTCTACGGAGGGCCACCTGCACAAACAAGAATTGCGGCAACCTCTTGGGAAAGTATGACCAGGAGTAAGCCTGCCAGCATTACCTTTCCTGAAGCCGGCCAGCATTACCTTTCCTGCACCTGTTGGGCTTGAAAATGCGCAAGCACAGCATGGACAAGAGACACGTCCTCCCAGCTTTGCAGAGATTTAAGCCAAGCTGATTGCATCTTAACAAGCGATGCGGCTCGCAGGCTGGGTGTCAAGCATGCAGAAACACTGCGTTTCAGACAAACAGGTTGCCAACTGCCTCCGCCCATGAGTTTGCACGTTACATGTCTCACAGGTTCCTGAGATTTGACGCCGATGATCATCCTAACCAATTTACAATATTTCTTGGGTCGTCCCTTGTTTTCAATAAATTAAAATTAAAATGAAATTAAGTGAGGTCGTCTGAAAAACGAAAACGTCGTTGCCCAGGTTGAGGTCGTTGAACACGCTTTGCCTGGCAGCACACATCCGGATCGCTCAACCAAGAAAAGAAAGAATAGGAAACCAGAAAGCCATGCCGAGGAACCACATTGCAGTGTGCATGTGATTCTTTTCACTGCCCTTTCAGCAACTCCAAGCACTTTCAACTCTTTTCCCAACCTCCTTTTCGTCTCTCCCCTCTCTCACCCGTTCACGCCTCAACCAAGAGCTCGTTGTCAACAATGCGCTTCGCGAGCAAGCGGGATCGGGTACAGGCAGAGGGTTAGATACTTTATGTACATATCCCCTTAATTTCAGAATTCTGCCTCATTAATTCGGGGGTGACGTCGTGACGCCGAATTAAATCGTACAATTGGATAGAGACCTGTGTGACACGTGGACTTGTCCGGAACAGCCATTCTACTTGATGTTGACAGGAGAAAGAATCTAACTCTAACTAACTCGAAGCATCGGATCAAAATCATCTCCCAAGACCAGAGTGACATCACAGAAGTGGTCAAAGCACCAGAAAACGAGGTCAAACCTCCATCTGCCAAACATCCTATTTGGAAGCCAGCGCCATCCTAGGTGCAGGAGAAAAAGCCTGGCACCTCGCGTCTATCGCATCTCTATATCGCAGACATTGAAGACACGTGGCTTGGGCCACCTCCAAAACTCAGAGGATTCCCTTGTACCAAAGGTGAACATGCTAAAAAATGTAGAACAACTTAGAAGAAATTCTAAGGTATCCCGGCCGAGGACACCAGTCAGTTGAGCCATAGCTATGCAGCAAATCCAGGGTGCTAAGCTTCCAGCGACACAAGAAAGGCTGCCGAACGTTCAATCCGGGCAATCCGACAATTTCAGCACCAAAATCCTGAGGATTCAAGCAGCACCAGCAGCACGTAGGCTTTTTGCCACCACCGGCCCAAAAATCTCACCCAGCGTCGGAAGCACAACTGTCACAGCATCAACAGACTATTCTGCCAGGAGGCACCTTTGAAGTCAGCAATCAAGATACTCATTCGGAAACTAACAAGAATGCAGTCTAGAGCCAAACCTGCACAAACAAGAATTGCGCAACCTCTTGGAAAAGTATGGCGAGGAATGCGTGTGAATAAGCCTGCCAGCATTACCTTTCCTGAAGCCTGCCAGCATTACCTTTCCTGCGCCTGTTAGGCTTGAAAATGCGCAAGCACAGCATGGACAAGAGACACGTCCTCCCAGCTTTGCAAGGGAAGAAAGCCAAGCTGATTGCATCTGAAGAGGTCTCAAGCATGCAGAGACACTGCATGAGAGACAAACAGGTTGCCAACTGCCTCCGCCCATGAGGTTGCTTGTTACATGTCTCGCAGGGTTGCACTTGATTGGACAGAACCTCAAGAATTCCGCTTGACTTTGGTCGCAGATTTCAGAATCGAATGCCAAAACAATTCTTGTCGACTTTGCATAGGCCACTGCCAGCAAGGACAATTGAAGATGGTGCAACATGTGCAACTGCAAAGGCTTTAGCATGTTACAGTTGATGTTTCCACAAAGTGAACACAAACGATCCCCTTCAGCGGTATAAGATGGTATAAGGATGTTTCACGTGCTTGGCACAGTCACCACAGGATTCGCCTTGGGCGACCGCCTTGGGCAACTGACGGGCTCTCAAGATAAAGCAGACTTCAACCAGATCCCTGAACATTTGCGTTGGCTTTTTCGGAAACTGAGACGATCAGCAAAGGCAAAGGACCAGTCAAATAGTCAGATATGTTGAGCCGGGCAGCTGTGACTTGACAAGACCGCAGGCAACCGCTTTCACTTTTTCAAAGGTGACTGCACGCCAAAATGATCCAATTTTCCGCGGGACATGTGCTCGGCGACAGCTCAAGGAAAGCAGGAACGCGGCACATCCCACTGCAAGTTCTGCGCCCTGCGCTTCTTCCATTGGTAGCATGTGCCGAAAGAAAGACTCTACATGAGTTTCCTGCTGATACCCCACCCGCTACAATATCTACCCTCTGGTATACTAATCTAACTATGGAAAATCACAAGTTTCAATGGGTAAATCCACTATAAATGGCAATTTTCAATAGCTATGTTAGTTTACCAGAGGGTAACGATCAGATCCGGCGGTATGGCTCAACATCTCCAACAGCAAAACCATGCTTCCACGAAATGTGATATCCATGACCTTCGCGCTCGCTTTCGCGGAAGCAATCCAAGTCGCCACTTTTGCGGGATTCTTTTCATACCTGGACATCCAAAAGCTGCATTTTGTTTTGGTCTGGGCTGAAAAGTAGTGAGCGACCAAAAATCGAACAATTGCTGAATTTGCCCTCTGTCAGTCACATTTGGAAGGACCAAAAATATGACGCAAAATGACGCAGAAAAGACGCGAAACACCAACTTTTTGACACCAAAACTGTGTCATTGAATCCATCACTCTCAGCCCAAAAGTGATTTTTAGGCCCGCACCCGAAAATCCACAAAGATCGAAAATTATGTGGCTCAAGGACTGTCCAGGTATAACCTTTCATCAAAATGTTTGACGTGGCGCATTTTGCTTTGCCATATAATAAATCAGTTCTGCTGCTCATTTGGTGTACCATGATGTACTCGCTGAACTTCTGTCCGCAGAATCGTGGGGCGCAAGGCTTTAGGCAATCAAATGATGCTGGGTCGGCCAATGGGCCTGACGATCTCCAAACATTGCAAACATGTGCGTGCTTCTTGTGGCCAATGTCACTAGGAGCCAACAGCCATACCCAAGCTACCGGAAACGGAAGAGCCAAACAATTATTTCTCAAGACTTCTTGGTTTCTGTCGGTCTTGCTAAATGGGGTCTTACACGGCTTGGCAGCCCCTCAATTTGTGTGCTTTCGGGAAGCAATCTAGCACTGAGCTTGCAGTGCTAACTGATTCTCTTGCATCACTCTAGTACCACGTTCATTGCACCTTCTCGTACCACATTCATTCTACCATCGATAGCTTTTCCAGTGGGCGGGAGCGTTCAAGACGTCACTATGCTGGAGCAAAGACATTGATCCGAGACAAGACCTAACAACAAACCATGGGCCTTCTGGAGACATCTTGTCACGCAAAAGCCAGAACTTGCAGGCTGTCTCACAGACCCTGAACGTGGTACGTTTGCAGGGATTGCGCATGTAGGACAGCTTCAACAGAGCTGAAAGACTTCAACACAACAGTCTCTTCTCACCCGTTCATCACCAGCAAGGTGGATTTGGGCATCACAAAAAAAATCAAGATACAACGGATTGCGGACAAGGGGCCCGGACAAACCATGAGAGCCTCCGTTGCTTCATGGCGAGGCTGCACTCAAGCTCGGGTCATCTTTGTCTATCATTGTTCCAGTTTTTGCTGTCAGCTTCCAGGACTAAGTATAGCGTACTGCAGGTAGTTTTGCGCCCGAACACATGTCCTATAATGAATAAGTTTCAATGTGCTAGTTCAGGCGTAACAAGGTTTAAAATTTACTATTAGGGGGAACCCTAATAATAAATACCCCCTAATTCCCTATAAATAAAAACTGCCTTTCCATCAACTAAATGAACTAATGGGGCTCTCGAAACAAGAGACGCTTGAATATTGCCGATACTTTTGGAAGGCTATCACCTGCACCTCAGTTAAATTGGTTTGAACGCAGTGCATGTGGCCTCTGTCTGTGCATCACTTCTATGGCTTCTGCAAACAGTGCCGGGTTTCGGGGTGACCAGGCAACATAGCCCGGGACACAGCCCGCATCTAGCGCCCATACCTCGGCAACTTACTGCAGATCAGAACCGCAAATCTCTGACCCTCTAAATATCGTAAATTGATCTTTCTGCAAAGTGGGATCTGAATTCAATGGCCAAAATCTGGATGGAAGCAGTCTTCCTGGAAAAAAGACCGCCCATTCAGATGGGGTGACAGACCTGCTGCTCTTGCCTAGATGGAAAATATATGAAAATATGTGACTTGGACTCTCTTTGATCAAAACCAGGCCTGCAAATTGCATCTTAATTTTAAAGTCCGTTTGACATGCAACAGTTCATCAACACCCCGTGCGTGCGGAAGCTGATATCATTCTCAGGTGTTACGCCCCAACAAATAACGGGAAATCTGACAAGGTTGCACACTCAGTCGTAGAAAGCCTGCGAGGGGTCCAAACAAATGCCCAAATGCTCAGAGTCAACTGTTTGCAGCACGTTCCAGACCCCTGGCGACCCAGTTCCGAAGCCTGACTCTGAAAACCACGCAACTTGTGCTGCTCGGCCGCGCGGACCCCTTTGACCGCCCTGAATCGCCTGAATCCCTTGTTACTGCACATCGCTGGCCAAAACATTGAATAAAAGTTGCCAACGGGGATGCCTGAAACCTTTCCTTTGTGGCAACATTCAAGGCGAACTTGCTGCAGTATCTGCACACCCACCATTCAGAAACGAAATTGGTTTCTCGGAGAAATCAGTGATGCTTCGCTAAACATTGCTGCCGTGGGAGTTGCTGGGCAAGAACTGCGCGCGGAATGATGTAAACAAATCATGCGTAGTGATACGAGGCAAGAGTTCTGAGATGTTTAGCAGTTTCAAGGCATTCGAAAATACACTCAAGTCAGCAAACTACTGTCCCGATCACTTCGACACGGCTGTCCACAGCAGTCTGTCCGGGAGAGGTCGGACCTTTTCATTTGAAACCTGGCGTAACCCCAGCTGAAGCAAGGTAAAATTGCGAGGACAAGGGATATCTGACAGTTGCCGTTTTTCGAATCATATAAAAATGGACGAAAGATGAGAAGCGAAAACGTCGCGGCTTCAAGAGAGAAGATCTAGTGCCCAGTACAGCACAATCGTTTGGGAGAGAAGGGCTTACAAACGCCGGCTGTTCGGGCCACCGCCTTTGGTTTTTTGCCTTGACATTGCTGAACATTCGAAGTCGATCTCCGTTCGATCGCCTTTTTTCCTAGGAAAACTTTTGACAATGAGATGAACAAGTCTCTTTGGAGATATTGTCTGCCTTGGTTTCTCCACAACGCATATGCGACACACTGAGCATGCTAAGGGCTGCATCAACACGGTTTCTCCTTGGAGGAAATGCTAATGGCAAGGGAAACACATTTGGGTTCAAACAGGTTAGCATGTTGGATGCAAAACATGGCTCGTCTTCCGGCCTGTCTTGTGCTTGAATCAGGCTACATGAACACACGGATGCCCAAGTGGCTGATCACACCTCAACTGCTACGAGTCCAATCCGATCACGAAAAACTCATCAGGTTCCGTCGGCTCCATCAGTGTCAAAACCTGCTCCGCGGGCAAAAATACTGCTGAAAGCCAAAAACTTCCAGGTCCATCACGGTGCTCGAAACAAGAATGATCCAAATGCCCCGGGCCTTGCTTCTTGGAAATTTATTTTGCAGAAAACATATTGGAAACGCGACAACCAATGATGACTACCAAATGACATATGTCAGTCGCATTGCGGCCACAAGGGACACCGAATGATATCGCTCGAAGCATGAAAAGCATAGGAATTCCCCCGTTGCAAAGCCGCCACAAGAAGGGAGACAAATGGAGAGCCAAGCGGGGAGACCTGTCGGAAAGAAAACTGGCCCAGGGCAGTCACGGAAGTGGAGAGTGGGATAGGAAAGACGAGAAAACCTGCGTCCCAAAGAGGCCACAAGAAGGAAAGCAAAAATACACGGCGCAGTGATGAGACACACAAATTGTGAGACACAATTCCCAGTTGTGGGCCCAGTGCGAAGTACCAAGACCAGTGGAGACAACACAAATGGAGAAGAACAATAAGTGTAGAAACATTGGGGGCAATTTTGGGACCAGGAACGTCCACCCCAAGGTAGCCAGTCCGAAGTGGGCGCCCCAGGCAACCACAAAGGAAGAATGAAGGGCAAAGTAGGGGCGCAAGCAAGTGACAAATTTGAGACGATGCAAATCCTCCGCTTCAATTCCGTTTGGAAACAACGCAAAAGTTGGGCTCCCTGCAAGAGAAAAGGAATCCTAACAGCATACAAACTGTTTGGAGAAGCACCCCACACTCCACACTCCACACCACACTCCTCACTTCCCACATCACACTCCACACTCCACATTTCACACTCCAAACTTCAGACTCCACACTTCACGCTCCCCACTCCACACTTTACACTCTCCACTCCACACTTCCCACATCACACTTCACACTTCACACTCTCCACTCCACACTCCCCACTCCACACTCCACACTTCACACTCTCCACTCCGCACTTCACACTCCTCACTCCACACTGCACACTCTCCACTTCACACTCCAAAATTCAAACTCCACACTTCACACTTCGCAATCACTGCGCAATCACACCCCAGACTCCACACTCTCCACTCCACGCATCACAATCTCCACTCCACACTCCACACTTACACTCCACACTTCACACTCTCCACTCTCCACTCCACGCATCACACTCTCCACTTCACACTCCACACTTCCCACATCACACTTCACACTTCAAACATCTTCAAACTCTCCACCCCACTCCACACTCCAAACTTCACACTCTCTACTCTCCACTCCACACTTCACACTCCACACTCCACACTCTCCTCTTGACACTCCACACTTCAAACTCCACACTTCACACTTCACACTCCACACTTCACACTCTTCAATTCACAGTTCACACTCCACACTTCAAACTCTCCACTTCACACTTCATACTTCACACTCTCCACTCCACGCTTCACACTCTCCACTTCACACTCCAAGCTTCACACTCCACACTTCACACTCTCCACTCCACACTTCACACTCCGCACTCCACACTTCACACTCTCCACTCCATATCTCCACACTCCACACTGCACACTCTTGTCCTGATTGCCACGAAGTCCCACGCCTGCCACGTCGAATACATTTTCGCAACTTCAAAACATCAGAAAATCTTAGAGACACGGCGAGCCACACGATTTAGAGACCCGCGCGCCACTTCACGCCTCAGTCCACGAAGTCCCGCACCTGCTACGTTCGCAACTTGAAAATGTAACTTTTTATAGCAATTCCTATGGGTACAGCAAGGGTCGATTAGAGACCCGCAACACGCAACGACCCGCAAACAAGACTCCACCCCCAGACCCCGTAAAAAACATCCCAGGGGCCTAATGGGTTGTGGCACAAGCTATCCTTTTCCTCGCTGCAAAAGTCGCTGGAACAATTCTCCTCGCGAGGTGGTCCTCGACCGTCCGGCCGCCCTTGGCACCCGCCAAGACGTTCACACGAAACCTTGCGATCGTCGTGCCGACAGTGATCAGCTGAATCGCGCGCCTGTAGAGACTTGAGTCGGCTGGCAATTTGGCTGTAAATATCCCAAGTGCCACTTGCGCCAGCAGCACGAACGGTAACGGCAACAACACTCACTCTGCATGGTGTCTTTGCACGACATGCCTTCGGTAGAGCTGCACGACAACCCCTGGGCAGGGCTGTGATCACTTCGTTTGCAGCAGCCTGGCGCTGGAGGGCTGCAACATTTCTTTGTGATACATCTTGTAACCAAGTGTGGTCTCTTTGTCTGTGGGCATTTTTGGCAGTTGAGACTATATGGGAACCATATGGAATTTTATAGAAACTATATAGAAACTATATGGAGATTTCAGGGGGAAAATAGGCCACTTGTATTAAGAGATCATATTATAATCATGTTGTTTTCATAGTATGGTATGGGATGGTGATGATTGTGAAAGGTTACAAATAGTATAATTAAACATAGGCATAAAATCAAATTCACATTCATGATTCATGATTCGTGACTGCAATGCACACCCCGAAAACAATGTGAAAAACAATGAAAAAACAATATATATATGTATGTATGTATGTATGTATGTATGTATGTATTATCAATGTCACGGAAATGGTGTTTGTAGAAACGGTTTTGACGGTTTCCGACTGTATCATGATAGTACGATTTGGGATAGTCTGAAACGGTCTCGACGGTTTCATACTATAACATGTCGGGGCCTTTTTCAGAGACGGTCTCAGACGGTCTCAGACGGTCTCAGACTATATCCGTTTTTTCGACTTTTTTGGATGGTTTAGTGTGAAACGGTCGCGACGGTTTCTGACCCTAATGACTTTTACAGTAGGAAACGGTCTCGACGGTTTCAGCACACATTTTTTTTGCTACCATGGGTCATCATATTTTTTGATGTTAAAATTTAAAAACATGATGTAAATCATAAAATCATGAGAAATATGATATATAGAATATATTGTGAATACTTACAATCAAAATTCATACGGAATGCGTGATGGCGTTTTGAAATTTCAGAATCCAGATTCAATGAGAAATGAGGATAGTGAAGCATACATGATGAGGATGTTACATGAGGTTCAAGAAAGAAGATTAATCATTTGAGGAATGACGATTTCATGAGGTTCTAGAATGAAGATTAAATGAGGGATGGGGATTTGGTGAGATTCTAGGCAAGAGAATTCAATGAGGGAGGATTCAATGAGGGACTAAGATTTGGTGAGAGAACAAGGATTGGTGAGGTTCCAGACTGAGGATTAAATGAAGAATCAGGATTTGGTGAGATTCCAAAATCAGGACTAAATGAGGAATGAGGATTTGGTGAGGTTCCGGAAAAATGAGGAATGAGGATTGGGCGAAGTTCCAAACTGAGGATTAAGTGAGGATTAAAGCAGGAAACCAAAATATGATGCTTTCCAGTCTGCGGCTCGCAGAAAATCTCATAAAGCTAGGCTTTAAGGCTGAAGGAGAGCTGGAGACCGTCTCAGACCGTCTGAGACCGTCTCTGGGAGCCTCGTTTCAATAGAAATCAGAAAACATGCAACATACAGGAATCACAGGAATATAATGAAACTGCCATGATCTATGCTGAAACCCTGGGGCTGTGTAGAATCAGGGGGCTTGTGAAACTTGCTAGGTTTCATCGAAACCAAACCGCTCATCAGGGGCGGTGGGCTGGGCCAATGCCATGAAACAACGCACACACACACACACATATATATATATTTAACTATTTATTTATTTATTTATTATATTGGCTGAAGGGTTAAGGTTTCCAGGGTCAAGATTTAGAATGTTGCTGAGTAAATATCTGCACATTCCAGATGGAAGTGATTTACATCTTGGCCCGAATGCGATACCCCATCTCATGTGTCCAGAAACTCGTTTATTTTTCACAAACCCCGAAATTGACATGAACCTATGAATGGACATGAATCAACATAAGCACTGAACACACATCATACAGTCGCGCAAGGCCTACAAACTGCAACATCAGGCAATCCCAAAGAACAACATTTAATAAACAATAGAATCATACGTGATATCATTTCATCGTATCAAAGAATCATATATCATAGAATATGGACCATAGGTCACAAATCACATCAAAGACTGTTATATATAACTATATAGTTATAGTCGTAGTTAGAACAATAGTCATAGTTATCTATAGTCTTTAAACTCTAACCTATCTTTAACATTGATACGACTGACTCATTTGTCACATGATTATGATATGATATAACATGAACAACATGATATGATTCATGATATGATATATGGCTCTGATATGGCATATGACAAGGTGACATGACACGACATGTCAAATATCACTTATCACACCTCAACCGACAGAAGCAGATTGGCTTTATGTGTCTGTGGTCCAAATAATAGTGTGTCATGACACCAGGTGATGATGTATATGTGGCTTCAATTTGTTTTACGCCCCATTGATTTTCCGAATTGGCTTGTGATATTCAGAAGGAGATGAATGAATCAAAATTCAATGGCCCGAAGGCTAGACTTGGAAGACCGTTTTTTTTCAATAATTATGTTATTTATTTACTGAATATATTATTCAAATATTGTTTTATACACTGTGTGACAAGTGACATGTGAGTATCCAGACAACATTGGCAAGATGTTTCACAATATAGTTTCTGAAATTTCAATATAGTTTCTATATAGTTTCAGCTGATATACTTATAGGTTCTGAAATTCCAAAGTGTATACGTCAGAAACTAGCTGATAAAGAGGCCATACCGGGCCCTAAGATACATCTGTCTTTCTATGTCTTTCTAACTCCAAGAGTCGGCAGCATTACCCAGTTGCAGCAAACCAGTTGCGCATCAGAGACTCTTAAAGGACGGAATGGCCCATGATGGGCAGCTGCTGCCTCTGACAGGGGGCAAAGCCCCGCCACGGTCTGACCCACAGAACCAGGTATCTTCCAAGCCGTGACGGACAGCCCAGGCGATCACATATTCTAAACGTTCCGAATTTTTTGAGAAGCTTTACCAGCAAAATTGGATTGACGTGGATTCGATTGCAAACTTGAAAGCATGAGCACAACTGCTAGGAGGCAGTCTGCGTAGGGCCAAACCTCCACAAACAAGAATGGCGCAACCTCTTGGAAAAGTAAAACGAGGAATGCATGCGAATAAGCCTGCCAGCATTACCTTTCCTGAAGCCTGCCAGCATTCCTTTCCTGCCTCTGCTAGGCTTGAAAATGCGCAAGCACAGCATGGATAAGAGACACGTCCTCCCAGCTTTGCAGAGATTTAAGCCAAGCTGATTGCATCTTAACAAGCGATGCGGCTCGCAGGCTAGGTTTCAAGCATGCAGAGATACTGCGTTTGAGACAAAAAGGTTGCCAACTGCCTCCGCCCATGAGTTTGCATGTTACATATCTCACAGGTTCCTGATATTTGACGCCAATGATTGCATAGAGAATTGTGTGACTCGCGGACTTGTCCGGAACAGCCATTCTACTTGATGTTGACAGGAGAAAGAATCTAACTCGAAGCATCGGAGCCTTGCACCTCGCTTCTATCGCATCTCTATATCGCAGACATTGAAGACACGTGGCTTGGGCCGCCTCCAAAATTTAGAGGATTCCCTTGTACCAACGGTGGACACGCTGGGATTGTGAAAAAATATAGAACAACTTAGAAGAAATTCTAAGGTATCCCGGCCGAGGACACCAGTCAGTTGAGCCATAGCTATGCAGCAAATCCAGGGTGCTAAGCTTCCAGCGACAAAAGAAAGGCTGCCGAATGTTCAATCCGGGCAATCCGACAATTTCAGCACCAAAATGCTGAGGATTCAAGCAGCACCAGCAGCATGTAGGCTTTTCTGTCGCCACCGACCCAAAAACCTCACCCAGCGTCGGAAGCACAACTGTCACAGCATCAACAAGACTATTCTGCCAGGAGGCACCTTTGAAGTTAGCAATCAAGATACTCATTTGGAAACTGACAAGAATGCAGTCTAGAGCCAAACCTGCACAAACAAGAATTGCACAACCTCTTGGAAAAGTATGGCGAGGAATGCGTGTGAATAAGCCTGCTAGCATTGCCTTTCCTGAAGCCTGCCAGCATTACCTTTCCTGCACCTGTTAGACTTGAAAATGCGCAAGCACAGCATGGACAAGAGACACATCCTCCCAGCTTTGCAAGGATTTAAGCCAAGCTGATTGCATCTGAAGAACCGATGCGGCTCGCAGGCTAGGTTTCAAGCATGCAGAGATACTGCGTTCGAGACAAACAGGTTGCCACCTGACTCCGCCCATGAGGTTGCATGTTACATGTCTCGCAGGGTTGCACTCGCTTGGACAGAACCTCAAGAATTCTGCTTGACTTTGGCCGCAAAATTCAGAATCGAATGCCAAAACAATGCTTTTCGACTTTGCATAGGCCACTGCCAGCTCTCAAAGAGGACACCGCCTTGCTTCACAGCTTTGAAATTTTGAAATCCCAACAAGACCCCACAAGCAAACAGCACAGGTCAGACAGATCAGAAGGGTGCAAGCGTTCCATGCGATGTTCAAGGATAATGCAGGAGTTTCTCAATGATTACCATGACCCGAGACGCACTTCATGTGCAAACTACACTTGCTCCAATCTATGTGACCTGAAGCTCCAGGCGTGCAGGGCTCGGGATGACTCAGGATGACTTCAGCACCATCCACTTGTCAAGACCCTACCCAACACCTACCAACCCCTTGCACACATCAGCGGCCGCAAGAGTCCTGACATGTTCCACCTGCGCCTTGGATACTGGTGAAACCTCCGCAAGCTTCACATAAGTCGGGCACCTTTCTGCTGTATCACGAAGAGTCAGCATCAAAGTAGCTGCAACATGAAGCCTCAAAGTAACACGGCAACGATCTGCCATCAATAATTGAGCCTAATACACAAAGGCCGGCAGTCTTGTTGCAGGAAAACTTTGAACTGGTGATGTGGGATTCGCTTGGCACTGAAGTTTGCTAAAAACGTTGCATAACAAAGCAATTGAGCTTGAAACATGTTGAATATTGATTAAACATATCTTGCCCGAAAAGGGAAAGCTTTCAGGCCAGCCGCATGGAAAGCTTTGAATGCTCAGGACACATCAAATCCAAGTGGGCCTTCCCCCGGACAACTTGCATCGGAATACTGGATATCATGTGTCAAAGAGGTTGGGTCCAACCTGAGAGCCCCATTGGCCTTGCAAGCTTTCTTGGTGAGACCATCCATGGGGTCTGTGTGCTGAGTACAGAGCTTGCTTTGGGCTTTGGCAGGCTGTGAAAAGCAAATGGCATCGAGCTTCTGATCAGGGTGACCATGCAAGGATACAGAAATTCAAGGCAATCAAACAGAAATATGGCGTGTCTTTGAGGCCAGCTGGTCCGAGAACATGACTTACTATAGACTTACTACGTGAAAGAACGGGATCGAGCGAAGGCTGCGTCATGACCACTGCGACCGCAACCGTTCTTTGTGATCTACAGGTGGGATCTGATCAAAACCCCTGCGACCCAAGCAGCTGACCCGTTGCAGCCAGCTGAAACTCTGAGAAGTGCTTTATTGAACCGTGCAGAGCGCCAATCTCCTGAGCTTTGGAATGTCCATGGCCGAGGGCACCTTTTCAGCGTGTGGGATTTGCCAATAACCATTCCAATTCGAAGAAGCCTCTGCCATCAGCAGGTTGAAAAACAATGCCTGGCTGGTCATGTTGATTGCGTTGCTCTTGGGGACATCTCAAAGGACAATTGAAGATGGTGCAACATGTGCAGCTGCAAAGGCTTTAGCATGTTGCAGTTGATGTTTCCACAATGTGAACACGAAAGATCCCCTTCAGCGGTATAAGATGGTATAAGGATGTTTCGCTTGCTTGGCACAGTCACCACAGGATTCGCCTTGGGCAAAGGACCAGTCAAACAGTCAGATATGTTGAGCCGGGCAGCTGTGACTTGACAAGGCTGCAGGCAACCGCTTTCACTTCCAAAGGTGACGGCACGCCAAAATTATCAAATTTTCCGCAAGACATGTGCTCGGCGACAGCTCAAGGAAAGCAGGCTTCCATTGCTAGCATTTGCTGAAAGAAAGACTCTACATGAGTTCCCTGCTGATACCCCACCTGTTACAATATCTAGCGATTAGATCCGGCAGTATGGCTCAACATCTCCAACAGCAAAACCATGCTTCGACGAAATGTGAAATCCATGACCTTCGCACTCGCTTTCGCGGAAGCAATCTAAGTCGCCACTTTTGCGGGAATCCTTTCACACCCTTTCATCAAGATTTTTGACGTGGCGCATTTTGCTTTGCCGATATATCCCAATCATTTCAGCTGCTCATTTGGTGTACCATGATGTACTCGCTGAACTTCTGTCCACGGAATCGTGGAGCGCAAGGCTTTGGGCAATCAAATGATGCTGGGTCGGCCAATGGGCCTGACGATGTCTAAACATTGCAAACATGTGCCTGCTTCTTGTGGCCAATGTCACTAGGAGCCAACAGCCACACCCAAGCTACCGGAAACGGAAGAGCCAAACAATTATTTCTCAAGACTTCTTGGTTTCTGTCGGTCTTGCTAAATGGGGTCTTACACGGCTTGGCAGCCCCTCAATTTGCGTGTTTTCGGGAAGCAATCTAGCACTGAGCCTGCAGTGCTAACTGATTCTCTTGAATCACTCTAGCACCACGTTCATTGCACCTTGTCCCACGAGCCGTTAGTACCACGTTCATTCTACCATCGGTAGCTTTTCCACTGGGCGGGAGCGTTCAAGACGTCACTATGCTGGAGCACAGACATTGATCCGAGACAAGACTAACAACAAACCATGGGCCTTCTAGAGACCTCTTGTCACGCAAAAGCCAGAACTTGCAGGCTGTCTCACAGACCCTGAACATGGAACGTTTGCAGGGATTGCGCATGTAGGACAGCTTCAACAGAGCTGAAAGACTTCAACACAACAGTCTCCTCTCACCCGTTCATCACCGGCAAGGTGGATTTGGGCATCACAAACTAGACGACGGATGGCCCGAGAGCGTAGAGGAGCAGAGTCTTCTGTTGCTAGTATGGAGACACTATATTACAAGATAATATATTAAAGATGTATTATAGGCAGACGAGAAGAGTAGTATCAAGACAATATATGACTAGTACAAGACAATAGTTTGCATCGTATTTTTGTAAAGTTTTTCATGCACAGAACTTTTTACAGACAGACGCTTTTGCACACAGAGACTTTTACACACAGAGACTTTTACACACAGAGACTTTTACACACAGACGCTTTTACACACAGACGATTTTGCACACAAACACTTTTACACACAAACACTTTTACACACAGAGACTTTTACACACACAGAAGCTTTTACACACAGACACTTTTACACACAGACGCTTTTGACACACAGACGCTTTTTACACACTGACGCTTTGACACACAAACACATTTACACACAGACGCTTTTACACACAGACGCTTTTTACACACAAACGCTTTTTACACACAGACGCTTTGACACACAAACACATTTACACACAGAGGCTTTTACACACAAACGCTTTTACACAAACACTTTTACACACACACATAGGCTCTTTTACACGCAGACGATTTTGCACACAAACACTTTTACACACAAACACTTTTACACACAGACGCTTTTACACACAGACGCTTTTACACACAGAAGCTTTTACACACAGAAGCTTTTACACATAGACGTTTTTTCCCACAGACGCTTTTACACACAGACGCTTTTACACACAAACGCGTTTTACACATAGGCTCTTTTACACACAGATGCTTTTACACACAGACGCTTTTACACACAGAGCCTTTTACAATCCCCTTGTGGTGCACCCAGGTGGGGTTGAGCCCCTGAAAAATAAAATGAAATCAAGGGGGCCCAGGCTACTGACCCCCAAAATGCAAAAATGAAATCAGGGGAGTTCAACCCCACACGTTGCGCAAAGAGAAAATCATGAAAATCACCAGTCATCCAACTGAGGGGTTTGCAAAAATAAAATCAAGAGGTTCCAGAAACTAGACGACGGATGGCCCGAGAGCGTAGAGGAGCAGGGTCTTCTCTTGTTAGTATGGAGACGCAATATTAGAAACGATATATGAAAGCTCTGTTATAGGCAGTCGAGAAGAGGAGTATCAAGACAGGATAGTGAGAAGTGCAAAACAATAGTTTGCATCGCAAACACTTTTACAAACAGACGCTTTTACACTGACGCTTTTACACACAAAGCTTTTACCCACAGAAGCTTTTACACACAGAAGCTTTTACATACAGAAGCTTTTACACACAGAAGCTTTTACATACAAACACTTTTACACACAGACGCTTTTACACACAAACGCTTTGACACACAGACGCTTTTACACACTGACCCTTTTACACACAGACGCCTTTACACACAGACACTTTTACACACAGACGCTTTTGACACACAGACACTTTTTACACACAGACGCTTTGACACACAAACACATTTACACACAGACGCTTTTACACACAGACGCTTTTTACACACAAACGCTTTTTACACACAGACGCTTTGACACACAAACACATTTACACACAGAGGCTTTTACACACAAACGCTTTTACACAAAGACTTTTACACACAAACACTTTTACACACAGACGCTTTGACACACAGACGCTTTGACACACAGACGCTTTTACAACACAGCCACTTTTACACACAGAGACGGCTTTTTTCACACATACGCTTTTACACACAGACGCTTTTACGCCAGACGCTTTTACACTTTGCCGATCGACCCCTCATTTCGCGTGCGAAGGGTTGCTCCGGACAAGTAAAATCGTCATTTTTGCCGATCGACCCTCAATTTTCGTGTCGCAGGGTTGTGCTCGGCCAAGTAAAATCGCACTGTTACCTCAGTTTTTTGGCCGATCGAAGACCCTCATTTCCGTGTGAAAAAAAAAAAAAAAAAAAAAACGAAAGGGTTTGCTCCGGGACAAGTAAATCGCAGTTTTACCTCAGTTTTTGCCGATCGACCCTCATTTCGTGCGAAAGAGTTGCTCCGGCACAAGTAAAATCGCACTTTTACCTCAGTTTTTGCCGATCGACCCTCATTTCGTGCGAAAGGGTTGCTCCGGCACAAGTAAAATCGCACTTTTACCTCAGTTTTTGCCGATCGACCCTCATTTCGTGCGAAAGTGTTGCTCCGGGGCAAGTAAAATCGCACTTTTACCTCAGTTTTTGTCGATCGACCCTCATTTCGTGCGAAAGGGTTGACGTTTCGTGACTCACCGCCGGCACCACCCTCGGCCTAAAGAGAGAAAGATAAAGAAGGCGAAAGAGAGAAAAGAGAGAGAAAAGAGAGAGAGAGAGATGTGAGAAAAGATGTGAAGATGAGCAGATGTGAAGATGAGCAGATGTGAAGATGAGAAGATGTGAGAGAAGGTGTGAAGATGAGCAGATGTGAAGATGAGCAGATGTGAGAGAAGAGGGGAAGATAAGCAGATGTGAGCAGATGTGAATGAAGATGTGAAGATGAGCAGATGTGAAGATGAGAAGGTGTGAAGATGAGCAGATGTGAAGATGAGCAGATGTGAGAGAAGATGTGAGAGAGATGTGAGAGAAGATGTGAAGATGAGCAGATGTGAAGATGAGAAGATGTAGAAAGATGTGGGAAGAAGGTGTGAAGAGAGCGATGTTTGAAATGACAGATGTGAAGATGAGCAGATGTGAGAGAAGATGTTTGTTGAAGATGAGCAGATGTGAGATGAGCAGAGGTGGAGAGAAAGATGTGAAGATGAGCAGATGTGTGAAGATGAGAAGATTTGTGAGAGAGAAGGTGTTGAAGATGAGAAGATGTGAAAGAAGGTGTGAAGATGAGCAGATGTGAAGATGAGCAGATGTGAAGATGAGCAGATGTGAAGATGAACAGATGTGAAGATGAGAAGATGTGAAGATGAGAAGATGAGATACAGATGTGAAGATGAGAAGATGTGAAGATGAGAAGATGAGATACAGATGTGAAGATGAGAAGATGTGAAGATGAGAAGATAAGATACAGACCCCCACTATTGGAAGAACCCTGCGCTCAGACGCTCTCGGGAACAAAAAAAACACTAGCGCCAAAATGGAGAAAATCTGCTAACAAATCCATTTCGCAGCCTTCATGCAGCCAGTCCAAGACGATTTACGAGATCCAGCTGCAAAAGACATTGCGCATGCAGCCAAAGCAAGAAGCAACCTTGACGCAGCCATTCCAATGCGATCTGCGGAGACTGAGTTGCAAAACACAAGAGAACTACGCGCAATGGCATCGGAAATTGTAGCTCCAAAACCGGGATCTCGACACCATAGCGAAAAAAAGACGATTTTGAAGCACTTTTTAAAAGGATTTTTAGAAGGAAAATCACTAGCGCCAAAATGGAGAAAATCTGCTGACAAATCACTGTGGCAGCCTTCATGCAGCCACTCCAGTACGATTTACGAGATCCAGCTGCAAAAGACAATAGTATTACCAATTGCAGCCACAGCACGAAGCAACCTTGACGCAGCCATTTACACTGCGGGAACGATCCTACAGTTGCAAAGCACAATGGAATTCCATCGGCAACTCATCCACCAGCAACACTTGCAATCCCATTTACATTGCGGGAACGATCCTAGAGTTGTAAATCACAATGGAATTCCATCGGCAACTCATCCACCAGCACCACTTGCAATCCCATTTACATTGCGGGAACGATCCTACAGTTGCAAAGCACAATGGAAT
>CAMXCT020003487.1:23392-33392 GCA_947184155.2 Cladocopium goreaui
GGAAGGAACCTGATGGAATCTCATTGGACTTGCTACTTTCGAATTATTTTGACACCTGTATCTCACCAATCTCTCTCCACCATGATCAACTTGCACTCTCTAATGAGATTCCATCAGGTTCCTTCCTTTGTGATGACCAAAGATGAAAATTCAAGAAAAAACAATGAATCATGATAACACCAAAGATATCCCAATACATGAATCTTTATGAATGCCAAGAACATGTGGACTTATCCACCCCTTGTTTAATTATTCTGGTGACCATCAATGCCATGGATATTGTATGATATTATGGTGTTGGGGGTGCCCCAATGGAAGAACTGATCCTGAATGCCCAGTACATGTGGACTCACCCACCCCTTGTTTAATTATTCTGGTGACCATAAATCCCATGAATATTATGGTGCCAAAGGTGTCCTGATGAATGAATGTTCAGTACGTATGGACTCACCCACCCCTTGATTAATTATTCTGACCTGATCTGGGATTACGCAAGGGGCCCGAAACAGATAGAAACAGTTTACCATGGTCCCGCAGCGCCTTTCCCATGGACTTGCTCTGCTTGAGATGGAGCATTTGGGCTGCAGCAATGCTGTTCCCAACTGTGCAAGAACCTTGCTGTCCACGCCGGATCGTCTTCACGGAGCTGTGCTAGGACACGTGTCAGGAACCATGGCTGCAGTATCCCGAGGCGGAACACGAGGCAGCACAATGAGCTAAAACAGCTGAAATTAAACCATGGGGTGGGTCACATCTCAAAATTAAACCAACTCAACTTTCTTCAGGATCTTAAGGAGGTGGGTGGACCCCCTGTTTTCGTAAGATTTTTTAAATTAAACCAAACAAAATTAAACCTAACTCAGTGTCCACCCGGTTTAATTTAGCTAGTGCATCCCGCATGGAAATTGTAGCTCCAAAACCGGATCTCGACGCCAGAGCGAAAAAAAGACGATTTTGAAGCACTTTTGAAAAGGATTTTTAGAAGGAAAATCACTAGCGCCAAAGTGGAGAAAATCTGCTGACAAATCACTGTGGCAGCCTTCATGCAGCCACTCCAATACGATTTACGAAGTCCAGCTGCAAAAGACAATAGTATTACCAATGCAGCCACAGCACGAAGCAACCTTGACGCAGCCATTACAATGCGATCTGCAGAGACTGAGTTGCAAAACACAATAGAACTACGCGCAACGGCGTCGGAAATTGTAGCTCCAAAACCGGATCTCGACGCCAGAGCGAAAAAAAGACGATTTTGAAGCACTTTTTAAAAGGATTTTTAGAAGGAAAATCACTAGCGCCAAAATGGAGAAAATCTGCTGACAAATCACGCAAAAGACAATAGTATTACCAATGCAGCCACAGCACGAAGCAACCTTGACGCAGCCATTACAATGCGATCTGCAGACACTGAGTTGCAAAACACAATAGACGCAACGGCGTCGGAAATTGTAGCTCCAAAACGGATCTCGACGCCAGAGCGAAAAAAAGACGATTTTGAAGCACTTTTTAAAATGATTTTTAGAAGGAAAATCACTAGCGCCGAAATGGAAAAAATCTGCTAACAAATCACTGTCGCAGCCTTCATGCAGACTCCAAGACGATTTACGAGATCCAGCTGCAAAAGACAATAGTATTACCTATGCAGCCACAGTACGAAGCAACCTTGACGCATCGGCCTATTACAAACTAATGCGACTCCTGCAGAAGTACTGAGTTGGCAAAACTCAGACGCAATAGAACTCTACGACGCGGGGCAACGGCGTCAGAAATTGTAGCTCCAAAACCGGATCTCGACGCCAGAGCGAAAACAAGACGATTTTGAAGCACTTTTTAAAAGGATTTTTAGAAGGAAAATCACTGGCGCCAAAATGGAGAAAATCTGCTAACAAATCACTGTCGCAGCCTTCATGCAGCCACTCCAATACGATTTACGAGATCCAGCTGCAAAAGACAATAGTATTACCAATGCAGCCACAGCACGAAGCAACCTTGACGCAGCCATTTACACTCCGGGAACGATCCTACAGTTGCAAAGCACAATGGAATTCCATCGGCAACTCATCCACCAGCAACACTTGCAATCCCATTTACATTGCGGGAACGATCCTAGAGTTGTAAATCACAATGGAATTCCATCGGCAACTCATCCACCAGCACCACTTGCAATCCCATTTACATTGCGGGAACGATCCTACAGTTGCAAATCACAATGGAATTCTGTCGACCGCACATGCACGAAAAACAGTTGAAACCTCATTTACAATGCGGAACCGATCCGAGCATGATCCGCCCATGATCCGACCACACACGAGACCGTCTCGCAACCGTCGCACCGCAGAGGTAGATCATCGAGGTTCGGGGACGGACTTTGTATGGAAAAACATAGGGCTTCGTGTATCTGCTATCTCTCAAAAACGCATTTCATGCGAGACTTCCTTCAAAACTCCATCGGCAACTCATCCACCAGCAACATTTGCAATCCCATTTACATTGCGGGAATGATCCTAGAGTTGCAAATCACAATGGAATTCCATCGGCAACTCATCCACCAGCACCACTGGCAATCCCATTTACATTTCGGGAACGATCCTACAGTTGCAAATCACAATGGAATTCTGTCGACCGCACATGCACGAAACACAGTTGAAACCCCATTTACAATGCGGAACCGATCCGAGCATGATCCGCTCATGATCCGACCACACACGAGACCGTCTCGCAACCGTCGCACCGCAGAGGTAGATCATCGAGGTTCGGGGACGGACTTTGTATGGAAAAACATAGGGTTTCGTGCATCTGCTATCTCTCAAAAACGCATTTCGTGCGAGACTTCCTTCAAAACTCCATCGGCAACTCCTCCACCAGCACCACTTGCAATCCCATTTACATTGCGGGAACGATCCTAGAGTTGCAAATCACAATGGAATTCCATCGGCAACTCATCCACCAGACAGTTGCAAATCACAATGGAATTCTGTCGACCGCACATGCACGAAACACAGTTGAAACCCCATTTACAATGCGGAACCGATCCGAGCATGATCCGCCCATGATCCGACCACACACGAGACCGTCTCGCAACCGTCGCACCGCAGAGGTAGATCATCGAGGTTCGGGGACGGACTTTGTATGGAAAAAACATAGGGTTTCGTGCATCTGCTATCTCTCAAAAACGCATTTCGTGCGAGACTTCCTTCAAAACTCCATCGGCAACTCCTCCACCAGCACCACTTGCAATGCCATTCTAACTCTTTCTTTGACTAACTCTTTCCCTGACATTCTAAAAGTTACAATTAACTCTGTCCCTAACTAACTCTTTCCCTCACTAACTCTTCCTTTGACTAACTCTTTCCTGACAGTCTAACTCTTTCTTTGACTAAATCTTTCCCTGATGAACTCTTTCCCTAACTAACTCTTTCCCTCACTAACTCTTTCTTTGACTAAATCTTTCCCTGATGAACTCTTTCCCTAACTAACTCTTTCCCTCACTAACTCTTTCTTTGACTAACTCTTTCCCTGATGAACTCTTTCCCTAACTAACCTTTCCCTGACTAACTCTTTCTTTGACTAACTCTTTCCCTGATGAACTCTTTCCCTAACTAACCTTTCCCTGACTAACTCTTTCTTTGACTAACTCTTTCCCTGACATTCTAAAAGTCCGTAACACGGAAGTTTCTCCCCCTAAACTTCCTTTGAACATGCATTAACACGCAGCATCAAGGAATGTAGCACACCTAGCACACCATGTTGGACTGCAAAGCATACATGTTGCATCCCGTCGTACATGTTGCATCACGTCGCATCAGGGCCGCCTTTATAGGGCTGTAGGTTGGCGACCTACGGGTCATATGGTGGTTGGTGGGCTGCCTTTGGGGCTGTAGGTTGGCGACCTACAGGTCTTATGGTGGTTGCTGGGCCGCCGTTAGGGCTGTTATGGTGGTTGTTGGGCCGCCTTTAGGGCTGTAGGTTGGCGACCTACGGGTCATATGGTGGTTGCTGGGCTGGCTTTAGGGCTGTAGGTTGGCGACCTACGGGTCTTATGGTGGTTGCTGGGCCGCCTTTAGGGCTGTTATGGTGGTTGGTGGGCCGCCTTTAGGGCTGTAGGTTGGCGACCTACGGGTCATATGGTGGTTGCTGGGCCGGCTTTAGGGCTGTAGGTTGGCGACCTACGGGTCATATGGTGGTTGTTCGGCCGGCTTTAGGGCTGTAATGGTAGTTGCTGGGCCGGCTCTGGGCTGTAGGTTGGCGACCTACTTGTCTTATGGTGGTTGCTGGGCTGCCTTTACGGCTGTAGGTTGGCGACCTGGGGTTCTTATGCTGGTTGCTGGGCCGCCTTTAAGGCTGTTATTGTGGTTGTTGGGCCATCTGTAGGGTCGTAGGTTGGCGACCTTTACGGGTCTTATGGTGGTTAATGGGCCGGCTTTAGGGCTGTGGGTTGGCGACCTATGGGTCTTACGGTGCTTGCTGGGCCGCATTTAAGGCTGTAGGTTGGCGACCTACGGGTCATATGGTGGTTTGTGGGCTGCCTTTGGGGCTGTAGGCTGGCGACCTATGGTGGTTGCTGGGCTGCCTTTAGGGCTTTTATGGTGATTGTTGGACCACCTTTAGGGCTGTAGGTTGGCGACCTACGGGTCTTATGGTGGTTGCTGGGCCGACTTTAGGGCTGCAGGTTGGGGACCTACGGGTCTTATGGTGGTTGCTGGGCCGCCTTTAGGGCTGTTATGGTGGTTGTTAAGCTTTGCTTTAGGGCTGTAGGTTGGCGACCTACGGGTCATATGGTGGTTGCTGGGCCGGCTTTAGGGCTGTAGGTTGGCGACCTACGGGTTATATGGTGGTTGTTCGGCCGGCTTTAGGGCGACCTACGGGTCTTATGGTGGTTGCTGGGCCGCCTTTAGGACTGTTATGGTGGTTGTTGGACCGCCTTTAGGGTCGTAGATTGGCGACCTACGCGTGATATGGTGGTTGCTGGGCCGGCTTTGGGGCTGTAGGTTGGCAACCCACGGGTCTCATGGTGGTCCCTTGGCCGGCTTTGGTGCTTTAGGTTGGCGACCTACGGGTCTTGTGGTGGTTGCTGGGCCAGCTTTAGCTGTAGGTTGGCAACCTACGGGTCTGATGGTGGTTGCTGGGCCGGGTTTAAAGCTGTAGGTTGGCGACCTACGGGTCTTATGGTGGTTGGTGGGCCGGCTTTGGGGCTGTAGGTTGGCAACCTACAGTCTTATGGTCGTTGGTGGGCCGGGTTTGGGGCTGTAGGTTGGCAGCCTACGGGTCTTATGGTGGTTGGTGGGCCGGCTTTGGGGCTGTAGGTTGCCACGTTTGAAACTGTAGGTTGGCAGCCTACGGGTCTTATGGTGGTTGGTGGGCCGGCTTTGGGGCTGTAGGTTGGCAACCTACGGGTCTCATGGTGGTTCCTGGGCCGGGTTTGGGGCTGTGGGTTGGCAACCTACGGGTCTCATGGTGGTTGGTGGGGCCGGGTTTGAGGCTGTAGGTTGGCAACCTACAGGTCTTATGGTGGTTGGTGGGCCGGGCTTGGGGCTGTAGGTTGGCAACCTGCGGGTCTCATGGTGGTTTCTAGGCCGGCTTTGGGGCTGTAGGTTGGCAACCTACAGGTCTTATCAAGGAACACGTCAGGTACCCCTCAACCCTGTACCCCCTGTATGGGGGCAACCATAAGCCTAGGTATAGACCAGGTGTATACCTTACTTCTATGGGAGCAGTATGGGATGCTTATGGGTGTGTTATGGGAAAACAGCTGGCTTGTGGCATGGGTGTGTTATGGGAAAACAGCTGGCTTGTGGCATGTCCAACCACTAGTTCACAAAATAGCACCATATATAATAAGTAAGTTGAACAAAGGCAAACACAAGCTGTTGCCACTCACCATACACATACAATCTCACCGATTCTTCACCCCTTCCCTGAACCATCAGGGCTTGTGCTTTTGGTCCTTTGCGCTGTGTCTGAATCTTCTCTGGTGAAACTGGTTTGTGACACATCATTTTCTTTTTTTTTGTCTTTTTTATCGCTACGTTTCTCCTTTTTAGCTTTCTTGTTCTTCTTTTTTTTGTCCTTGTTTTTTTGCTTCTTCGCCTTCGGCGATGAAAACAAGTTTTCCATATCAAACGAATCTGTTGACAAAGAATCCTCAGCTGCAAAAAAGGCAGCTGCATTCACAGGACGAGACGATGACGCTGCAGCATCAGCAGCGCTGGCCACACCGCCAGAAGAAGTCGCTCCCCCAGATCCCTCGACAACAGGCTCAGGTGTGTCAAACAGTTTGGTCTCATCCGTCACCCGTCGTCTCTTTCTCATAGGCTTTGCCTTTGCATCATCACCGCCGCCTCTCTGCCGTTAAAGAGACAGAGAGAAGGAAAACCCATAAAACAAACAAAACATGCTTAGCTTGCACGCGCAATCGAGTACCCGAACCCCAATTTTTCATAAACCCGACCTTGTTCTTCCGGCTTTTCTCGGAGACCTTGTTCAGGAAAACAACCCCATGTGCTTTTCCAAACACGGTTTGTTGACAACTAGGAAACAAAACCAGGAAAGCAGAACCCCCTGCGGGTGAAAAACTAAAACCTGTTTCTAAAAACTCATGAGAGCTAGCTACCAGCCCGCAAACGCTCAGCTTCTTGCATCCCTTGTGCCAGCGCTGATCGCACGGTTTCTATGCTGGGTCGTTTGCTGCAATCCTTGCAGGTGCTTTTTCTTGCACCATCTGTGTTTGTTGACACAAGATGAAGCAAACAAAAACGAAACGGGGAAATCAATCAATGTTGAAAGCTTAGACTCTTCCAGCTAGCCGAGGAACACGACCTTTCATGTGATGGTTGTGCCATAAGTACTGCACCACAAAGGACAAGCAAGCCAGCATGGTACGGTTTGGATTACCCTCTTCCCACGACATGGATGTGCTCTTCGTGGGATGCCCTGCGGGGTAGTATCCCTCGAAAGCCCTTTTGTTCCAGTCCATGACAATGCTGGCGCCTTTGTGTCCCGGTGCCAAAGCTTTGATGATCTCAGGCGTTTCGTGCTGTTTTTGAGCACGTTCGTCCACCCTGCGAGTGGTAAACTCTCTGAACTTTTGCCCCATCAACCTCTCGTCCACCTTCTCTTTGATGTCCTTGAAATTGGCTTGAACCTCTTCGAACGGCATTTGTTTGAAGCATTGGTCAGCAAGCTCGTCAGGTAGATGCTGTTTGGAGATGCCCGTGCTAATATTCAGCATGTCCAGCACCAGCTGTGACTGAACCCCAACCTCTAAGTCGGGACACTCTGCAACCACAATGCTGTAGACAAGGCTCTTCTTGGTCACGTTCTTCTCTCCGAATTTGACGATCGGCTTCCCTATGACAAGCAAAATCCGTCTCAACATTTCCTCCGTCAGAAGGTGCAGCGATTTGCATTCAATCGCGTGTTGCAACAAGCGCCCACAATCACCATCCACCTTCAGCAAAGAACCAAAATGCTTGGCACAGTGAGGAAGTTCGCTAGGAGAACCTTGGCTGAAAATGCACAGGAAACGGTGGTTGGTCTTCTATGCTTGCTAAAGTTGCTAAAGCTTCAACCATCGCCTACCATGTCAAAAGGCAGACACGCAAACAAACACAGACACCACAAACAAACAAACAAACAACCAACCAGGCAAGCAAGCAAGCAAGCAAGCAGAAAAAGGAAAGAAGGAAAAAGAAGGAAAGAAGGAACAAGAAGGAACAAGAAGGAAAAAGAAGGAAAGAAGGAAAGAAGGAAAGAAGGAAGGAAAGAAGGAGGAAAAGAAAGAAGTGAAAGAAAAATAATAAAAAAGAAAGAACAAATGGACGTAGCTTAACGTACCGTAATGTAATGCAAGGTAATGTAGTGTAACAGAACTGAACACAAATACAAGCGAAACTTGAGAAAACAAAGCGGGCAAGACTGCAAGGGCTTAGCATAAGATATGATGGACTGACAGATGAAAATGACAAGCAACCAACCAACCGAACAAACACACCCAGAAGAAAAGAAACAAATCAAAGCAAGACAAAACCGCGAAGAAAAAAACAAAACCAACCTACCAACCAACCAACAAACAAATAACCAAACTCACCAAGAAAGCCCACCAACCAACCAACCAAGAGAGGCACAAATACTAACAATACAAAGAAAAAGAAAGAAAGAAACAAAGAAACAATCAAACAACCAAACAACCGTGCAAACAACAAAACATAGAAAGAAAGAAAGAAAGAACCAACAAAGCAAGCAAACAAACAGACAACCAGCCACGCAAAAAGCAAAAAACAAACAAGGAAACGAACACTCAAACACACAAACCAACCAACGAACCAACCAACCAACAAACAAACAAAACGATTTAGGAACAGCATGCAAACACCCTCTAGTCAACTGTGAGCTACAAGCAACAGATTTTGACAGGAACGCCAGCAAACTCTTCTTTGTTGTCTCCTTCGACAACACCAACGCCAGCTACAAACGTGCAGTGAAGGAATTGAAGTCGGTCACGCGCATCTTCCATTGACATGTCTGTGGGGGTGTGCAAAAATTGGTACTCCGCCAGCTGCCACCCCAAGCTGCAATACTTTTGAAAACCTAATGACACAAAGTACGCCCCATCCGTTTTCCTTTGGAAAACAGATTCCCTTTGCAGCAAACACGCTGGCCACAAAGCGCTGATGGACTCAAATGTTGGCGCAGTGAAGCGTAAAGCTTGAAGCGCTGCAACTGCCGTTTCATCTGCTTGAGTTCCAGATGGTTTGACTTCCTGGGGGCCCAAAACAGATCAGTCACCAGGCGCACACAAAAAAAAGCCATTCGACCAAAAGACATTGGGCAGACACGCAAAGAAATAAACAAAGAAGCAAGCAAATAAACAAAAAAGCAAACAACACATTTCACGGCCACTGAAAACCTGGGTCGATCTGTGGTTTTTATCAATTTATCACTCATTCCATGCATGATGATAGTGAAATTGGGAAGGTTGTTCTAGGCGCTGCTTCGAAAAAAGACTTGGCCCAAAAACAAGCCGTCTCAGTCCTTGTCATCACCTGTCTTCAGAGCATGCGTGGCTACCCGGAAGACTTCAGGTTCTGGTGACAGCAATGCCTTTGATGGTCGTGGATTGAAGTTGTCCGCAACTACGTTGTGGGTTTTTCCATGGATTGCCAGCTCACCAGGGACAAGTCGCACTACTCTTGTTGGCAAGGCATTCAGCCTCTCTGAGGTTGCCATGCAAAAGAAAGCTCGGGTCATGCTGATGTCTTTTTTCCTGCTAGCCCTTGCAGGATTTGTCAAGTCCTGCAAGATATCTTCTTGCGATGTCTTGGTATTGCTGATTCCAGAGAACATTCTGTGGATGTAGGGGTAAGCAGAAGCTCGAGACCAGCCATGGGCCCGTGCTTTGGCATACACCCATCTCACTGCGCGAAGCTTGTTCCAATGAATGTCGTCCAATGCTTGTTTCAAGGCCTTGGCTAACAGGCGCCCTCTTTTGAAATGCATGTGGACTTTCTGCATGAAGTAATAACCAGCCCTCCAACTACTGTAGTTGCTGCTGTTTATGTGCCAAACAATGCTATAGGCTATAGGTGCTGACGAGATTCCAAGCGATCCGGGTGTGTTTCACTCCCCAAGGATCTCTCAGCATCGAGAACTACATTGGCACACTCTGCAATCCGGTCCCATGCGGCGAGTGCTTCCGGATCATTGAGTCGTTGATCCAAAGCCGCTGCAAATTGTTCAGGACATGTGTCTGAGTAGTGAAGCATGAACCAAGCCCGCTCGCTGCACATGCAAACGGTCAACTTCCAAAAAGAACCCAGAGTTTCTAGCTCTTCCTCACCCGCACTGGTGACACCTTGCGTCCACCGCACACCCAGCCGGGCCAAAATGACTTGGTTGTGTATTTGAGAAAAAAGTTCATGGATTTCATCTTTGATCCACGCTTGACGAGCCCTGTTTGCTTGGAACAGTCGGTTCAGCGCGTCGTCTCTTGCTGCCCTCATGC
>CAMXCT020003487.1:38392-63283 GCA_947184155.2 Cladocopium goreaui
GATGCATGGCTGGGTTCACACAGGCCGAAGGGGGCGGCGAAAGCCACAGCTGACTTACCACGAACCGTTTCCGCCGCAGGACTTAAAAGAATGGTCAACGAACTGGCTACCCTCAGGAAAACGATGGATGCCTGGTCATGGAACATATCAAACACAAGTTGTTGAACCCCTGCGACGCCACAGGTTGCCTTGAAAAAGGCGGGCAGACGAATCAATCAACAAAAATTCAACCAGTAAGTAGGTCAGCGTCCACAAAACATAAACTGAAAGACCTGATCTTGCAAAATCGGCTGCCCGCACCAGCCGCTGCAGCTACATAAGAATTCCAGCTCCATTCCATTTTCCACACCTTGTCGGAGGCTGCTCTAGTGAAACAGGTTGGCTCATGCCAAAATGTTGCATCCAAGGCCGCAGTGGTGTGCTTCAGGGAGGGGTGTGCAGCACATGGGTAGGGTGAACTTGAGCGGAAAAACCATTGCACCGTCATTCTTAGTGCACTCAAGAATTCCAGCTCCATTCCATTTTCCACACCTTGTCGGAGGCTGCTCTAGTGAAACAGGTTGGCTCATGCCAAAATGTTGCATCCAAGGCCAAACTTCCAACTTTCCCGCATCACCACAACTGCGGCCAGATTGTCTCAGGAATAAAAGTCCTTTTGAAGAAAATGGCTTTCTCCAGCACGCTTGAGTATACATTGCAGAGGTTCTTAATCCGGCTTTTCGTCTCTAAAGACAGGCTTCGATCATAGGTGCTAACAGAAGCCTCCTGCAAGTATATCTCAAGCACTCTTGTTGATAGCCATCTTCCTTTTCGCCTCACAAACTCTGCATCCTCGGTGGCTGCTAGCCAGTACGTGGCTCCACCTGGTCGCAAGGAACAAGGAAAACTGGAAAGTTCCATCCCTTCTTTGCGCCAGGCCAAGTGCTGCTAGCAGACAAGCAAACTTTCGCCTCAACGTAGCGGGGGACTGATGCCAGAGTAAAGCTGAAGGTGCCAAAGGTCTGAAAACGGCACTCGGCAATCTGACAACGTCTTCAGGGTCAATCCTGCTGGACTGGTGACGCGCAGCCCGACCCCGTGTCTTGGGGGCTCTGATCATCAGCAGCGCTGACTGTTGTCCTGGTGCCGCATCTTCTGGTAAAACCAAATCCTGGCGTCTCGATGCCAAGACTTCACCAATCCTAAGAACACCACTCCATGTCATTGAAATGATTGCTGCTTCACGTGTCCAACCCCAGAGAAGTGAGAGTGTCACACAGGCTATCATCACTGATAATGGCATGGCAGCATTGTGTTCATGAGGTTCGTCAACGACCCAGTTGAATGCTAAATCCCAAGCAACTGCGATATTGCGTCGCAGGCTGGGGCGTTTCGCAGTGACAGCATTGATGGTCTCGCTGAAACGTCCATACGACTTTCCAGCCTGATACATGTCCTTGCCATACGCAACAAGCATCTCAGCAACCTCGTCATAGTCGATGTTGCCAGGCTCTAAAAGGGCCTCAAGGGTTGTCCTGCAGTTTTCAGCCAGCCATGTATCGAACGCTGTCAGGAGAATTTCACGTCGGTCTCGTGTTTGTTGCAACACAACGCGATCAGCTTGCAGAACGACTCCACTACGTCGTTCGGCTCTTTCTGCTTCTCCAGTTCCAGACGGCTGCATTGGCATGGCGCATGAGCTGAGAACGAGATTAGCGAAAACTACCCTAAAAATCAGGCTCCATTTAATTTTGGGTCTAAACCTTTCATTTCCCCGGGGCAAGCTCCAAAGAGAAGTCCAGACCTGAGAGGTGAGGGGACGAAGAAAGAGGCAAAATCCAAGTCCGATAATGGGCAGAATTATTTGGGCGTAAGTCCAAAACCCGAGACATTGAGCAGGGGAGCTATCTGAAAATCCATGGCCAGGACAGAGACAATTACTTTACTTCGTGTGATCCCCACCATGACATGTCAGGACATGTCAGGACGTATATTTGGACAAATCTTGAATATATTCTGACATTCTATCTGACATATATTCTGGCATTCTATCTGGCAATCTATCTGACATATATTCTGACATTCCACCTGGCATTCTATCTGGCATTCTATCTGGCATTCTATCGGGTATTCTATCTGGCATTCTATCTAGCATTCTATCTGACATTCTATCTGGCATTCTATCTGACATATGTTCTGACATTCTATCTGGCATTCTATCTGGCATTCTATCTGGCATTCTATTTGTCATTCTATCTGGCATTCTATTTGTCATTCTATCTGGCATTCTATCTGGCATTCTTTCTGGCATTCTATCTGGCATTCTTTCTGACATTCTATCTGGCATTCTATCTGGCATTCTATCTGGCATTCTATCTGGCATTCTATCTGGCATTCTATCTAGCATTCTATCTGACATTCTATCTGGCATTCTATCTGACATATGTTCTGACATTCTATCTGGCATTCTATCTGGCATTCTATTTGTCATTCTATCTGGCATTCTATCATTCTATCTGGCATTCTATCTGGCATTCTTTCTGGCATTCTATCTGGCATTCTTTCTGACATTCTTTCTGACATTCTATGGTCGTGGTTGAGGTCCGGCAGGGAACACTGGGCGTGGATGGTCGTGGTTGAGGTCCGGCAGGGAACACTGGGCGTGGATGGTCGTGGTTGAGGTCCGGCAGGGAACACTGGGCGTGGATGGTCGCGGTTGAGGTCCGGCAGGGAACACTGGGCGTGGATGGTCGCGGTTGAGGTCCCGCAGGGAACACTGGCGTGGATGGTCGTGGTTGAGGTCCGGCAGAGAACACTGTGGATCGCGGGTCGCAGTTGAGCAAGGACGACGAGGACGACGAGGACGACGAGGAGGACGAGGAGGAGGAGGAGAGGAGGACGAGGCAGGAGGAGGCGGAGGAGGAGGAGGAGAAGGAGGAGAAGGAGGAGAAGGAGGAGAAGGAGGAGGAGGCAACTGACATAAAATCTAACAACCCTCACCTGGCAGGTGGGGAAAAAGCAACAAGGATGTAAAGCCGAACCCATCCTGCTGTAGCTCTGGAGAACTGGCGGGAATGCAGACTAGCAACCTGCCTTTCAGAGAGGAAGTCCAAAATTGAGAAGAGAGCAGGCTCAGGAAGCAATCTGTTTCTGGTGGGGGCATCTGCTGTGTTGAGCCTCGTTGGTGCAAAACCATAAGCTGGGTGGAGATTCCCTGCGATTGCCAAGGCACAGCCCCAAAGAAGAGAGGGGCGCAAAGCTCTGGCTGATGATCTGCCTTTGCCATGTGCTCCTTTTGCGACTCTGGAGTCAAGTAGCGCACAAAATCTCAGCCTACCACCCTTTTGCACAAGGTGGTGAAAAAGCTTCACAAGGGAATTGCTCTCCAGCACGTTAATGTGCGCTGGTTTCCTCCAGTGCCAGTCATCAATAGTTTTCCACCCCTCTTGCATCAACACATCATTCAGCACGACACTTTCGATCTGCACAGGTTTTGGTTCAGGTAGGGCCGCATGTCTCAGTTTGAGGGCAGCGCAGATCTTGTCAGCAATAAAATCAGCAAGGCCAGGGTGGTAGATCGCCGAAGCCTTTGTGAGCTGTCCCTCAATCTTGACATGTTGATGGCCACCTGTGCAGCGGGCATTGATGCTCGCCATGTCAAGGTCGTACCCCAGCCATCTAAAGGGCTTTCGATGAATGCTCCCAAAAACGCAAGAGTCTGTGATTGCTTCCACAAAACCAAGCTGAAGTAAAAACTGCCAAAAAGGAAGCCATGCCATCTTTGACAATTGTGGTTGCTCCAGCAGCGCGATCACTGCATACCTCCACGCTACCCAAAGGATAGAGAGGCATCTGAATGCAATGAGGTTGCCAAGGTAGGTCTTAGGGTTTGTCCTCTCAAAACCCAAAGGCTGCGCATAGGAGCGCGACGCAGGGTGCTGCGCTGGTGAAAAGGTGGCGCACACTGGTTCGCAAATGACACTCTTGAACCTACGCTCGGCAATCATCTGGTAGATCCACTCAACAAGCCTAAGATCTCGCAAGTCATAGTGTTTGCTGTTTGAGAGGTCTATAGGCGGACAAACTTCAAGTCCTCTGGCTGCAAGTGCTTTTGACAAAACTCCAGAGCCCCCACAGATCTCAACCGCATCAATAGAAGGGCAGCTGTTTTGGTGGGGCAGGGAAATCTTCAGCTACAGGCTCCGCATCAACATCACACCCAAGCTGCCGCAACTGGCTTCTAGCTTCATTGTCAAGGAGAGTGTATGCTCCCTTTCTGTCTCCTCCAAGCCAAAGGGTTTCAGAGAGCTCCTCAGAAATGGGCTTTGCTGTGATCGCCCCCTTCTGCATGGAAGCGTCTGTCGCAAAAATCTCATTGTGATATGGCACAGAGATGTCGGTGACAGCGACAAGCCCTAGAACACTGGCAAGCGTGAGCTCGTCAGCAACAGCCCTGGGAAGAGGCAAAACATCATTCGCCTCTTCTGTTGATTGAGGCCCAAGGCTAAAAATCTTTGACAAAATGCAGCTACACACTCTCCGATACATGAAGACTGAGACCCAATTCCCTGCAAGCCTTGATGCAAGGGCCTTTGATATGATGGGCAGCGCAGCTGACTTCAGTGAGAGTGCGATCATTGGAATCCTTTTGGCAGCTGGTGCTGAGACGGTCACAACACCCGCTGACCTAGAAAGATGGTCTGAAAAGACCTCAGCTCCAATGACCTTGAAATTCTCCTCACCTCGAATCATCTTTTCTGGAGAGCCAAAAACGCCTGCCTCCTTGTAAGTCTCCTCAGCTTTCTCAAGGCACCTGACAGATGCTGAATCCTCAGGGCTGATCTTCAAGCTTTCTCTCGAAACTGCAAAGTAGTCATCAATGACCAGTCCTTCCCACAGTGGGCCCTTGGGGAAGAGATGATGCCGCAAAACAGATGACTCCTCCGCCAACAAACCACTCCTCTGTAAAAGCTCAGCATGACTGGAGAGGGCAAACTCAACTCCCAGGTGATCACCCTGGAACAGGCTCTTGAAACCAAGCCAGACAGAGGAAATTTTGTTGCGTTTCACTGTCTTCTTCCTTGGCTTACCATATCTATCTCCATCCTCTTCACGTGACCCAGGCTTCTGCACTTCATTCACCAGAGCCTCAAAAGCCTCAGAGCTACCAAAAAGATCAGCTGGGAACTCAAAAGGGAGCTGATTGGAACTGGCTCTTTCTCGTGAAACAAGGCTCTGATGATAAAAATCCTTCCGGTCTGAAGCACAACCAATGAGCCGCATGTTCAGGGGGCAGTGGAAAGAGGAGATGTTTGGCCCAGCAGGTAGGAAACAGGATGGCCCTTGAACGTGCCTCTCACGTGAGTTGAACCATCTCCTATCGCCAATCTGTCTGTCTGTGGTTGAGTTCTTATGGGCATTGAAGACCCTGCACGCAAGTCCACTGTGGTGGGGCTTGTGAAAGATAGCAAGGAGCCCTCTAGCATCCCAAATTCGCGCTAGCGCGAGGTTCTGCTCATAGTTCTCTCTGCTGAAGTCAGGGCCATCGAGGCATCCAGAGCGACCATGAGCGAGCACTTCAGGCTCCAGGAAGGGAAGCCACAAAATGTCTGTGAGGTACTCAGCCATGTCCCACTGCCCAGTGCCTGAAAGCTTCAGGCGATCTGCTTGAAGACTGCGGTAGGGATTCACTGGTGAAAACTTCTCCTTGGTCTGAAAGGCATGCTCCTTCTCGATCCTGCCACAGACCTGTAACGGTCGTGGTGCTTCCTCAGAGACCCCTGCATAGAGATCAGTACAAAAGGCCTCATGTGAGCTGGCAAAATGCTCAAGCTCGGTCGATCTTGCAATGAATTCAAAACCAGATCGACCCGGGGGCAAATCAAAAGAGACCTGATTCTGCCATAGATTGCCAGGTGATTGGCATTCGGTCTCCTCCCCAGGGCTGAAATGGGAACAAAGGCATTGCCGTTGTGGATGTAATTCAAAGCCATCACAACGACATGCAAGGCTCGCTGAAGACAGAGTCGAGTCCATTTGCGAGCACTCAGCCTGGAGGTAGCCTGAGCATCAAAAAGTCCAAGATGCGGGGCAGGCACTGGAAAGACAGCGGAAGCAGGGCTAGAGCCACAGCGTTTGATGTGGAAAGACCTGGCAAGAAAGGCAGCAAATGGAGTTCTGGTCCTTAGGATCCATCTTGGGAGGGCTGAAAGGATTTGAGCAATAGAGACCTCCTCCTCAAGCCGAGCATCATCACCGGCTACTGCTCTTCCTCTTGTGGTGTGCTTGTCTGTTGGCCTTTCTGGCCCCTTCCACCTCCCTTTCCCTTTTGCTTCTTTTTCGGCGCTGCAGTGGTTGCTGGTTGGTCGCTGCTGTTGCTGTTGTTGGTGCGATGTGCTCCAGTCTGAGCTGCAACCACTTCCGACCTGCGGGTCGAGATGACATCCATCTCCTTCAAGTATTGCAACGCCGTGGTGACCCAGCGTTGGTGAGCCGTGGGGGCAAATGGTCGAGGCAGGGCTGCTGACATCACCGACTTGTTGGTGAACAGTGCCTGGGGTGGGTCCTCCGTCAATGACAACAGGAGGCCCACCTGCATGTTCCCATTGTCCATAGCAGTCTGCTCCAGGCACACGAACAACAAACTCAGGGCATCCTTTGCAGCTTGGTGATTGTCCTCCATCATGTGGTTGAGGACCAGAGCAACCTGCCAGGTGATGAGACCAATGTCCCGGCAACGTCCAAAGCCCCCAATCCTCTCCAAGTACTGCGTCGGAGTAATGCCCCTGTTTCTCAAAGTCAGCATTTCGACTTCTGCTGCAACTGCTGGCTGCATCCTCCGTGCCATCTGTTGCAAAACACTGACAAAGAATGTCCCTTTCTGCGCAGCAAGTTCTGCCTGTAATTTTGCCCGGCTCACTGCTCCCTTTGTGGACAAGGAGGTCGAGGCTGAGCTCAAGTCTTGAAAGGGGTCTGATGAGGTGGCTGTGAGGTGAGACACCAGAGTCGTGAGTGCCTGCGACTGGACCAACATGGCTTTGGCTAAGTCCTGAGGTTCTGATGGGATCTCTAGGCTCATCTCCTGTGCTTCCCCTTCTGAAAAAGTGACATGTGGGGACTTGGCATTCGAAGCTGAACTTTTGGGCCGCGGCATCTCCTTCAACAACTGAGCTGCAGGAGTGGAGAGATCTGACGATCCAGGCATAGCTGATGCACCTAGTGGTCTCCTCAATGCAGATGGCCTGTCCAGAGGGCGTTGAGCCTCGATGGCCTCTGCTCTCTCTCTGAGCTCCTGTAGGGACGCTGTGATGGCTGGCAGTGTAGTTGTGATGGCCTCCAAACTCTCTGCCAGGCTGGCAACCGTTGGTTTCCTTCTGGATGGTGGCTGACCTCCTCCAGTGGTACCAGCTCCTGGCCCTCTTCGCCTTGTTGCAGGCCGGGGAGGAGCAGCTGGGGTCTCTGGTACCTCGTCGGCAGAGTAATACTGGATCCTCTCCAAAACTACATCTCCTCCACCTCGTGCCCACTCCTGTGCTCTGGCCACCAAACTGTCGGGATCTGGGACCAAAGAGAAATCCATGAAGTCGAAAGGAGTGAGCTCGGCTATGTCCTCTTTGACAACCAGCTCTGTGATGAAGTTGGACACCTCTACCGAAAAATCCACCAAAGCCACTTTCAGGACCTTGCCTTCTATCAATTGTGGTAGCTGCTGCAAGGCATCTTCGTCCAACGCAGCAGCTTGCACTTCGACAATGATGGAAGGCCCCAGGAGATCTGTGGCTGATGCTAGCTCCCCGCTTTCTCGATCCTCTGCAGACAACGCTAACTCCGGTAGCGCTAATAGCAAACCTGTCTGCCGGGTGAGTACAACCAAAGCAATGACATTGGGTGCCCCTGGATCCAAAAGACCAGCGCCCACCAAATCCAGCACGTAGGGCCGGTAATTTGAAGGTCCAAAGTCTGAATGTAGGGGCACAGGAAAAGGTTCTCCTCCGTCTATTGATGGCTCCATAGCTCCTAGCGATCTGCTGGAAGCTCACACCTTGCGCCTGCAAGGTACACCCGTGTCTCTGTTTCAGATGGGAAGCCTTGCCCAATACCAGGCAATTCCGCTCCCTCCAAAGCCCTGGAAAAGTCACGGGCTCTCCGTAGGATCTTCGGCTGATCGATGCCGTTGCCCCGCAAGACCACAAAGAAGCTGGAAGGCAAGTCGAGGGAGACAATGGGTTGATCTTCAAAGGGCACTCCGTCCAAAAGGCACCTCGCTTTGCACCCAAGCTTCCAAGCCCTGAGAACTCTTCAAGCAGGGAAAGGAGTATGGCCAGAAGAGAGTGACTCCTGTTCTGCTGTGGCTCCTTGAGCTTGCTCAGTGGAGAGGCGCCTTGCAAGATTCCAAGCTCGGTTGGCCGGGCCTCTGATTGTGATTTCGAGCCCTTGGAACTGGGCAGCCAGGCTAATGATTTCGTCGTTGCCTGGCGAGCTGGGCCCGCTGCTCATCCACCAGATATGCCCTCACTCTATCAAAGGCCGGAGCCGGATGATCAACAGGAGGACGGCCAGGAGAGGATAGAGGGAGAAGTCCAAAAATCCAAGCAGTGGTGATGCAGCCGAGGATGAATCCAAGAGCCAGGCCAAGGGAGAGGGAAAGGATCACTGCAGGAAATCCAAATCCAAAGCGGTGTGATGGGCACGCGATCCCCCACCAATTTGAGCTCACCCCCGAGGAAATGAACCCAAGAATCTTAGGGAGCCACTCCATTCACCACCTATGAACTTGAGCGGAAAAACCATTGCACCGTCATTCTTAGTGCACTCAGCTCGCGTTTGCCGGCAAATCTGTCGCCAGGGGGAGTCTCAATTTATTTGTTGATCTGCGATTCAGACTGTCAAGCTAGTGCTAATCAGACTGTCAAGTGCGGAATTCCACTTCACGAAAGACTGCGCCCCTTGACAGAAATTCATAGGGCTTCTTCTACACTGATTGACATTTTCCCAGATCAAAGAAAGATGCACCCTTTCTTGCTTTCTTGTTGGATTGGAATTGTGGTCTAAACTATTTAACCTGCATCATTCTGGCCATGTTTTCTTTGGGATAAATCTCCCCTTTGAGACCAGGAATCACCCAAATTATGCTATCTTCATGTTTTCTGATTCTCGGATGATGTTTACCAACCCACATGGAAGATCTTTACTTGCGGGTCCTAGGACCAGAATCATGAAACAGAACGAAACTTCAACCCCCAGCGATGTTGGGAATCAGGCATCGCTGCTCACAATACTTGGTCCGCTGTTGAACCACAGCCGCTTCCTGTCACAGGTTGCGGTCATCACACTGGAGTGGCCGCCATTGCAATCAAGTTTTCGCATGAGGTAACAGAGCTGTCTGTGAGTAAACTAAGCCCATCTGTCCAAATTTTATTTTGCAGTCCAAACCAGGCTGCCAACACGGCAGGGAAAGATTTCAACAATCAAATGCAATCAGTTGGATTCTAGCCAAACGTCCCTCAGGGCCGGCCTCAAGCCGTCTCAACTGATGTCCTGGGCAGCCTTTCCCTTCCTGGATGCAGAAGGGCCAGCCATAGTGAATTAGTTTTGGGGGATCACTTGAACCACGTGGTTTCAGTCAGGGCGCATGGACCTCAAATCAACAAACCAAAAGTCACAGGGTGCTTCTGCTTTTTTCCACTTTACTTGCGAAGACCTGTTTCATGAAGACCCCTTTTGAAGGAAAACGATTGACAACCAGAATGACAGAAATATTCATATGTACATTCATGGTGGCTATGGTCATCATCATTGTCATCTCTTTTGCCGCGAATGAATCTCCATCACCATCACCATCTTGATCATTATCATCACCGTCGCTGGAAGGCTGATGTCGCTACCGACTCCATTCAAATTCAAATCGCCAACTTTGATCCATACTCATGTTTAGAATTCCAATCGACACCAAAAACATCTCGAGCGCCTAAACCACAGAACCTTGGGACTTCTTAAGTTGCAGGCTTTGTCCTACAAGACTAGCTAGAAGGATATAGAAATATTACTTGCTGGAAACCATTTGCCTCCCTAAAACAAATGTCAGCTCTTGGAAAATCTTTGGCGCTAAGATTGCACCTGGGATTTGGGGACTGTTCTTCAGCCCCGACAGTCGATTTTTCCTGCTTTTTCTTCCTTTTTCCTGCGCAAACCCTGAAAATACCAACGTTTTGGGATACCACGAGCTTTCTGGATCCCAAAATGGCCAAACACGTGGAAAACACAAACGTTTTGGGTGTATGGGAGGTGTATGGGAGGTGTCTGGGAGGTGTCTGGGAGGTGTATGGGAGGTGTATGGGAGGTGTATGGGAGGTGTATGGGAGGTGTATGGGAGGAGGTGTATGGGAGGCGTATGGGAGGCGTATGGGAGGTGTATGGGAGGTGTATGGGAGAGGTGTATGGGAGGCGCATGGGAGACCCAAATTTGTGAAGAAATAAAAAACGATGAAAACTCTACTGTTAGACATGGCAGCAATTCCGCCAGAGTACATTGGGAACGAATGTTGCCCCTTTCCTAAAAAATTGGATGGGGACTGGACCTGGTAAACTTGCGGAGCTGAGCATGTCCAACTCCTGATCCCATTTTCCCACTTCTCCTCTTCGGGGCGGGTGCGGCTTTTGGGGCTTCGGCGGACAAAGCACGTTTGCGAGAAACTTTGGGTGTTGCTGGATCACTGGCGGCAGCCTTCAGGGTCCTGGGCGTTGGCGCAGAGAGTTTGGGCTCTGCAATGGGTGTTGGCGCAGGGACCTTGGGCTCTGCAACGTCAGCTGCAGCTGTCGGCACGGCAGGCAAGGCAACATGTTTGGGCACCACATCCTGCGGGGCCACAGTGGCAGGAGAGACGGGATCAGAGGTCGAGGGACCACCATCAGGCTCGGGCACAAGAGTGTGGGCAGCAGCGTCGGCTGGCGAATCACGCCCAGGCAGCTCCAAGGTGTCTTCGTCAAGGATGTTCTCCTCTTTGTCCTGTCGATGATTGGAAATTACAGCTAGGGTAATTTGCTTTCTTCAAGTGATCCCCGCCAACTGACAATTTACCTGACATAATGTTTATGTGTATTAGAACAGTTTATCTGCCATATATTCTGACATTCTTAATTTCTGGCATTTTATCTGGCATTCTATAGGACACGTCATCTGACAAACATGCCGATATTTATTTGACATCTATGTCGTCACTTCATCTGGCACCTGATTCGGCATTCTATGTGCGTTGTATTTCTGATATTTTATCTGGCACGTATTCCGACATTTTATCTGACATACACTCTGCCATTAAATTTCACATCAATTCTGACATCTCTTCTGGCCTTCTATCTGGTTCTTGCCTATCAGGCAAAATTCCCCTGACATTTGTTCCAAAATGTTTGCTGGCATTCTTTCTGGCATTCTATCCGGCATTTCTTGTGACAGTCTTTCTGACGTTTTATCCGACCTTTCTTCAGGCAATTTGTCTGAAAATCTATCTGGCGTCTGCCTGCCTTTTTACCTAGCAATCTACCTGGCATCTCCTCTGGCCCAGTCTATCCGACATTTTGTCTGGCATGCATTCCGAGAGTATAACAGGCATTTCTTCTGACAGTTACCCGACTTTTGTTCTGACAGTAGCTCTGGCAGTTTATCTGGCATTTTATTTGGCAGTATAAGTAGCATCCCATCTGACATTTTTTGCGGCGTGTATTTCAACATTGTTTTTGGTATTGCATATGGCAATCCATCTGAGATTTTGTCTAGCATCCTACCTGGCAGGTATTTCCATAATTCTTCTGGCGTCTTTCTAGCGTCTTTGTTGGCCTTATATCTGACATACATGCTCTGACAATCTCTCTGGTATCTTTTATGGCAAGCTCGCCTGGTGTTCCAGTCCAGCAAGTCCCAGATAGCTGGCGAGCTAGCAGCAGAATACCCGTGTAGCAGGAGCTGGCCAGGAAGCTGGCGATGATCAGCTGAGGAAGCTGGCAAAGGAAGGAAGCAGGGAAGGAAGGATAGTAGAAAGGAAGACAGGAAGGAAGGAAGGACAGGGGCAAGAAACCATGCTGGATGTTTTGCTAAAATCTAGAGACCCTCACCTGGCAGGTCGGGAAAAATGAAATTCACCCCGCTTCAGGAAGGCAAAGTGGACCTGAGAATTGCCAATAATATCCAATAATGGTGATGGAATCGGGAAATGAGTCAAACAAGCTGAAAAACAAACCTACGCATTGACGGCATTGATGTTTCAAAGAAATTTATTGCGATATCTTCCATGTTCTAAATAACTTAAGCTGGGATGCATGGAACTAATCATGGATTGCGGGCCCTGCATCACATGCTTAGTTTTGCCCAAAATTACGGTCCCTTGCTGTAGATGGATCCTTTTCTGAACTTGTCCTCTGGGCCTAGCTCTGCGTTGCCCTTCGCTTCTCCACGGTGAGGAGTTGGAGGCTGCAGGGCCGGCGGATGGAAAAACTGTTGCAATACATCAGGATCTTGAATCTTGATGTCTTTTCAGCCAATTTCCAACATAAACAGCATGACATGTGAAATAAATAGGGACCCCATACCATATCTAGTCATACATCTATAATAAATAGATCAGCACTTTGGAAATATCAGCACCTCAGGTTTCTGGGAGAGTTCTTCTGATGAGATCAACCTCGTTGGCGCTGCGGTGTCGGAAAAGGCTTCTGCTTCCGTGGGCTGCGGAGGTGGCGGAGGTGTGCCAATAGAGCCCGATGCCCAAACCCCCATCCCCAAAGTCTGTCCCAAGACCTGGGCCAGCAAGCCAACACTGCTAGTGGTAGCAGCTTCCGTAGCAACCTGTTGCAACAAAGCTTCCAAATTCCGCAACCCGTGCTCTGGCACAGCAGACCCGTCGGGGACTGTGAGTGCACCAACACGCGCTGCAGACATCTCTGCCTTCACCTTTTCAAGTGCAGTCTTCTCTGTCCCTTTGTCGCTGGCAGTGGGCCCTCGTGGTTTCTCAAGGGCTTGGCGTGCTGCTGCTGCTGCGGCTGCTCGCTCTTCAGCTCGGGTCTCTTCCACCAACTTGCGCACCTAACAAGCAAGGGCCACAACCGACTGCGACAGAAATGACAGAACCAAATTGTATTTTCAACGAATATATACACATACGTGTGTATGTATGTGTGTATGTATCTATGTATGTATGTATGTAGGTAGGTAGGTAGGTAGGTATGTATATATATATATATACATATATATATATATGGGTAACAAGAGAGGGAGAGAGACAGAGAGAGAGAGAGTGAGTGAGTGAGTGAGTGAGTGAGTGAGAGTGAAAGAGAGCAACAGAGAGAGAGAGAGAGAGGGAGCGAGAAGAGCGAGAGAGAGAGGGAGCGAGAAGAGCGAGAGAGAGAGAGAGAGGGAGAGAAGTATATCCTTTTAAAATTGCAAAAAAAAATCAGATAAGCATGTGTGGGTATTGACTGGCATGACTTTCAAAGTCCATATATGATCAATCAGCATC
Organism: Cladocopium goreaui; assembly: GCA_947184155.2. Taxonomy (NCBI): domain Eukaryota; class Dinophyceae; order Suessiales; family Symbiodiniaceae; genus Cladocopium; species Cladocopium goreaui. Next base: position 51,880 of record CAMXCT020003487.1, read on the forward strand.
GTGCAGGGTGTAGGCTGACCTGACCACAAAAGTAAAGCGCAAAACAACGCCCGCAATATTGGGACCAAAACAATGAACCCAGACACCTCGGATGTCGTAAGGGTGTTTGGGCCATTTGGGTCAGCAGCTGTTGAAATGGTCTCAGCAGGGCTCGGTGGTGGGGCTGTAGTTGGAGCACGGGTGGATGCCGAAGGCGCAGTGGATGCGTTCTCGCTCACGGTGTGCTTGCCGAAAAGCTTGTCCACCTTGGACTGAAGCTAGGCAAGGCCATTGACTGGTGACAAATCTAAGCAGCTGCCAAGCTATGTCATCCTGACCCTAGGGTTGCACCTATTTCATGCGGGCCTCGAAGGCATTTTTGAAGTTACTAGATGCGAATGGTCTTCCTGCAAAAACTGCGGCGTGGACATGATCACGTGACATAAAATGTTATGGACTTAGGTTCTTGAATATTTTTCAAATTGTGGCACCCACCAAAAATTGGTGAATCGGGGTCTATCTGATAACACACCCTCCATATATATATATATATATATATATCAACAGTTTTGAAGCTTAGCGACCCAAAGCACACCAGCGCCAGCAGAAGAACCATGGTCTTTAAGATACGGCTCACCACAAGAAGGATCTTCCATGACTTCCCACACTGCATTCTGACGGGCAGGGAGCCATGCTGACTTCTGGAGTTCCTTGTGCCAAACATACCATCGCCCATTCTTGGTGGACTGCATCAACTTAATCACTGGCTCAGGATCTGGCTCAGGAACAGGGTCCTGCCAACCAAGGAAAAGGAAGACATCGCACACCAAAAATTCAAACGACTAGAAACTACTGCACTGCATGGCGGGCCCAGTATACAAACATCCAAGGCGATCTCCACAACATAGAAAAGTTATTTGAGCTGCGAGCTATCGCGCATCTATAGTTTAATAATGTATGCTGGATTCTCCTCCGCTCCCATCTCATCATCTTCGGGTTCAGGCGACATGGGCACATCACCTTCATTCCGTTCAGTAGGGGCGCCTGACTTCACAGTTGACTTGCCATCTGAACGCAAAGACGGGGCCTGAAGTCGCGAAGTGGCGTCAGAAAATCAAATAGAAGGGCTTGAGCTTAAGCAGACCATAACATATGTATATATATATATGTATGTATGTATGTATGTATGTATGTATCAATATTTTTGCACTAATCACTAATAAATATGGATCTTCTTGTTACTTGTTGGCTGGTTGGCTAGGTGCCATCGCTCCCTGTCATCGTAGATTAAAGCCTTGGAATGGTGGAAATCAAACCTGACTTGTCGGTTGAGCGAAACCAAGTTTCGACAGAACCATTCTCAGACGGTGGACGCGGTACCACTGGAGTAGGTTCATGCGGCGGGGCCGAAGACGCTGGAGCATCTCGCATGAAATCGGTTACCCACATGCTGGTGGTGCTTCCATCGCTCACAAAATACTCCCCAGTTGGCCTTGGAGAAAATTAACGTGCTATAGGCTAGGGACCTGCTCAGGAAAACATGAGGTTAGCAGCGATGATGCAATGACTGCCACCAAAAAAGTGAAGATTCAACAACTGTTTCCATCAGAGGCCCATAAAGTAATGGAATATACTGCGAATGGTTGGCCATGGTTGCCCAATGTTTGACCATCAAATTCTGAGAGTCATGCACTTGGCCAATAGCCCATGTACTTCCAGCTGGCATCCATTTCGTTCTCCCGCCCGCAGAAAGAGCTTGCGACTGTCCATCCGGGGTTGTGTGGAGGGCTGGGACTTGGGCAGCTGCAGCTGCAATTGCCTCTGCACGCCTGGCGCGCATAATCTCAAGGATCTTGGACACGGGCCTGTCAATGTGCTCTTCCAAACTGATTTTGCGACGCTCATGCTCCGATGCCATATGCTCGCGCCACTTCGCGCCTCAGCGATGGCGCTGGAATTTCTTTAATTTGCATTGCGGGCTTTGGGGAAGCTTGCAGAGTCCTACTGGATTTTCCGAACGTCCAACTTTGTCTCCTGACAACCCACTTTTCAAAAGACTGAGAGCCCCACGGTTCCGAATACCACCAAGGGATTCTGTGCGCTCACACCCCATTGCATACTCAAACAGCATGATGTGCTCATCCAGCGTCAACTTTTCCAACGGCTTCAGATTACACTGCAACCTGTCCATCTGGAAGAGAACCATTTTCAAATCTTCCAGCGCCAAGTCCTCCATCCTGCAAACCTTGGGAGGGAAGTTCTCCCCGGTCACAGCTTTGGCCTTCGTCGACGTTGGATCTCGGCCACGTGTGCCGGGCCCTCCTGACAGACCCAAAAGTTGTTTAAAGAAAGCAGCAGCACTGCCGACCCCCCATAGACTTAGATGCTCTGTGTGTGTGTGCGTGTCAGTAAGTATGCGCGCGTGTGCCTACTTGGGTGTTGCCTACTTGCGTACTTATTGGTAGACATTGTAACTGAACCTTATCTTTTTGGCCAGTTGCATCTGGCATGCATGCCGCGTGTCTTTGTATGCGCAATGCATGTCAAGAGACAATTTCTCTAGTACAAGTATCCATCAATGAATGTACAAACAATAAATAGCATCTTAGAATCTAGCCAGACATGACATAGGCACCATAAAGAGCTATGCTTGCTACTCCCGTGTTTGCTGAACCATATGTGTTTAGGGCTTTGTGTCAGCACCTTATGAATTCATAATATTGGGGGAATGCGCTGATTACCGTGTGTTTACCATCCTATCCTTTCACTTCTTTCCCCTTGCCGTGCCAAACCGCACATTACAATGTAGGTTTGACAATGGCTCCTGGCTGCATCCTTGCGCGCCCAGATGGTTGCGGCGGGGCTGTCGCCAACGCTGCAGCGGCGTGAGGAACCCCTGGAGGAAACATCATGCCTGTCTGATGTACCAGTGCTACGGGAGGCGCTGCTCCCGGTGCTGCTGGGATGGTGGGAGGCAGCGTTGCTGGTGGCGGGGTGCGCCCTGGTGCTTTAGGGGGGCCGGAAGGCGGCTGGCCGGGGGGGAACATAAACAGCCCTGGAGGCACTGCCATAGCAGAAGAGCTAACTCCCTAGCCCAACTACTAATTAACAACCAGCGTCTAAAGGCTTCTATCCACCTAAACAGTTTGATTGGAAATGGGCAGCAATATAAGAAGGAGAGCGAATGAGAATGAGAAAATGATTTAGAAAGCCTTTGCTTTCTTCAGTCATGCAAATTCGCCCAACATTGTTCGCAATTTTTCGCAATATCCCGTGCGCTGTTAGTTCTCGAGGCGAAGGCATGCGAGGCACACCATGAGCCACATTCCATACCCGCTGACATGGTAGGCATTACCAGCAAATCTGTTCAGTGAATTGTGCTTGGGCGCCTTCACTGATATTTCTGTATCAAGCCTAGCTGCACCAGCTAAGCATGGGAAAAGCGGCCAACCCAACAAAGTGAGGCGTTCTTTCCCAACTAAAATTGTTTGTGATTGGGCGTGCCAAATCAAGCCCATGGACTTTCTCAACGAAGGAAAACAAAACGATGCATTGCCTGTCCAGCAACGTCTGGCAGTGGGGTCATCACCTAGATAAAAAAAAGCATGGCGGTTCTGATGGGCATGATGTCCATACCTCTCATACCATGCCCTCTCATACCCGTCCAACCGTCGAAGTTCATGTTCAGTGAGGAGATACTTAAAAGAATTGTAGAAGGTCGTTGGGGATGGCGGTCGTAAGGCAATCTTTCGAGCCTAGGATTGGCTTCCTCTGAATCACTTGAACAAGCCTCGTCAGATATTCCCAAAAACTCTTGGTGGCAAATTAAAGGCACAAGCAAAATGGTTGAAAGAAGGTTCCCAAATAAGTTTTCAAAAGGAATCAGTCAGCAAGGAACAGTAGCCAACTGTGCTTCAGCTTCCCGAACCTCATACGGCGAAGCAAGTAAGCAGTCACCTGCTTGAACGGAATCACAGCACAGGTGCCGCGCTTGCCGCACTGCACTGCTCACTTGGTCCAAAGCAAACCGTATGTCAAAGACATGAGAAACATGTCCTGTTCAGGGGAAACTGATCAGTCAAGTTGCAAAAGAGTATTCGAAAACGTAGGGGTAGACACACAACATCGCAACTAGGGATACGTGATTCATTCATTCCTTCATGAATCAAAGTCTGGCTGTAGACTCAATGGAACGGAGTTCTGCGGTAGGGTGGTGGTGTGAACAAAAAATCGGAAGCTTGGTTTGGCTTTGAGAAAGAACATATATAGGAAAGCCCTGTCCTTTCAAGCAAAGCAGCATGAACACCCTCATTCGTGATATGTATTCACAACCAGCATCTTCCGGTGTCACATAATACTCCTCAACAACGTACAAATCTTCCATCAAAGACCGCACGATGCTCACTGGAAATTCAGCAACATTTTCTAAGCATACGATTTTTGTTCTATGACAGCGGTGCCATGCCAGAAGAGCCAGCAGGACTATAAAGGTAGGCCCATGGCATCCAAGTTGGGAGCCGGCTGGGCTATAGTCTACGCGCGGAAATCCCGAGTTGTCAACATCGCATGGATTGAAGAAACAGTAGCGCTGATGCCGGTAGCACCACATGAACGGAAGAACTGGTGCCATCAGAAATTTACAGATTTTCGTCCAGAGGCACCAAGAGCTAATGTCTTCTGGGAGGAGGTCCATATGGACATGTTCTAAAAGATCTCCGCCCACATGTTGGTCATCACCGTCACATTGGGAAATGAGCACATCTCTGCACGATTTGTCATTGTCCTAAGGAGCAATGGCAGCCAAATTCCCAAATCGGGGCTAAGTCAATCATTGTCAGATTTGAGAAATAAGATTTGAGCCCTAGGGGCCTGTGAGACTCTCCAAAGCTGATTCCGAAATCGGAAAAGCAAAGTCAAGTTTCAACTTGCCAATGGTGAAAGAAACGTGTGCGGAATGGCAGGTTCAACCATCGTAACGCAGATCGGAAAAATTGGTCCATGATGAGCCGGTCAGGCCCAATGCCGGAGCAATGTGAAGACACATAGTGCGCGGTTGCTAGTGCACTTTCCTGCCCCACTGCATGGCCAGGCATGTCACATACGCTTCGGTAATCAGACGTGGAAATGTCAAAGGGAAAATCATCTACAATTAAAAGGGGGTTAGTTATCGGAGGGTACCCTTTATGTTGACCCAGGATTTGCAAACCCTTAATACATCTTAGGGAGGGGTAGCATTTTTAATATTCAGGTATGACTATGTTGGGGATAACTAGGGATAACCACCCCAATTAATGGCAGTGTTTTTTCATCCGGGGTTGACATTATTGATTTCTTTTTGAAGCTACAGGTTTCAAGTGAAACTGATTGAAGTAACACCAGGGTTACAAATTTAGAAACATAAAAAGAAAGCCCGGTGTCCTGCAGAAGGTCAAGTCCTATTAGACGGCAAAGACAGCGCATTGTCTCCACATGCCAGCAAAACGTAGCAGCAAAGCCAGCCGTATTTCCACAGCCCCGGCCCGGTCTGTGGCTAAACATGAGTTCAGCAACTCCGGACGTGGGCTACAAACCACTTAGTCAGCAGCTGCGTTGAGGCAAAAACACTGCAAAAATGCAACCGCGCGGATGTGAGACCCAAGATTTTGCTTGGTTTGAAAACTAGATTCGTCCCTGCTATCCCCAAATCAACGCGACTAGGGCAACAATAAGTTCAACTGAAGTTCCAACAATCTACTACACAATCTGATTCACCACAGTCCACTGCACCGGCCTGGGGGAAGCACATGGCAGCAACCCCCCGATCACCGTTGACCACCGTCACGATGTCACTTTTCAGGTTGCCGACGAGGCCCGCGTCCCACAGCACCTCACTCACTCACTCACTCACTCACCCACTCACTCACTCTCTCTCATTGCGCCAAGATGGGTTGGGATTAAATCAATGAAATAGATTTCGGGGTGATTTTTGGAACCACATGCTTGTCAAATGTTTTGCATTGCGGGCCTGCAAGCATTTGCATCCATGCATTTCTTCAGTGCCGCGTGCTTTGTATGCAGAAGCAAACACCTTTCAGGGGAGTTGTCCAACTCAAGGGCTTGTAAATGAAGAGTTTTTGAACACGCAACATGAGCACAGCAAATTCCATTGGAAACCAAACTTCATTTGTAATCACAATGGTTTTTTTTTGGAGCCCGAGGTGCCTTGTAGAACTGAGGTGCTCTAGAATCCCGTTTTCGCATGGCCTTTTCCACCGTGGAAAAGTGACCCTCAAATTTTGGCGATGCGAGTTTAAAAAAAATTCTTTTAACATCTTATGCGTAAAGTTTTGACCGGTGTAGCTTTATATAGGGTGAAGGGCGCAACAGGAAAACAATGAATGCCGAAGCAAATCTCTTGGGAGCATCGAGAACTTGTTGCAGAACCCAATCATAGTAACCAGCCCCACACAAGTCGCGGCAATTTTCAACATTGCCGGGGAAAATTTGGACACCATCACGTGTAGGCAGATGCAGCTGAGCACTCACAAAGTCCATCCACTGGTTAAGCATAGCGCGCCCAACACCAAGCAAATCATCACTGCGCACATGCAAAAAGATGCCGGCAATGAACTCGCCCAGTGTTGCTTGTTCAACCTCCAAACGGAATGTTTCACATTGATGACCGGACCATACATGTGTTTTTTGTCTGTGCAAACTCCGTGAAAACTTTGTTATCATACGCCCGTTTTATTTACAATCGTGGGGTGTCATCCTTTGCTCATGAAGAAGTGTTACAGGACAAATGTTTAAAAGAAACACTTTGTGTGATTCATGTGGCCGGGTTGGATGCAAGGTTGTGCCCCATAGTTAACTATGTTGGTTTTAACTTATTATAACTTATAACTACAATAACCAGGAATCATAGGGGACATATCTATAGTTAATGGGTGTTATAAACAAACTTATAACTCAGGGGCCACCGCCTTGTACCTGTAGCATTTTAGGAAATGGAATTGTTATGTCATGCCTTTGCGGGTCAACCACATTCTATCGGAAAGAATGAAACAAGATGAGTGGCAGGACTGGTCACGACCGTTGAAGGTAATTCCAACTCCCCCGTGACCACAGCAACCCACCACGCTTGGAATTCACCCCACCCGCCGCAGTGTACCAAACGAGATCTGAGAACTTGCTGCAGCTTGCCATCTTTCAAAGGAAGGATCTGGTTGCCCCAGCATATACCTCTGAATCCGACTGCATCAACTGGGGTTGATAATTCTTCTATCAGACCATCGACCAAATCTCTCAATACCTGAGCTGCTTGAAACTTTCTCTCATACCCTGGATTCTCCATCACAGTTTGAAGGCGGATGAGAACACACAGCAGAGCGAGCACTAACCGCATTTCCATATGGGCTGAGCTGAGAAAGGGCAAGTCACTCTCAACAGTGTAAGCATCCAATTTGGCACGTTGTCGCCCCGCGGTCTCGTCAGCTGAGTCAGCTGCATGGACCAAGGCTGGCATTGGCAGGTTTCCAAACAAAAATCGGAAATGATCAATCAATGACTTCGTCTTGGATTCTAAAATGGATTGCATTTTCCTTGGTCGATGTTTTTTTTGTCAGGTAAGAATCAAAGCAAATGAAAGCGCGAGGCAGTACGAATTTATCAAAGCAGTGCCCACAAGAATATTCACAACAGAACGCTACCAAAGACCCACCGGAGTATCCTCGGACCAGGCCACAAGCATTGCTTCAAGTGCTTGACTTGCCACAACAGCACACCATCTCGCGGAGGGACATACAGTTGCCCCGGTGGGCATTTGCCATGCCCCTCAAAAACATAAGTCATCATGCTGCCATTCTTGAGCAGCACAGGCACATGGTTCCCCCAGTGATCATTTTTAGCTCTTAATTATTAATTGGCCAACACAATTGCCCAAGATCTGTCACAGTTACACAAGGACCCAGCAAGCAAAACAGGAAAAACCTATCAGAAACGATCTGGTGAAATAAAGGTTGACAACAAATGGTAGCAGCCGGAAATATTCATTGGCTAGCTTTTGGATGTTTTGGGGCAAGATCCACAGACCTCCCATGCTTTTGGAGCAAGATCCATAGACCTCCTATGTGGGGGTCCCAACTTTGCAGGTACCATACATTCCCGTAGATCTTATGGTGGTTGGTGGGCCGGGTTTGTGGCTGTAGGTTGGCAATCTATGGGTATTATGGTGGTTGCTGGGCCGGGCTTGGGGCTGTAGGTTGCCACGTTTGGGGCTGTAGGTTGGCAACCTACAAGTCTTATGGTTGTTGGTGGGCTGGGTTCGGGGCTGTAGGTTGGCAACCTACGGGCCTCATGGTGGTTCCTAGGCCGGCTTTGGGGCTGTAGGTTGGCAACCTACGGGTCTTTTGGTGGTTGGTGGGCCGGGTTTGGGGCTGTAGGTTGGCGACCTACGGGTCTTATGGTGGTCCCTGGGCCGGCTTTGGGGCTGTAGGTTGGCGACCTACGGGTCTTATGGTGGTTGCTGGGCCGCCTTTAGGGCTGTTATGGTGGTTGTTGGGCCGCCTTTAGGGCTGTAGGTTGGCAACCTACGGGTCATATGGTTCCTGGGCCGGCTTTAGGGCTGTAGGTTGGCGACCTACGGGTCATATGGTGGTTGTTCGGCCGGCTTTAGGGCTGTTATGTTGGTTGCTGGGCCGGCTCTGGGCTGTAGGTTGGCGACCTACGGGTCTTATGTTGGTTGCTGGCCTGCCTTTACGGCTGTAGGTTGGCGACCTACGGGTCTTATGGTGGTTGCTGGGCCGCCTTTAGCTGTTATGGTGGTTGTTAGGCCGCCTTTAGGGCTGTAGGTTGGCGACCTACGGGTCATATGGTGGTTGCTGGGTCGGCTTTAAGGCTCTAGGTTGGCGACCTACGGATCTTATGGTGGTTGCTGGGCCGCCTTTAGGGCTGTTATGGTGGTTGTTGGGCCGCCTTTAGGGCTGTAGGTTGGCGACCTACGGGTCATATATTGGTTGGGCCGGCTGTAGGGCTGTAGGCTGGCGACCTACGGGTCATATGGTGGTTGTTCAACCGGCTTTAGGGCTTAGGGCTGTTATGGTGGTTGATGGTGGTTGCTGGGCCGGCTCTGGGCTGTAGGTTGGCGACCTACGGGTCTTATGGTGGTTGCTGGGCTGTATTTACGGCTGTAGGTTGGCAACCTACGGGTCTTTGTTGGTTGCTGGGCCGCCTTTAAGGTTGTTATGGTGGTTGTTGGACCAGCTGTAGGGTTGTAGGTTGGCGACCTATACGGGTCTTATGATGGTTGCTGGGCCGCCTTTAGGGCTGTTATGGTGGTTGTTACGCCTTGCTTTAGGGCTGTAGGTTGGCGACCACGGGTCATATGGTGGTTGCTGGGCCGGCTTTAGGGCTGTAGGCTGGCGACCTACGGATCTTATGGTGGTTGTTCGGCCGGCTTTAGGGCTGTTATGGGCCTTTAGGGCTGTAGGTTGGCGACCTACGGGTCTTATGGTGGTTGCTGGGCCGCCCTTACTGCTGTTATGGTGGTTGTTGGCCCGGCTGTAGGGCTGTAGGTTGGCGACCTACGGGCCTTATCGTGCTTGCTGGGTTGGCTTGAGGGCTGTCATGGTGGGTGTTGGACCGCCTTTAGGGCTGTAGGTTGGTGACCTACGGGTCATATATAGGTTGCTGGGTCGGCTTTAGGGCTGTAGGTTGCCAACCTACGGGTCTTATGGTGGTTGGTGGGCCCGGTTTGGGGCTGTAGGTTTTGGCAGCCTATGGGTCTTATGGTGGTTGGTGGGCCGGCTTTGGGGCTGTAGGTTGCCACGTTTGGGGCTGTAGGTTGGCAACCTACGGGTCTCATGGTGGTTCCTAGGCCGGCTTTGGGGCTGTAGGTTGGCGACCTACGGGTCTTATGGTCGTCCCTGGGCCGGCTTTGGGGCTGTAGGTTGGCAACCTACGGGTCGTATGGTGGTTGCTGGGTCGCCTTTAGGGCTGTTATGGTGGTTGGTGGGCCGGCTTTAGGGCTGTAGGTTGGCGACCTACGGGTCATATGGTGGTTGTTCGGCCGGCTTTACGGCTGTTATGGTGGTTGCTGGGCCGGCTCTGGGCTGTAGGTTGGCGACCTACGGGTCTTATGGTGGTTGCTGGGCTGCCTTTACGGCTGTAGGTTGGCGACCTACGGGTCTTATGGTGGTTGCTGGGCCGCCTTTAAGGCTGTTATGGTGTTCTTAGGGCTGTAGGTTGGCGACCTACGGGTCATATGGTGGTTGCTGGGTCGGCTTTAAGGCTGTAGGTTGGCGACCTACGGGTCTTATGGTGGTTGCTGGGCCGCCTTTAGGGCTGTTATGGTGGTTGTTACGCCTTGCTTTAGGGCTGTAGGTTGGCGACCTACGGGTCATGTATTGGTTGCTGGGCCGGCTTTAGGGCTGTAGGTTGGCGACCTACGGGTCTTATGGTGGTTGTTCGGCCGGCTTTAGGGCTGTTATGGTGGTTGCTGGGCCGGCTCTGGGCTGTAGGTTGGCGACCTACGGGTCTTATGCTGGTTGCTGGGATGGTGGTTTGTGGGCTGCCTTTGGGGCTGTAGGTTGGCGACCTACGGGTCTTATGGTGGTTGCTGGGCCGCCTTTAGGGCTGTTATGGTGGTTGTTAGGCCTTGCTTTAGGGCTGTAGGTTGGCGACCTACGGGTCATATGGTGGTTGCTGGGCTGGCTTTAGGGCTGTAGGTTGGCGACCTGCGGGTCTTATGGTGGTTGCTGGGCCGCCTTTAGGGCTGTTATGGTGGTTGGTGGGCCGGCTTTAGGGCTGTAGGTTGGCGACCTACGGGTCATATGGTGGTTGTTCGGCCGGCTTTAGAGGTGTTATGGTGGTTGCTGGGCCGGCTCTGGGCTGTAGGTTGGCGACCTACGGGTCTTATGGTGGTTGCTGGGCTGCCTTTAGGGCTGTAGGTTGGCGACCTACGGGTCTTATGGTGGTTGCTGGGCCGCCCTTACGGCTGTTTTGGTGGTTGTTAGGCCTTGCTTTAGGGCTGTAGGTTGGCGACCTACGGGTCAGATATTGGTTGCTGGGTCGGCATTAGGGCTGTAGGTTGGCGACCTACGGGTGTAGGTTGGCAACATACGGGTCTCATGGTGGTCCCTTGGCCGGCTTTGGGGCTGTAGGTTGCCGACCTACGGGTGTCATGGTGGTTGCTGGGCCAGCTTTAGGGCTGTAGGTTGGCAACCTACGGGTCTGATGGTGGTTGCTGGGCCGGGTTTAAAGCTGCAGGTTGGCAACCTACGGGTCTTATGGTGGTTGCTGGGCCGGCTTTGGGGCTGTAGGTTGGCAACCTACGTGTCTTGTGTGGTTGCTGGGCCGGCTGTGGGCTGTAGGTTTACGGTCTTATGGTGGTTGGTGGGCCGGGTCTGGGGCTGTAGGTTGGCAACCTACGGGTCTAATGGTGGTTGGT
>CAMXCT020003488.1:0-63273 GCA_947184155.2 Cladocopium goreaui
GCTCACAGGCACACCCACATATCATATTGTTATATATATATATCATATATATATATCCGCTTATATCCTATGCTATATCCCCATGCTATATCCCCATTTATAGATTAATATACACTAATACACAAATACAATATCGGTTATCCCGTGAAACATCCCCAGTCGGATTGGTTAAAACCCCATTTTTGTCAGTCAAATCCCAGATGAGTTGTAACCAAATCGCAGATATTAACAATAACTCAACTAGCTTAACTATTTGTTAACCCCCATAGTTGTAAAGATGACATGCCAACTATGAATTTACTGCCTTAGCTTGGTGCTGAATCATTGAGTTATCGCCCTTATCATCCCCCAAGAGGCACCAAGAAACTTTTAATTTTCCCTTAAACAAATCCCGTCCAAAAAAAAAATATCCTATTCCTATCCCAGGATTATTCATGAAAGTAAAAGCCACTTACTAGCTATTTTTTGTAGTTATAGACAAACTTGGCTAACGAAATGGGGCATCACCTCCCCCAACTTATTGTCCAATTATTATCTTACCCATTTAGTATACACCAATACACATTTATAGTCAATCACTTAATTAGAACCCCGTTTTTTTTACTATCCCATTAGCTATGAAGTATCCCACTGATATCCAATATATATATATATATATCTATCCCAGAACTAATTATCTCATTTTAATCCCATATATTTGTTATACGCTTTTACGATCCCCGATTAGTTTTTAGTGAGACTAGATATTACTATCCCACAATTCTTCCAAACTATTCCATAATATTAGGGCATTATGCCCCCAACTTATTATCCCATTGTACCATGTTAAATCATCATGTCTTAGCCGTCTTAGCCCAACTCATCAGTTCGAAAATAGTCGAAAAGGTGATATTACTCGTAGTGTTCTCCTTACATCATCCTATCATCATTGGATTGGTTTAAGGGAAAATCTACAGGAAACCATGGTTTTTACCATTAAATATGGGGGTTTCCTGTAAATTTTCCAGTGATATCCGTGACTTGGATTTGGGGTACCAGGAGCGCGCCAAGCGCTTCATGGCGTGTTTGGATGCTGCCAAGCAGCGGCAGCTGCGGCTGCTAGCCTCGCTGGAAGCGGAGCAGGAGACAGGTGCCATGGGGATGTCAGGATTGAAACATGGTGATTTTACCATAAAAATCACAAAACATATCAAACCATGGGATATTGGAGACCCTCTGGTAATTTTTCACAAACATTTTTTGATGGTGCTACCAATCTAGTCATGATTGTTGGTTTACTACCAATCTAGTGCTTTCATCGCTATTTTTATGCTAGTTACTCTAGTTATGAACCAACTTTGCAAACTAGGGAGCACCACCACGTGAAGCAGTTAAAACTGATTTTTACGGGAGACATTTTCTGGGATATGTTATAGGGCAATTTGCCTCAGCTGGGCATGGGGAAGACGGGTCAAGCCATTGCTGCCCAAAATTGATCCAAAAAGAGCACCTTTGTTGTGAGGAAAACTTGACTCAGACTCAATGTGTCAACTCCGCTGATGATTTCCTTTGATATAATCTTATATATATATATCATTTGGTGCAGTAATAATCTGTAGTTGGGAACGACTACAGTATCATATGTAATTATTGTTCTGGTTAGCATACACAACATTTAGTCAATCAATGAGTGATTTCATGATTTCATCATGACTCACCAAAGGTCCCAAATAGGCCTGCCCAACAAGAACCTGAACACTTGTTTGGAAAACATAACTGGCTTAACACACGTTTGTTGTTATATGTGGTTATTTTTTTTTGATATAGCAATCTCAAACACATTTACCACACTCAATTTGTCGCGATTTGTAGTGATTCAGCATTTGTCAGCATGGATTCGGCATTCACAATGTAGAATTGGCTGGCGAGGTCGTCGGTGTTTGGGTGGTATTCCAGACATTGCTGCCAATATGTTTTTCATGGGGAAATGACCAACAAAGGCTGGAGGTTAAATCAGGAAAGATGACTTGGAATGGTATTTCAGAAATGTTTGATTGGTGGTTGTTTTGACTGCGGCAGTCTTGGAATGGATTCATCAATTTATCATCCTTTGGCGGCAATTCCCTTGATGTGTTCGCTGACCCAAAACGATCAGCTGATAGACACGGCTGTTTCAGGTGCGCATAAAAACCCTGGAAGAATCAAACAAACAAAAGATATCCTGTAATCAAACACGATTTGTTGAAACATCCCCAGCCATAGTTCGATGATTTTCCTATTTCAAGCCTCCGGGGATTTCCATGCCTGCCAGCTGCCCCTGTGCTTCTGGGCAAGACGTCCTCACCAGTCGCGGAGCCTGATGCTAAGTGCCTTGGCGGGTCAACAGATCTCTAGTTTTTTGAGCAAAAAGTAGATCACCATCATTGTTGGTCCAAATTCGACATCATCTTTCATCAACAAAGCTGACAAGGCTTCACAAAAGTCAAGAATTTCAAAACCATCCAACTTAGATGTTTCATGACGTTTCTCCAAATTTCCGACAAAAAAACCATGAAAATCACGAAGAACTCGGATGTCTCACCGCATTTTGACCCAACGCCACGGCGTGGCGCCAAGGCCCAAGGCCCGCGAGGCCCGCGAGGCCCGCAGCCATCGTCTCAGCGCCTGGTCCGCTGAGCTGCAGCTGCCGCCGCCGGCGCTGCCAGTGCCGACGCCTGGGAGCTGCTCCAGTCGCTCCACCGAGGAAGGCGACCTGGGCTGAACGGCGGCATCGCTTCGCCTGCTGAACTTGGGGAGATCACATGGGAAATTTCAAGGGAAAACCAAGTTATGGGGAGATAATGAATATTGGACTATTCACCAACTATTTAAGTTGGGAAATATCATGGAATATCATATGGATATTCCATGATATAATATGATTAATCATGGCACATAGTTTGATAAAGCCAATGGTAGACCATGAACAATATGACCATAAATGGGTGGTATAAACCATTGGTGAATGGTAGCTTTATTATTGGGTCAACCATTGGATATGTTTGACTAGCTATAGGAAAGAAATCATTCATGGATGGGGATGTAATATCGGATAGAATCATTCGTAAAAAGGTAGGTTTGTGGAGTTATACTTTCTATATATATAATATGTATATATATATATGTATATATATGTATATATATATGTATATATATATGTATATATATATATATATGTATATTATATGTGTATATATATGTATATGTATATGTATATGTGTATATATATACATGTATATATACATATGTATAAATATGTATATATATATATAAATACATGTGCCATGGTGAAACGGTCAAAACAAGGTTTAGTTTCCCATATTGGGGGATGGTCATAGCACCATGAAAAATAAGCATGATATACCCATTGTGTGTGGATTCCTATTGTGGGATGGACGACTACACCCCATCGTTGGGGAAACCTTTGGGAAGCAATTTTTGTGGAACTTGGAGATTTTGACGAACACCCAGAGGAGTGGGAATGTACCAAAAAAAAGAAGGGATATTATGATATGGCCATATATGGCCATGACATAGGAACAATGATGCTTTGATCCATTGGAATTGGGGGTTGAACTTATTTTCAAACCCATTAGAACTCACAAAATTTGTTAATTTTGAAGGTTGCGTCCGACAGCTTGATCCACCGGGGGGTAGTCGGTGTGGTTGGGCAACCAGCTGGCACTGAGTTCCTCAAGGCAGGAAGCATTCCAACTTAGCTGGGTGGTCAAAGCAAAGAAGTGTTTCACTTTTTCAGGAAAACCATTTTTTTTCATCATTTTGGATGAGACCAGCCAAATCTATGGATTTTGGATGATTTTGGTCAATTTTCTGCACCGTGTCAAGGTTCCGCAGAACAGGACCTGCAGACATCTGGCGGCTCAGCGGAGGCTTCGCAAGGCACCCAGGCGCCAGGGGCTATGAAAATTGGGCATTTCCCCGAAGAAAATGGCAATTTTAACAGGGGACATCATGGCCATAGGATTTTTTTGGGGTACCCTGTTTTTGTTGCGACGCTTCGAACATTTTTTGAATGGCACTATTGGGAACTATTGGGTCCACCCGAGGTGTCATCTAATCAACTGAGTAAGAACGGTTGCATAAATTAGGTACGGTATACCGCAATCATTCTATGTGTTTGTTCATGTAATATCGTATCATGTATATCTATTGTATACACATATATATATATATATCTAATACATAAATAATATAATACACACATATATATATAGTAATATAGAGTCTTTACCGAACAATCTGAATCTAAATAGATATCCCATTGGCAGCACAGGAGCTTGAGCTCCTGGTCCGCGAGACCCGGGCGAATTCTGCGCAGTCGGCGCCGACGGCGGAGCCGGATCCTTTCGCCGCGGAGGCGACAACCGGGTTGGGGGTAACAGTTGGGGTACGGAAATTGAATGAACAACAACTATTATGACAACTAAAGTTCTATTGTTCACAATTAGTACTATATATATTGTTGTTATCGTTATTACGTGTTTTTTTTGTTATGATTATATGATGATATGAGACCCATTAGAAGATATACAACAACATTTGTATATTATAGGATGAAGAAAGAATAATCATTAGATCTTAATACCCCAATCAATAGGATTTGTTCATGAATATCTCAAATCTCAACCTCCTGGGGAAAATTGACATGGGATTTCAATACCTAGGTCCATCAAAAAAAATACATATATTTTTTTCCACAAATATGTTCACACCAATAAAACACATTTTTTTCCGTAACGGAAAGCATGTGGATATGATAAGCCCAATAGGCTCCTTCACTATCAGCCCAACAGCCCAGTTAAAATTACGGAACATGATGAGAAACGTATAGTGAGAAACCGGGATGCTTATTGCCAACACGACTGCTATCAAACGATCGCTTTCCATGAGTTCGGGACTTGCATAGTCGAGTGTTCCATTGTCTACGCCAGTTTCGCCAACCAACTGTTGGGGCATTTTAAAGTCTTGGACCCTTGCAAGTGGTTTTTTATCGCGATGGACATTGAACTATTTATTTCGCACGTGTTTTTCCACTGTTTTGTAGATTTGTTTGAGCAAGAATCATGGAACCCATTTGTAAAATCAGGAACCATAAACATCGAGGATTAATCCTGAAAGTTGGATTGCAGCCATGACTGTAGACAGTGTGGGTACACCATCAGCTGTTGCAAACTCTCCTTGGATGCAGCGAGTAGGGGGTAGCCTCCCAAATAGTGAATCCCACTTAGTAAACGGGTGGGGTGCATCGCATACCCCCAGTTATACAATGTTAAAAAAATATATACATACACACACACATAAATATATATATATATGTATATATATATATACATATGGTCACCCCCCTCCAGGACCTACATTTTCAATTCTCTACTGTATACATATATACATATATACATACACATATATATATACATATATATGGTCACCCCCCTCCAGGACCTACATTTTCAATTCTCTACTGTATACATATATACATACTCGTATATACATACACACATATATATATATATACATATGGTCACCCCCCTCCAGGACCTACATTTTCAATTCTCTACTGTATACATATATACATATATACATACACATATATATATATGTACGATGGACCTTTATGTACTATTTGAACGTTTGCATGTCGAAAGGATTTTATTGAAATTATACCTCTTTCTGGAGAATCCCTACTAGTTAATCTATATACCAAAAAGAAAGAAATGGAATTCAAAAAATTCAAAAAAAAAAAAAAAAATGAATACATATTTTTTTTGAATTTTTTGATTTTTTTTTTTTTGAATTCCATTTCTTTCTTTTTGGGACTTTCATTTTTTTTTTGAATTTTTTGAATTTTTTGAATTCAAAAAATTCAAAAAAAAAAAAAAAGTGAATACATAATTTTTCAAATTCAAAAAAAAAATGAATACATATTTTTTTTTGAATTTTTTGAATTTTTTGAATTCAAAAAATTCAAAAAAAAAATGAAAGTCCCAAAAAGAAAGAAATGGAATTCAAAAAATTCAAAAAAAAATGAATACATATTTTTTTTGATTTTTTTGAATTTTTTGAATTCCATTTCTTTCTTTTTGGGACTTTCATTTTTTTTTTGAATTTTTTGAATTTTTTGAATTCAAAAAATTCAAAAAATTCAAAAAATTGAATTTTTTGAATTCAAAAAATTCAAAAAATTCAAAAAATTCAAACAAAATTTGAATTCAAAAAATTCAAAAAATTCAAAAAAAAAATGAAAGTCGCAAAAAGAAAGAAATGGAATTCAAAAAATTCAAAAAATTCAAAAAAAAATTGAATACATAATTTTTTTTGAATTTTTTGAATTTTTTGAATTCCATTTCTTTCTTTTTGGGACTTTCATTTTTTTTTTGAATTTTTTGAATTTTTTGAATTCAAATTTTTTGAATTTTTTGAATTCAAAAAATTCAAAAAATTCAAAAAAAAAGTGAATACATATTTTTTTTTGAATTTTTTGATTTTTTTGAATTCAAAAAATTCAAAAAATTCAAAAAATTCAAAAAAAAAATGAAAGTCCCAAAAAGAAAGAAATGGAATTCAAAAAATTCAAAAATTTCAAAAAAAAAATGAATACATAATTTTTTTTGATTTTTTTGAATTTTTTGAATTTTTTGAATTCCATTTCTTTCTTTTTGGGACTTTCATTTTTTTTTGAATTTTTTGATTTTTTTGATTTTTTTGAAATTCAAAAAATTCAAAATATTCAAAATATTTTTGTATTGGCTAAATTTTTTGAATATTTTGAATATTTTGAATATTTTGAAATTCAAAAAATTCAAAATATTCAAAATATTTAAAAAATAATGAAATCACCAAAAAAGAGGTTCAGAGAGACTTTTGGGAGAAGTTCATTATATTTTGAATATTTTGATTTTTTTCAATATTTTGAAATTCAAAAAATTCAAAAAATTCAAAATATTCGAAATGTTTTTGTATTGGCTAATTTTTTTGAATATTTTGAATTTTTTGAAATTCAAAAAAAATCAAAATATTCAAAAAAATAATGAAATCCCCAAAAAAGAGGTTCAGAGAGACTTTTGGGAGAAGTTCATTATATTTTGAATATTTTGATTTTTTTGAAATTCAAAAAAGAACACAATTTTCAAAATATTTTCGTTTTTGTTTTTTTTTTTGAATATTTTGTTTGTTTTTTCGAAATTCAAAAAAACAAAAAAACATGAATGCATATTTTTTTGATTTTTTTGAATTTTCTGAATTTAAAAACTTATAAAAAAATTGAAAACATGAATACCCCAAAAGTGAGAAGCTGGGCTCCCAATAGTAATCTATACAGTATATGGAAAAAAACTCAATACTAAACTATTTTTTAAAAAAAATCCGAATACTAAACTATGTATTTGAAAAAAAACTACTGCTAAACTAAGTCTGGCTCTCTTTCTGGGAATTTCATGTTGTTATTGTTTTTTTTTGAATTTTCTGAATTCATTTTTTTTTAACAAATAGGCGTTTCTTTTTAATCCATCATTTTTTCACTTTTTATCTTTTATGTTATTTTTCGGATCCTTACATTATTAATATTTTGTCGTAACACCATCAATTCTTAGATATATATTTCTTTTTTTCCTTAGTTTCTATAATATTTTTTTAATTCCATGCCTTCATCTTTTCAAATTCAAAAAAATCAAAAAATGAAAAAAAAACATGAATACCCCAAAAGTGAGAAGCTTAGCTCCCAATAGTAATCTATATATGCAAAAAACAACTCAATACTAAACTATGCAACTATGCATTAAAAAAAACAATACTCAACTATGTATTCATTTTAAAAAAACTACTGCTAAACTAAGTCTGGCTCTCTTTCTGGGAATTTCATATTTTTTGTTTTTTTTTTTGAATTCAAAAATTCAACAAATTAAAACAAAAAAATGCATACCCCAAAACGAGAAGCTGAGCTCCCAATAGTAATCTATATATGCAAAAAATCTCAATACTAAAAGATGTATTCAAAGCATACTATATAAACTATGTTTTAAAAAACATGCTAAACCATGTGTGTGTGGTTCCCTTTCTGAGAATCTTATTATATACTTTGTTGACCCCAAAAATCATCAATACTAAACTATATATCCACCCAAAAAAGCCACCAATATTAAACTATGTAGCAAAACAAGGAAACAAACTGCAGACAATGAAAGTCCTGTGTCCCAAAAGCACCCAAAAAGAACAACAGTAACGAGGAGAGAAGGGAAGAAGGCACTGGGAAAGACTAGAGGAACAAGTAATGAAAGAAAGGGAAGAGGAGAAAGGCTCTCTTCTCCGTCCCAAAATGCTGGAGACCTAGGAAGAAGCACGGTAGTGGAGAGAGGATAAGGAGACCGCTTGGAGGGAAACATGTAGTAGAGAGAGGGTAAGGGAATGTAACGGATAATAGATTTTGTCCCAAAGCACACAGAGACAAGCAAGGAGACTTATACGAAGGAAGACAAGTAGGGAGAAGCATTCTGCCCAAAGCAGCCTGAGAGAAGAATAGCAATGGGGAGCGAATGAAGGATACAACTTGGAGAGAACAAGGGAGACAAGTATACAACTTGGAGAGAACAAGGAAGACACGTACGGAAACAGACGGCAGACGAGAAGAATCAGGGGTCCCAACAAGCACCTAGAAAGAAGAAGAGCAAGAGAGAGAGAGAGAGAGAGAGAGAGAACAAAGAAAGAAAGAAAGAAAAGAAAGAAAGAAAGAAAGAAAGAAAGAAAGAAGGGCACGAAATGGAGACAACAAGGACGACAAGTACGGAAACAGACAATTGGACAAGGAGCATCCGATGAGCATCCTGTGCGCCGGAAGCACCCAGGGAGAACAACAGCAACGAAGAAAGAAGAGTCAAAACAAGTTGAGAACAAGCAGAGAGACGGGCGCAGAAACAGATGGGACACAACGAGAGTCCTTTCCCCAAAGCAACCAAAACAAAGAACACTGAGCAATGGATCAACAAGGGAGACAAGCACAGAAACAGGTGGAAAACAAGGAGAACTTTGTGTCCCAAACGTACCCAGAGAAAAGAATAGCAATAGATAGAGAAGTACGGAAACAAGTTTGAGACAACAAGGGGAACGAACACGGAAACAAATGGGAGACGAAGAGACGAAGAGTATCCTGTGCCCAGAAGCATCCAGGAAGAAGAACAGCAACAGGGATGGACAAAAGGAATGGAGAGAGGAGGACTGCAACACAAATGAAGGACTCGGGAATGTTTATTGCCCCAAAGCACCTAGAGGTCCTAAAGCCTAGACACACGTGGGAGACAAGGAGAATCTTGGGTCCCAAAAGCACCTAAAGAGAACAACGGTAGTGAGGAGAGAAGTGAAGAAGGCAATGGGAAAGACTAGAGCAACAAGTAATGAAAGAAAGGAAAGAGGATAAAAGCTCTCTTCTCCGTCCCAAATGCTGGAGACCTGGAAAGAAGCACGGTAGTGGAGAGATGATAAGGAGACAAGTTGGGGACTAGTAGAAAGGCAAGTAGGGTAACATATGGTAGGGACCCAGGGTAAGGGAATGTAACGGAGTAACGGATAATGGGTTTCGTATGGTTTCGTCCCAAATCACACAGACTTCCACAAAGGAAGGCAAGTAGGGAGAAACAAAGACCAGGAAATCCATTCTTCCCAAAGCAGCCTGGTAGAAGAATGGCAATGGGAAGGGAATGAAGGATACAACTTGGAGAGAACAAGGGGAACAAACACGGACACAAATGGGAGACGAGAAGAATCAGGAGTCCAGGGTCCAAAAGCACCCAGAGAGAACAACAGTAATTAATGAGGAGAGAAGCGAAGAAAGCATTGGGAAAAACTAGAGGAACAAGTAAGGAAAGAAAGGAAAGAGGAGAAAAACTCTCCTCTCCGTCCCAAAATGCTGGTGACCCGGAAAGAAGGACGGTAGTGGAGAGATGATAAGGAGATAAGTTGGAAACAAGTAGGAAGTCAAGTAGGGTAACATGTGGTAGTGACCGAGGGTAAGGGAATGTAACGGATAATAGGTTTCGTCCCAAAGCACGCAGAGACAAGCACAGCAATTAAGAGACAAGTACAGAAAGCAGCCTAAGAGAAGAAATGAGAAGAATAGCAAGGGGGAGGCAATTAAGGATACAACTTGGAGAGAACAAGGGAGACAAGTACGCAAACAGATGGGAGACGAAGAGAATCATGTGTCCAAATAAGCACCTAGAGAGAAGAACAGCGAGAGAGAGAGAGAGAGAGAGAGAGAGAAAGAGAGAAGTAAGGGCACGAGTTGGAGAGAACAAGGGGGATAAGCACGGAGACAGACAGAGGACAAGGAGCATATTGTCCCCCGGAAGCACCCAGAGAGAACAGCCACATGTGAGAGTGAAGTAGAGAGACGAGTACGAAAACAGATGAGACTTGAGTCCTGTCCCCAAAGCCACCAGAACGAAGAACACTGAGCAATGGAGAGAGAGGAACGGGAGACGAGGAGATTCCTTTGACCAAATTCACCCGGAGAGAAGAATCGCAATGGAGATAGAAAAATAAAGAAACAAGTTGGGAACAGACAAGGAGACAAGTATGAAACAAATGGGAGGCAAGAAGAATCCTTTGCCATCGAGCACCACGAAGAGTATCCTGTGCCCAGAAGCACCCAGGAAGAATAACAGTAACAGGGAGGGACAACAAGGAATGGAAAGAGGAGCACTGCAACAAGGTGACGGAAGGGACATAAATGATGGACTCGGTAATGTTTATGGCCCCAAAGCACCTGAAGGTTCTAAAGCCTAGACAGAAACAGCAACAGAGAGAGTAGAATGAGTAGGAAAGTAAAATGGAGTAAGAAAAGGGAGAAAAATTGGCTGAATAAGGACACAAATTGGAACACATGGGAGGCAAGGAGAATCTTGGGTCCCAAAAGCACCCAGAGATAACAACTGTAATGAGGGTGAAGAAAGCACTGAGAAAGAATAGATGAACAAGTAAGGAAAGAAAGGGAAGAGGAAAGAAACCTTGCTCTCCGTGCCACATGCTGCAGACCCGGAAAGAAGCACGGTAGTGGAGAGATGATAAGGAGATAAGTTGGAAACAAGTAGGAAGGCAAGTAGGGTAACATGTGGTAGTAACCGAGGGTACAGTACGGGAATGTAACGGATAATAGGTTTCGTCCCAAAGCACACAGAGACAAGCACAGGAGACAAGCAAGGAGACTTATACGAAGGAAGACAAGTAGGGAGAAACATTCTTCCCAAAGCAGCCTGAGAGAAGAATAGCAATGGGGAGGGAATTAAGGATACAACTTGGAGAGAACAAGGGAGACAAGTATACGACTTGGAGAGAACAAGGAAGACACGTACGGAAACAGATGGCAGACGAGAAGAATCAGGGGTCCCAACAAGCACCTAGAAAGAAGAACAGCAAGAGAGAGAGAGAGAGAGAGAAAGAAAGAAAGAAAAAAAGACAGAAAAGAAAGAAAGAAAGAAAGAAAGAAAGAAAGAAAGAAAGAAAGAAAGAAAGAAAGACAGAAAGAAAGAAAGAAAGAAAGAAGGGCACGAAATGGAGACAACAAGGACGACAAGTACGGAAACAGACAAGGGACAAGGAGCATCCTGTGCGCCGGAAGCACCCAGAGAGAACAACAGCAATGAAGAGAGAAGTGTCAAAACAAGTTGGGAACAAGCAGAGAGACGGGCGCGGAAACAGATGGGACACAAGGAGAGTCCTGTACCCAAAGCAACCAAACGAAGAACACTGAGCGCGGGGGGGGAGTAGTAGAACAAACAAGGAGACAAGCAGCTAAGCATGGAAACAAATGACAGACAAGAAGAATCCGCTGCCATCAAGCACCCAGAGAAAGAGAACTCAGGCAGGGAGTAGGAGCCAACAAGGGAGACAAGCACGGAAACAGGTGGAAAACAAGGAGAACTTTGTGTCCCAAACGTACCCAGAGAAAAGAATAGCAATAGATAGAGAAGTACGGAAACAAGTTTGAGACAACAAGGGGAACGAACACGGAAACAAATGGGAGACGAAGAGACAAAGAGTATCCTGTGCCCAGAAGCATCCAGGAAGAAGAACAGTAACAGGGATGGACAAAAGGAATGGAGAGAGGAGGACTGCAACACAAATGAAGGACTCGGGAATGTTTATTGCCCCAAAGCACCTAGAGGTCCTAAAGCCTAGACACACGTGGGAGACAAGGAGAATCTTGGGTCCCAAAAGCACCTAAAGAGAACAACGGTAGTGAGGAGAGAAGTGAAGAAGGCAATGGGAAAGACTAGAGCAACAAGTAATGGAAGAAAGGAAAGAGGATAAAAGCTCTCTTCTCCGTCCCAAATGCTGGAGACCTGGAAAGAAGCACGGTAGTGGAGAGATGATAAGGAGACAAGTTGGGGACTAGTAGAAAGGCAAGTAGGGTAACATATGGTAGGGACCCAGGGTAAGGGAATGTAACGGAGTAACGGATAATGGGTTTCGTATGGTTTCGTCCCAAATCACACAGACTTCCACAAAGGAAGGCAAGTAGGGAGAAACAAAGACCAGGAAATCCATTCTTCCCAAAGCAGCCTGGTAGAAGAATGGCAATGAGAAGGGAATGAAGGATACAACTTGGAGAGAACAAGGGGAACAAACACGGACACAAATGGGAGACGAGAAGAATCAGGAGTCCAGGGTCCAGAAGCACCCAGAGAGAACAACAGTAATTAATGAGGAGAGAAGCGAAGAAAGCATTGGGAAAAACTAGAGGAACAAGTAAGGAAAGAAAGGAAAGAGGAGAAAAACTATCCTCTCCGTCCCAAAATGCTGGTGACCCGGATGATGGACTCGGTAATGTTTATGGCCCCAAAGCACCTGAAGGTTCTAAAGCCTAGACAGAAACAGCAACGGAGAGAGTAGAATGATTAGGAAAGTAAAATGGAGTAAGAAAAGGGAGAAAAATTGGCTGAATAAGGACACAAATTGGAACACATGGGAGGCAAGGAGAATCTTGGGTCCTAAAAGCACCCAGAGATAACAACTGTAATGAGGGTGAAGAAAGCACTGGGAAAGAATAGATGAACAAGTAAGGAAAGAAAGGGAAGAGGAAAGACAAGAGGAAGCAGAGACCGAGGAGGATGGGGGAATGTAATGGACAATAGGTTTCGTCCCAAAGCGCACAGAGACGAGCACAACAATTAAGAGACAAGTACAGAAAGCAGCCTAAGAGAAGAAATGAGAAGAATAGCAATGGTGAGGGAATTAAGGATACAAATTGGAGAGAACAAGGGAGACAAGTAGGGACACAGATGGGAGACGAAGAGAATCGTATGCCCAAAAATGCACGCAGAGAAAAGAACAGCAAGAAAGAGAGCGAGAGAGAGAGAGAGAGAAAAAAAAAAGAGAAACAGAAAGAGAAAGAGAGAGAGAGAGAGCAGCCAGAGAAAGAACAGCAATACAATATGGGGAGACAAGGAGGACGGTCGCATTATACCAAAAGGTCCCTGCCACATATATATATATATTACACATATATGGTCACTCCCCTCCAGTACCCTACATTTTCAATTCTTCTACTGTAATACATATAATACATATATACCTACACCTGTATATATACATATTCTGGTCACCCCCCGCCAGGACCTACATTTTCAATTCTCTACTGTTCATAGATTACATATAATACATACACATATATATATACATATATAGTGGTCCCCCCTCTTCAGGATTTACCTTTTCCTTCTCTACTGTTATGACATATATCCATATATAGACATATATCCCTATAGACATACACATATATATATCATACATATATATGGACCCCACCTCAGCCCCTACATTTCAATTTCTCTGCTGTATACATATATACATAATACAGTCACCATATATTATACATATATAGGCACCCCCCCCCTCAGGACCTACTTGTTGCATTCTCTACGTAATCCTATATACATCTATACACACACATAGCTAATATACATATATATGTCACCCCCCGCCACGGACCTACATTTTCAATTCTCTAATGCATACATATATACATATATACATACACATATATATATAGACATACATATATGGTCACCACCCTCCAGGACCTACATTTTCAATTCTCTACTGTATACATATATACATATATACATATTTACATATATACATATATACATATATACATATATACATATATACATACACATATATAAATATATATACATATGGTCACCCCCCTCCAGGACCTACATTTTCAATTCTCTACTGTATACATATATACATATATACATACACATATATATATATATACATATGTGGTCACCCCCCTCCAGGACCTACATTTTCAATTCTCTACTGTATACATATATACATATATACATACACATATATATATACATATATATATGGTCACCCCCGTCCAGGACCTACATTTTCAATTCTCTACTGTATACATATATACATATATACATACATATATATATATATACATATATATGGTCACCCCCCTCCAGGACCTACATTTTCAATTCTCTACTGTATACATATATACATATATACATACACATATATATATATACATATATATGGTCACCCCCCTCCAGGACCTACATTTTCAATTCTCTACTGTATACATATATACATATATACATACACACATATATATATACATATATATGGTCACCCCCCTCCAGGACCTACATTTTCAATTCTCTACTGTATACATATATACATATATACATACACATATATATATACATATGGTCACCCCCCTCCAGGACCTACATTTTCAATTCTCTACTGTATACATATATACATATATACATACACATATATATATACACATATATGGTCACCCCCCTCCAGGACCTACATTTTCAATTCTCTACTGTATACATATATACATATATACATACACACACATATATATATATATACACATGGTCACCCCCCTCCAGGACCTACATTTTCAATTCTCTACTGTATACATATATACATATATACATACACATGTATATATATACATATATGGTCACCCCCCTCCAGGACCTACATTTTCAATTCTCTACTGTATACATATATACATATATACATACACATATATATATATATACACATGGTCACCCCCCTCCAGGACCTACATTTTCAATTCTCTACTGTATACATATATACATATATACATACACACATATATATATATACATATGTGGTCACCCCCCTCCAGGACCTACATTTTCAATTCTCTACTGTATACATATATACATATATACATACACATGTATATATACATATATATGGTCACCCCCCTCCAGGACCTACATTTTCAATTCTCTACTGTATACATATATACATATATACATACACATATATATATACATATATGGTCACCCCCCTCCAGGACCTACATTTTCAATTCTCTACTGTATACATATATACATATATACATATATACATACACACATATATATATACATATGTATATATATATATAGGTTTATCAACAACTTACTAAGTGAGATGCACATCCAAGTATCCCGCGATCAATGCAGGAGACCTACGACAGCTCCTCTGATGTGGCCTCGATGGAGCCCGCGGAAGCGCTGCCAGCGGCTCGGTGGCCATCGCTGCAGCAGATGCGGGCTCTGTGGCTTGGCAGCAGATGAGGATAGGTTGGTGGGTTGGACCCCTGGACGCCAGAAAATCTATGGTTAATCTATGGAAAGCTAGAAAGGTGTGATAAAAGCAGAAAATGGATGAAAATGGTAGTGGTTTCCCTGTCTGGGATGGTGCCTCCTTGTCAGGTTTTGTTTGGAGGGGTGACGTTACTAAGCCTATGGGATTGTTGTTGTGTATGAATATCACCTGGTACTAGACTGATCAACAATTGTGTAGCACTGGAGGGAAAAAGTACACAGGAGATCAATAGAGCAGGAGATGAATAGGACAGGAGGTGAGTGGGACAGGAGATGTTTGGGACAGGAGATCAGTAGGACAGGAGGTCAGTGGGACAATAGCACAGGAGGAGATCAGTAGGATAGGAGATCAGTCGAACAGGGGATCAGCACACACGCACACACGCATATGTATATTTGATAGGTATAATATATATATATTTAATATGTATAATATATATATATTTAATATGTATAATATATATATATATTTAATATGTATAATTATATATATATATTAATATATTTGTATATATAATTATGAGGGGAGCCCCAATAATAGATTAAAACATCTACCACTTGGGGATGGTTTATAGCACCTCCAAGGACCTTGGAGCGGCAAGGTGAGCTGCTGCGTTCCATGGGCTCCGATCTTGGAGACGAGGAGCGAACGGCAAATGTATATATATATATATCTATACATATTGTAAACATGTATGCATATATTTGGAATCATCCTGAAATAGAATTATGGGATATTAACCCAAGATATTCCCAATTTGGTGAGTTTTTTTAATTGAGATGTTCATAGTCTGTCTACTCCAGTTATTTAGTATTATTTTGACACATACACATACGGATAAAAGGGTGACAGGGTGACATAATCTGGGGATATAGGGGGCTCATAATTAATGTGATATCCTGGGACATACATACATACATACCTCACCTTACCTTACCTTACCTTACCTTACATTACATTACATTACATTACATATATATAATGTAGGCATCTATTTAACTCTCAGCCTGTAGGTGCAAACTAGCTGCGGCCTTGCATCTAAATCTGTTTGGACACTGCTGGGTTTTATATAAACATACATATACATATATATTATTACATATGGGGAATCATCCCAATTCATTTGGGAATCATTGTAGTTTGGTTTACTGTATTTCTGAACTTGATCAATTTGGGAGGTCCTATACATTCTTATGCCTGGTTTATGGTTGCTGCTTTATCAGATGTTATGACCCCAAAAAATGTGTTACGTTTTCTTGACCCGAAGAATCTTCCCAAATTCTTCGGTGAACAGATTTGAGTGAAACCAATAGGTTTGGGGCTACACAACTTTCAGACGCATGCATCTGCGAGTTTGTGAGCCGTCTTCGGAGACGAAGCCTCAACAAAGCCGAAAGGCAACAAATTGATGTCGCTTCGCATGGTATGGTCCGTGAGCCACCTTTGCACATGTCTCCATCAGAGTCCATGTCAGCGCCAAGAAGAATGTTGCTGTTAAGGTATTATAACCACTATTATGATATAATCCCATTATTAAGATGATTATCCCATAACAAAATCCCATTAACCAGATATATTATTAAAGCACATCACATCAATCACATCATGTTCCTTGACTGACTGCTCCACCGAACCGGTGGAAGCCATGATGCTCCCCCTTCGGCCTGCCAGGAGACTTTGAAACGTCTGGAAAACTTTGCAGAGATGAGGCACCGAACGGTGATGTAGCTGTAGCTGTCATCAACGTCTTGGTTCCGCCTAGTCTGATTAGTCAAAATTTGACTAGATGGGATTATGATTGTTTTGGCTTGGAATCCCATGAAATCATCTTAAATCATCTTAAATCCCTGTTTCCGTTGCTTAGATCACCATTTTCCTATCGGTTTTCCTGTGTGTAACTTCACTTGAGATGACCAGATCTGGTTTGAGTCGATTTCGTCCCATGCCGACTGATTTGATCCAGGTTGCTCTGTCCTCTGCGGTAAAGTGCAAGCGTCAGATTCACGTTTTAGGGACCCCAACCCGCCAAATTGTCCATTTTTACCAAGCAAAATCCTAGAATTCATTACCCCATCAACTGCTAAAACGGATACATGTGGATTGTTCAATACCTAGAATATTGTCCCATCCTCACCCTCTGGTAATCAAACATGGCAACGGAACATCACCCATTTAGTTCGATGATTTTCCCATTGAAATGCCGGCCCTTTTCTAGTTAGGATTTCCTGGTTAGTCATCGATGATTCTGCACTAATACGCTATTAGTAACCATTAGTAACCATTAGTAACCATTAGTAACCATTAGTAACCATTAGTAACCATTAGTAACCATTAGTAACCATTAGTAACCATTAGTAACCATTAGTAACCATTAGTAACCATTAGTAACCATTAGTTAACTGATTAACTATTAGTTAATCATTAGTTAATCACTTCTTATAACCCCGTGGTGAATTTTTCTCCCATTATTCTCCCCCATTGTTTCATAATAAATGGTTAATCATCCAAATGTGCTGGTCATGTGTTATCCAACGTATCTCATCATGATATTATCCAATCTTTTGGATCAGCATAATGTTCCATTATTATCCCATTCTACCCCATTATACCACCATGCTTGATGGTTCAATCCCTATTTATTTGATATATTTATATGATGTATACCCTCTGGTAATTTAACAGTTCGCTATTGAAAATGGCCCAGTCAAAATAGTTGATTTACCCACTAAAGATGGTGAACATCTCAACAGCTATGTAAACGTTTACCAGAGGGTATGTCCTATTAAATCCCATTAAACCACCATAAAATCCTATTAAATCCCATTAAATCCTATTAAATCCCATTAAACCACCATAAAATCGTATTAAATCCCATCAAATCCCATTAAATCCCATTAAATCCCATGATTCTCCCTATATTTCTCCAGGAATTTCCCCCTCTGCCGTCCCTGGAAAGTCGTCAGGCTGCCGTCCCTGAAGGGACCAGTTCTCACGGATTTGCTGCAGGAGTTGCTTCGAGGTGACGACGTGATGGGGAACCAATGGGAACCAGATACAACCAATAAATGGCTAGGTAAACTAACGCTTTGCTATGGATTTTTTGGATGAACTAACTGGGTGATTTAAAATATTTAAAGTTGGTTTACCGAAAAATAAAAAAAGGGTGATGTTTGAATAGCTATGGTAGTTTATCAGAGGGTAATAAATGGCTAGAAATGATTATTGATGGATAAATACTCACGATCGTATCTGGTGAAATCATCAATAACTAATGATTGATGGGGATGATCGCCAATAATAAATGGCTAGTAATGATTAATGGGTGAATTGGTATAGTTCTGCATAAATAATAACGACCTCACTGCGACCTCACTGGTAAGGGAAATCGTCCCCAAATGGCCTTAATTCAGATGAGTGAAATATTTTAATTTACCCAGAGAGTTGCCAAGTCTCATGGATTGTTCTTTTTTTGGGAATAATGATATTGATAAAATGGTGGGATCCTCTGACAATCAAACATGGCCGCTGGGAAATACTCTATAGATGAGGTTTCTAGCTGAGAAAATCATCTATACATGTGAGATTGTCCATTGCCACGTTTGATTATATAGTGATACGATGCGGTAGCATATTTGACTAGCAGTATGATATTTGGGTGTTTCTGAACATGAGAGTCAACCCCACTTAAATGGCCGTTTTGATTGAACAATTGTGATTCACCAGTGGATTTATGGGTGCACTAGTTTCAGACAAGCCCATATGATGGAATCAGATAAGAGTTTGTGATGATCCATTACTTCGCACCTTCTCGTTGGTC
This sequence comes from Cladocopium goreaui, assembly GCA_947184155.2. Taxonomy (NCBI): domain Eukaryota; class Dinophyceae; order Suessiales; family Symbiodiniaceae; genus Cladocopium; species Cladocopium goreaui. The sequence goes on from CAMXCT020003488.1 coordinate 19,511, forward strand.
ATGTCTGATGTTCCCAGTTCAGTAAGATATGTCAAAGGCCGCCATCATCATCATCATCAACAACGACAGAGACAATGATAACATAGAAGTTACCCTCTGGTAATTTAACATTGCCATGGAGAATGACCCATTTGGTTTGATGATTTTCCCAGCTATAAACCTCCATGGCTAGTTCAAGGATTTCCCATCTTTGATTGTCGGTTTGTGTCGCATATGATCTCATTATACCGTTAGATTATACCCCCAGTATATATATATATACATAATCATATACAATTATATAATGCTGTAATATATATATATATACATATCACCATTTCTAGATGACGTTCCCATGATTTTTCCGGGGTAAGATCCGAATCACCTGGCTGCGCGGCGACCGGCTCTCAGCTTGTGGCATGTGGCCACGGCCTACGAGAGCCGTGGCCAGCATCGAGCAAGCAGCGCTGCGAAGCCTACGAGCGTAGCCTGGCGACCGGACCTTCATCGAGTTGGGGATTTGATGGTGATTTTAATGGTGATTTTAATGGTGATTTAATGGTGATTTCATGGAATTTAATGGGATTTAATGGGATTTAATAGGACTTTATGGTGATTTAAATGGTGATTTAAATGGTGATTTAACGGTGACTTAGAATCACCAATCCATCTTTGATGACCAGATGGTAAATGAAATGCAAATGGTGAGATCCAAAAAGCAAAGACGAGGATTTGACATGAAATGACTGTTTTGTCAGAAAAGAGACTTCAAAGCAGCAAATGTGGCGATTCAACCATCCAACATGTGTAGTTCACTGGCCGCTAGGGATAGAACGCACCATGCCCATGCAAGCCAACTCACTGCTGTGTGTGATTCCTCCAGCCACAACGTCCTTGAAGGCTCTATGTGGCGAATGGTGATGCTTTCCGTGCAGCCGCAGGAGATTTGAAGCTTGATTTCTGTGGGCTCAGATGATCCCGATAGTAGATGGATACCAACATGGATAGCAGCTGATAGCAATATGGTTTCCCCCCTTAAAGCCTGGGATACCTTGTGTAAGAATGACCTAATAGCAGCAGTAAGCATCAGAAAAAGCAGTTGTGTCATAGTGATAGCTACAGCTGCGTAGCTGCGTCCATGCACATATCACCGGGGCAGTCATATCACCAACGTGGGTGTGCCGAAATCTCGCCCAAAATCCCCTGGGTACTTCTTCTCCATTTTCGAAACAAACCCGCCTGGTCAATCTGGCAAACTGTTGGGTTTATCATGTTTGTAGGTTCCATCTTTTTTCTATTTTTTTGCTCCCATGCTCATTGTTTCGTTGGTTCAACCCACGCTCCAGTCAATCCTCTGATTGGGCAAAATCCCATGTTTTGTCTTGCAACCAAGGCATCCACTGCCTTTCAACGCCTTGACCGCGCTGCTACCGGAGCTGTCTCCCGCGGCTGCCGCGACTGTGCAGGCAGATATTGGGTGATAGGGACCTGGACCGAAAGAATAATGATTATCATTGTCATAGTCTTAGTCATTATCATTATGATAGTTAACCATACGTACTAATAATATATTGGGTGATTAACTATGATATTGGGTGATGTCTGAACAAAAGAAATTGGATTTTGGTGAACCACTGAGGTTCAGGTTCCCTGAACATCCCTGAACAAAAAACCATCATAATGGGAATCCTGTAAACCCGTTGCAGAAATCTCAGATTTGAGCTGCAAATGGGTCAAGATTCCACACCTCCAAGCGAAATCGCAAAGCCAAGTCTCGGGAAGGCCACCGTTTTGTTGTTTGAATGTATTGCTTACATTGATTTACTGCTACCAAGAAATTGTTGCTTCAATATTTTCGGATTGTTACATGGGTCCATATAATTCCATATACCCCATCTATAGTCCATGGCATGGACATTTATCGCCATGTTTGTTGCTCAATATCAGGCGCCAGCACGACCTTCCAAGCCCAAACCAGCAAGCTGGGCGAACGAAGGCACAGCGCGATCCATGGGGAGATCCGGTTCCCAAGATTTCTGTGTCAAAAACCGTTACGTTTTGGTTGGGGTCAAAGTTGAGTGAAAACCACCATGGCTTGTTGCTGGTTTCACCATGGAACTTTTTGTTGTGGTAAATCCCATGGTAAATCCCATGGTAAATCCCATGTTCCCCTATTTATTCCCCTACTGGAATAGAAATCCCCCAGAAACCCATGGTTTTTCATCACGGGATCCTCCATCGTCTCTCGAGGGCATCGCCTCCTGGTCGCGGCGTTGAAGGGCTTGACGTCTTCCAACCGTCAGGTCGCCACCATGGGGTTCCCCATGCGGCACGTTGATGAATAGTTGGTTCATGGTGACAATGTGTCAATCATGAACAGTAGGTAATAATGGGTATATAACTTATATAACTTAATAGATGAACAATGACGAATAATGGACAGCTGAAAATTCATGTGCTACCATGACCGGGCATGTTTTTTACCACCCACAAGAATGGTGATGACTTGGGGATGCTTATGGCCTTGGGTTTACCACATTAAACACTGAGTCTTGGGATTAGTCAGTTAGTCATATATCATAGAATAAGTTGGCTAAGTTAAAGCTAGTATTAGTTTGTTGGATTTGTACCCTGGGAGGGGAATTAATCAAGAAAGTTATGGGGATTTACAACCCACCGAGATTTGCTCCTGTTGGAACATGAGTATATCCAGGGAGATAAAGTATTTTCCAGACAGCCATAGTTAGCGGGTAAAACTTCTGAAAGTCCAGATTCTTGAGTTTCGTGACGCACGCAACCTTTCCAGTTCTGGCATTTGTAACTCTGCTCCTTCTTCAACTTTGCAAGATTTCAGATGCAGCAAACAAGAGAGCTAGAGACGGCCACCCAGGTTGACCAGATCAGATTTGTTGGATTCTCTTCAGATGAAACCTTCAGCTTCTCATGGTTTCACCTATTGATGTTTTCCATAAAGATGGGATGATCACCAATTGATTTTTGATGATTTTCATATGTTCAGAGCCCTTGAAACCAGCAGCTTGCCAGGCCAAGGCAGCCTCTTTGGAAAGTTTGCAGGTGCCTTGGCAGATGGTCCATGGTGATTTTCGATAGAAAACTGGTTGATTTACCAGAGGCTATTCACTATTCACCAGTCTTAACTACTATTCATGCACCATGTTCATCCATTTTCATCCATTTTCATCCATGTTCATCCATTTTCATCCATCTTCCCCTTAGTCTCCCATTATCCCATTGTTATCCCCCTTGGTACACCATTGTTAGTGCCATTTTCCTCCAGGAGCTGATGCAGCACCCGGAGTGCTGCGAGGACTTCGCGGAGGTCTTGGCATCGAAACTCGTCCAATGCCACGGGCAGAGCTCGGGGGAGCTGAAGCGGAAAAGCCTCCGTACCTTGGACGCCTTGGACGCCTTGGGGATGGCAAGGCTATGCTATGCTTGGTAAGTCCCCTGTTGTAACCCCTGTTGTGAATGGTCCAATGCCACGGCATTTATACCACTGATTCAATGTGAATTGAACTTTTTCATGTCCATCTTTTGAGGTGCTACACTAACCTGCTGGGAGTGGTTGAGTTCACCCTTCATCTCTTTTCGCCAGGTCTATTGGAGCGCTTGCTGGCCGCCATTTTGCCCCTGAGAGCTATGGAGATTTTGCTCCCCCTGGTGACTTGGAGAATCCAAGAAATTCAAGAAATTGATGAGTTCCACACATTCTTTCTGACCGAATCATTTCGAGTTCACATTTTCGCTTTCCAGATCAGACATCAGAGATCCGGGTGACCGAATCTCGCCATGGTTTTCCAGGTGACAGAGGCAGATTTGGCTCTCTCCTTGTTACCCTTGAGCCTAAGACGCTTGCCTCCGAGGCGCCGACTGACTGTTTTTTTTTGGATCCATACTCCATCTGTGAAAACATTGGAAAACAAATGACTGATCTAACCTGGATGTTTTTCCCTGAAAGGCAAGCCTTGGACCATTTGGTACTGATCCTGCCGGCACTCAGCACCGCCCTGTCGTGCGATGTGGCTGAGACTCGCACCTCGGAAATTGGTCACTAAAAAGGTGTCGTGCGATGCCACGAAGTGCGTGTTCCCAGGGGAAACCTATGAACACCCACAAAAAACAGCATGTCTCATGATTTTTCATGATGTTTCATGAGTGTTTTCTGTTCATTTTGGCCTGGCAGGCCACTTTGATGTACTGCTTTTGGGAAAACAATATCCGCATCAGTTTGGGACAAACCAACTTAATCCAGCTTATTTATTACATCATGTACCTAAATAGTATATTACACAATTTTCATAAACATGCCTTTTCCATACTTTTCCCATGTTTTCCAATGTTTTTCCATGGTTCTCTCATGTTTTTCCCATGTTTTCCCATAAAAATTGCCATATTTGCTCCATTTCTTCAGGGTATGCCCCCAGCCCCCGCCTCACGGTTTTTATCAAGGCAAGGCGGCGATTCTGTGCCTGGTGGAGCTGTACCTCTCCGTGGGCGAGGCCAGGTGATCATCATATCACCATTATATATACGTATATATATACAATACATACATATGGTGATGATATATTAATGACCATGGTGATATGATGTGATATGATGACAGGATCATCATCATTGTGGCCATTATGGTGTATATATATATATATATGCATGTATGTACATATATACATACTAATGACGATGGTGAAATGATGGCAGTACAATATCATAAACATTAATTATTGTATATTCCAAAGAAGTTTAGAAGTCAAACTTCCGACAATACGGACATATGGAAAAGCAGAGGTGGGAAGAGTCAGAGAAGAGAAGAGAAGAAGAGAGAAGATCAGAGAAGAGAAAGCACCAGAAGAAAGAACATGCAGGTGCGGGAAAAGGTAGAAAAGTCGTGAAACACAATGTTTTTCCAATGATTTGTGGCTCCGGAGGGTCAAAAAGTAGGCTCGCTAAAGGGTGCGGAGCCGTCTGACCAGATGAGAGATGAAAACATTGCACGTCGTGCGGCATGAAGCACATTTGGAAATCAAATTGTAGAAAGCATCTCACGTTCGGACCACTTTTGGAAGTTGAGATGTCGAAAAAGTGCACGCCGCTGTAGCGCGAAGCACATTTCCAAGTCAAAATGTCAAAAACACCACATGTTCGGAAAACTTTTGGACCTTCAGATGTCGTTTTGCATGGAAGGCGCAAGGGATTGTGCACCTTGTCAAAAGTGTGCACCTTGTCAAGGGTTTTGTAGCAGGTAGCAGTTCAAAAGCGTTGGCAGGCGTGGGACATTTGAAGAGGATATGGAAAGATGCATTTTCGTGGCAGGCGCAGTACAAGAGACATGTTCATCAGAGATGTTAGGAGGTCCGGGCGCTGAGCTCCTGAGAAGGGTTGCATTTTGGAGCATCAGATCTTCAGGTTTGGTAAGATGATTTTGTGTGATAGGTGCAGCACTTGCAGCACTTCGTATGACCTGGCCTCACTTTTTTTGTGGCAGGCACAGTACTTTAGACAGATGGAGTGGAGAAATCGCAAAACGCATTGGTACGAGGCCGTCAGCTCTGCACTCAACTTTCCATTTTCGAAGGAAGTCTCGCAGAATTGCTTTGTGTTTGATGTTGTCAACTTCGAAAATTGAGGAAGTCTCGCAGAATTGCTTCGTTTTTGACGCCGTCAAGTGAAAAGATTGAGGAAGTCTCGCAGAATTGCTGCGTTTTTGACGTTGTCAAGTAAAAAGATTGAGGAAGTCTCGCAGAATTGCTGCGTTTTTGATGATGTCAAGTTCAAAAAGTGAGGAAGTCTCGCAGAATAGCTTCATTTTCAAGCTTGCAGATGGACAGACAGACAGACAGATAGATAGATTGATAGATAGATAGATCGATGGATGGATAGATAGATAGATAGATAGATAGACAGCTACAACTACAACTACAACTACCACTACCACCTCACCACACTGCTGCTGCTGCTACTACTACTACCACCACCACCACCACTACTACTACTTCTACTTCTACTTCTACTTCTACTACGACTACTACTACTACTACTACTACGACTACGACTACGACTACGACTACGACTACGACTACGACTACTACTACTACTACTACTACTACGACGACGACGACGACTACTACTACTACTACTACTACTCCTACTGCTCGTACTCCTACTCCTACTCCTATCTCCTATCTCCTACTCCTACTCCTCCTACTACTACTACTACTACTCCTACTACTACTACTACTACTCCTACTGCTGCTGCTGCTGCTGCTACTGCTACTGCTAGGTCTACTGCTACTGCTACTGCTACTGCTAGTTCTACTGCTACTGCTGCTGCTACTGCTACTGCTACTGCTACTGCTACTGCTACTGCTACTGCTACTACTGCTACTGCTACTGCTACTACTGCTACTACTACTGCTACTACTACTGCTACTACTACTACTGATAGTACTAGTACTAGTACTAGTACTACTACTACTGCTCCTGCTCCTGCTACTGCTCCTGCTACTGCTACTCCGACTACTACTACGACTACTACGACTACGACTACGACTACGACTACGACGACGACGACTACTACAACAACTACAACTACTACAACTGCTACAAATACAAATGCAAATATACTAGGCTACATTACAGTACATTAATTACACTACACAAATTACACTACATCGCGCTACACTACGCTACGCCACGCTACGCTACACTACCTGAATTACACTACAACTACATCCACAACTGCAACTACAAATACAACTACTTCTACAACTACAGCTACAACTACAACTGCACTACTTCACACAACACTAGACTACACTACACTATACTAATTACACCACACCACAACTACAACTGCAACTACACTACACTAACTACGTTGCACTAGAACTACATCTACAACTACAACTACAGCTGCGCTACACCACACTACAGCCAGCAAGTGTGGGTGAGGTGACCGCTCCAACCATTGCAACCATTCCAAAAAACACAACTCCAACCACCTTTCGGTCCATCAGTGGATTCGCTCTGCCATCCGTGATTCACAGCAACCAACCTCTCCTATAATGTCCTACCCCTGAAACTTCCGCCACCGCCTTGTGCGGTAATAGTGGTACTGCGTCATGATGATATGATATGTCTTGGGGCCCGCAGCAAAGAACTCTCACAGAGTATCCGAGCTGTGCAGTGTTTCACTGGTTGCTTGACGCGTTCCCGAGTCACTGTTTTATCTCTCCAAAGGAAAATGTTTTGGGACGTTTGGGAGGCATCTTTCTGCTAAAGAAACATCATTAGTTCAGACATTTGAGACCCAAATGCAAAGTCCCGCTTTCATCCACGAGACCCCAAAGATTTTCGCAACTCTTCACCCTGTGGAAGAGACCTGGCCAGGAAGCTCTGGAGGTGTTTGGGAAGGAGCTGGCACCGAGTCAGTTGAAACTCGTGGTGATGTAACTGGGCGGGCCCCAACAAACCCAGTTTCAGCATGTTTCAACCTTGGCATTTCGGGGAACGCCATCACCGCGGCTGAGGTATGCGGAGCGACAACGCTCACCATCATCCAATGGGAGTCCAAAGCTGAGCTCCGAGCATAAAACAAAACTCGACTGAGCTGTCGATGGGTCAAACTGGTTATTGGAAACAGAACCGACAGAACCTTCAATCTTTGATAATTTTGAACATGTTTCATCATGATTCAGCACATGCCTAAACTAGCCCCGAAGATCCATCGACAGCACGCCTGCAATTTCCCTCTCAGTGACCTGATGTACAGAATCTGCTGGAAACTGCAGAAACCCTCAGATTGACTTTGTGCTAATGGACTAGGATGCCAAGGTGCAAAGTTTTTCGCGGAAATCTGCCAGCCAGATAGCAGTACTCTGATCCAAATACATCCAAATAAATCAATCTGGTTTGTTTCATGTCATGGATTCCTTTCTATTGTTGGGTTATTTGGAGTGATGGAAGGCCCAACTGAACCTTGGCATTTTGACGAAACTGGTGCAGCCTGATATTAATATAGCAACCTGCCATTTTCAACGGCCCAAATTGAACGCGCGGTTTGCGCGTTTGCCGCCAGGTCTTTCTTAAGGCCCCTGATGTCTTTCCAAGCTGAACACATCTGTTCTGTACAGAGGTAGTATCTTTCAAGCTACAGTCGCAGTTGCTTCGCTTGGGTTAAGACATTGAGTCAATTCGCTGTGCAACCCCTGAATCTATGGAGTGACCTGCCAGCGGATGGTGTTTGCTAAACAAACATCCACTCCGCTGCTACATAGAGTCGATGGAAAGATAGTTGCTAAAATCACCTAGCTGCAACGCAGGCTGAATTGCTTAGAACTTCCATGGACCCTGTGGCGAGTCAACCAATTCATGCAGTACAGACACATTCAACTATGCACCATCGATTTGGGGGCTGAAATGAAACTGTTCATGGGGTGTGTTTCGGGGGGGCTAGGGTCCAGTCGAATGACTACTGTGCGATTCCCTTGAGTTGTTCTTTTTATGATTGGATGTAGGTCAAATTTTGAGATTTGAGACCCTAAGCGACAGATTTTCGCAATATTGATGAGTGATTATCCATGCTGGGCATTGCTGGGCACTTTTCCATTTTTTTCTCTCTAAAGCAACTTGCTGAACTTGTATGGTGGTCAGTCAAGTTCCCGCTCTTGTGAGGACCAATAAATCCCCAGGCGTAGATCAAGAAACACATGTCTGGTTGTTCACCCCCATTCAGAATTTCAAGAGAATCCAGATGTTTTTTTTCCAAAAGCTGGATCCCAAAGTCCCAAACTGCCAAATTTCAATAGGATTCATTCAATAAATCCCGAGGTCACCTGGAAGCTTTGCGTTCCACCTTCCAGTGCTGCGAGGCGTTTTGGGAAATCACCCCTAGAGGCAATGTTTGATGACTAGGTGAACATCAAGGCCTATGGGGTTATAAAATGTTATAAATTGAGTTGGCCAAGTGAACAGCTTGGTTTGTAATCTAGAAGGGGAACTAACCTACAAAGTTAATTATGGAGTTTTACCACCAGCCAAATGATGGCGTGATTTGTGTTGTGTTTACCCACCAATATGATATGTGGGTCTGTTGGAAAATGGTGATACTCCCAATTCATGGCAGTTTGATGGGGAAAATGCTGGAGTTTTCTGGGTATATAATTATTCTATTTAAAACCAAATTCATCAACGCATGGATTTATGATGATTTATGAATGAATCAGTCATGATCAATCAGAAGCACAATTGATCAATCAGCAAACAGGTCTGAGCGGTCTGAGCGGTCACCAAAATGACCGGGCCGGGTCTTTCCGATTGAAATCAACCGTTCCAAAGAGAGAACCGGTCGAAAGGAAATCTAAATACTTCCCCCATGTTTCAACAGCAACAGTCTTGTGCCATTTTTCGACAAATGCCCTGTCATTCACCCAATGAATATCATCTCTGGTTGTGTAGATTTAATCAGATCATGTTTGATCATGTTTAGTTGATTCAACACACACACACACAAATCGGGTGTTTTTTTTTGTTCAGTTCTTGCCCCAGGCGGCGAAACTGCGCGGATTGCCGGCAGAGGAGGTCGACAGTTGGCGCCATGCCTTGCAGATCTTCTATGAACGGCAGGTGTTGGGATCGCCCAGGGCCGAAAGGGCTGAAAGGCAGGGGCTAGAAACATCTGGGATGCACCAAAAACGATGAGTTTATTTAATTTAGGCATACAGTGTTTAATATAGTTTGATATAAAGTTATATAAAATTTAGTAGTTAATACTATTATTAAAGTCATATCAAACTATACTAAACACTATTACAGTAAACTATGACAATATTAAAGTTATATAACCATTATTAATAGTATTACTAAATATTAACCATTTTACTAAATATTAACCATTATTATATAACCATTATAACCATTATTTATTAACCATTATTATACAACCATTATTACAAAACACCGTTATATAGCTATTAAATAGTTATATTTATTATTATAGCTATTAACCATTATATAACCATATAACCATATTATTACACTGTTATATAACCATTATTTATTGACCACCATTATGTAACTATTATAATGGTTGGTACATATTATGTATTAACCAATATTATTCTATAATCATTAACCCACAACCAATATTAATGGGTAAATCCACTATTTCCATGGCCATTTTCAATGGCTATTTGTTGTGGGATCTCCATGGATCTCCGAGGGCCCAACGTCGGAGCTCCGAGCCGGAAGTGCAACGCAGCCAGGTGCGCAAAACGCTTGGCTGGGGGGTCCAACATGGGAAATGATAGGAATATACAAGGTGAATATCCATGGGCAACAAAAAGTCCTAGCCATATTCCTATCATTCCCACTATAGTCACTATATATATATATCCATATCCATATATTTATATATATATATATGGCCTTTTTTAATGCTATGGAATCCATGGGAATATGATAGGAATATACGGTGAATCCATAGCCAGCCATAGCCACTCCATCCAGGAGGATCGAGTGGCCGCAGAGCTCTTCAAAGCTTTGAACGCGACACCCATCCGTCCGGCCCCGGTACCGTTTCTGTGTATGGATGGGGTGTGTAAACCATGGTTTATTGCCAAATAATAAACCCAGTATTGCCACGGTTTATTGCCATGGTTTATTGCCATGATTATTGTGGTATGATTCATGGTTATTGTGTACTATCTCCAATATTGCCAACCTAATGGTAGGCTTATGGCATCGGCTTTCCCACATTACACAATATTGGTCCAAACTGGGTGATGTTTTTTTGTCTGCCGCTGCCCCATTTGAGATGATGATCCTAGCTAATATCTTTCGGGGGGTTTTCCAACCATTGAAACCACTGATTCCAAACTCTTGATATTTGACGTCCGCCGTGGTTGTGCTGTCAGCTTGAGCCGTGGAAACTGCGTCGCAAAGCGTGACATGGACTCCACCATGATAGCATCATAAATATATAGATAGAGATATCATAAACCATATGTTTAATTACTCCTTATTTGACTATCATGAACATGCAGGTGACAGCTTTCAAACACACTAATCTTACAGTTCTTCACGTTCGGTTGAATTTGAAGAAACACACGATGTTTTAGCCTGTGACCTGTCGAAAAAAACTTGCTGCATAATTCAAAGGTTTAGAGTTTCATGTTGGAAACTGAAACCATACTGTGGATGGTTGCGAAATCCTGCACCAGCTGATAGATCGTTTATCCCATGATTTATAGGGTTTCAACCATCCTTTCGGTGCTGCAGGATTTCGCAACCATTCACAGTATGGTTTCAGACCTGAATAGCAAAGTCTGGAAATTCCAGTTGGAACATGTCCGATGAGTCGGGGACACCCCTCAACAGCGCTGCCAGCATGGCTGAAGGAGAGGCCAAGTGCGGCGCTTGGGTTTGGACTTTCATCATCTCCGGCCATGTGACATGTTGACATTTTTTGCCCCCCCAAAGAACCATTGGAGATTGTGTGATCTGATGGCCATGGGTCAAATCCCTGGTATGTACTCTGGTGACCAAAATAGCAGGGATGGAGGTTCATCCCCCCAAAACAAAAGTACTAGTGCCATGATGTACCATGGGTTTGAATCCATCCCCAGATGTTTAGTATGATTTCCCCAACCTTTGGAGTGCCCAATGGCTTAACTAATTTGCAGGAGAGCCGCCGGAGAAACGTTCCAGGGTAATGCCAAGGCTGTGATCGGGTGCTGTTTGGTGATGGATGTTGTTTTTTTTGCTTGATAAAACAGCACCATACAGCCATGCAACATCTTCAATTTTTTTCATTTTTGCAGAGTGCCGGCAGTCGGGGCCTACAGTTGTCTGCCGTTCTGATGCTCGTGATGCTCTGTTGATTTTCTTTGGGTTAGTGCCTGGCTGAAGGGTTTTTTCCCCCACACTGGAGGTGTTTTTTTCCCTCTTCACTTCACCTTTCGCCTTAGAAGGTGTTGCTGGTCTGGGCCTTTGGGGTATCATTATTCCCAATTTTTGTCTCGCTTGGAGGCACTTAAACCAGGCTTCTTCCAGCACTGGGGCTTTGGATTTTGGCTCTGCATGCTGAGCATGTGGGGAATCTTCAAATGTTTGATCTGGATCCATTGATATGGTTAAGAACCAAACACATTCCCAATTTCCTGAAGGCATTCGGATACATAGAATCATCTCACCAAATCGTGCTGATGAACTCCCCATTGAACGGTGAACACCTTCCCGAAATATGTGCTTCTGGCTATGCAAATCCATCAAAACCTCTGGATGCAAACCCTCCCTAAGGCCCTAAATGGGGTTTTTCTAAAATAGGGGCATCCCCAAATCATCCATTTTAGTAGGATTTTCCATTATAAACCATCCATTTTGGGGTAGCTCTATTTATGGAAACCCCCAAATCATCTTCCCCAGCAAATGCCAGGCTACCGGTGCCCGCCGCTGCGCCCCATCGCGCCGCATGCACCGCGGCGCTGTGCGACGCCTTGAAAAAGGCGGGCGCAGTGTGGCATGGCCTGCGCAGGGAAGAGCTGAAGGCAGGGCCTGATTTTTGAGGCACTCTCCACTGGATTCAGCACTGGAGATTTAACAACTATCTGGGTGTAATATGGTGTAATATATAATGGGATGGCCCTGGGGTGGCCATGTTTGCTCTAGAATGGTGTGTCTTGCCACGTGCTTGAACAGGGGGTAAAATCGGCTAAGCTACCAAATACAGGTCCGACATAGGTCCAACATTGCCAGAAGCCCAAAATGGCCCCCTAAATCCTCCAAAATAGGCTCAAAAATAGATCCACATGACATAAAATTACCTGAACATGGATCCAAATCGCTCCCCTTCACATCAACATAGATCCTTCAATGCCAATATGATACCAATATAATATGGTCATGTCAAGTCGTTCGAGGAAAAACACCACAGCCCCAAACATGCAAAAGCCAGCGAAACTGCACGTTTGTCATGTTCACGCCTATGTCAAGCCTAGATCGAACCGATTTTCAATGTTGTGACAATTCGGGTGCATTGTGTTCCCGGAATTCCCAGATTGAGCCATCTGTGTGTTTTGGACAGTTTGTGCGATTTGGAAGGATGCTCATGGTCTTTTGAGTTCCCCTAAAGTGAATCCCTTGAGTCATACGTTAAACATTGCCCCAAAACCAAGAAATGAGCGCAACATAGGCCAAAAACAGACGCACAATAGGATTTTAAGGATGATACTAGAACTCTTGTAAAGTCTATGATAATATCTAGTATTTTGTCTCGACTTGATCGTTAAAAAACACACACAGTTTAGAATAATAATGGTCTCACAAAGTTTAACAAACGAAACAGGTCAAACAGGCTTTGTTGTGATTTAGTCGTTCTGAGAGAGCTCGCTCACGCGCTCTACCGTGAGCAAATTCCGATGCGGTCAGTTGCCGTTGCGAAGCGACCAAAAAGGGGATTTCACCAATGAAGAATGGCTCTGTGTGTGTGTTGTTTTTGTTTTCGTTTGAACAAATCGTGGTTTAACCATCAAACAATGGTGATCTTTAAGCAAACATAGTGGGAACATTATGTGATATATTATATATATATAGTTTATATATATACAACAAACAATCTGAGTTTGGATTTGTTTAAAAATAGAATCCTGGCCTGCCAACCTTTAAAATTACAGATACGTGTAGTCATAGATCCGCAAATCACCATGAATATTTTCTTGAATAGGGAACGTGCAGAATGCCAACTTTGATGGATTGACACATGCACTCATGGTAATTGAATGTAATTGAAGTATCTGGTTTCCAGGAAAATCATGTGAACATTAATCATCATGTTATTTTCAATGGTACTGAACTTACGCCTGAGATAGACTCAAGCATGGAAAGTACATTCCTGGTGGGTTGTCCATATCTATGTAACTTATGGGAGGGTAATCATCCCTAGGCGCTGATATTTTTTTGACCCATACCCTTCGCTGGATTGTTTGTAGCCTGGCAATGGAAAATCCAACATTTCTGTAATTCTTAAATATGTGAACATATAATTTATAAAAATTATATATATATAATATATATACACATGTCTAGTATTTGTGTAGTCACTTTTTTTTCTAATGACAATGGTGATTCGTTTTTTTCCCACATGGGTAAGTACCGGCCTTCCCTTTTCGGGTCGTTGACACAGCCTGAGCGGGGCTCGCAGGTGCCAGGTCTGGTGGTTGATGATGACATCCCGAAAGGAACGGCGCCTCGTCAGCGCGAAATCACATGGGATCTTTTCAAAATGTTGGGAATAGGGGAAACCTCATGTTTTCCATATTTTTCCATATGAAAATGTTGGTTTCTCATGGTTTCTCCATGTTTCTCCTCATGGTTTCCATCTTTTTCCCATGGTGCCTCGCTGAGAGGTGCTGCTGAAGATTCCCAGAGAACTTCATTTCTCCAGGCCCCAGCTAGCGTTGATGGCTGGGAAATGTTCCATGGCGATGAGAAAATCTGGGAAAATCCACTCTAAGATCTCTAAGTGAAGGCCGAAAAATACTGAATCCCCAATGGGCAACTAGAAAAACACAATCGAACGAAATCGATCATTTTCCAACCATGGAGCTGATTACAGTACCGGTGTTGAAAAACAGGAGCTGTTTGGAAACTGCGGCAGGTCTGACATTTTTGCAGATAGATCTTCTAAGGTGAGCCTGCAGTGCTGTACCCGGTGTCATTTCCAACTGATGACGGTATCGCCAGGATGTTCTCACTGAATAGTTCTATCCCCATTAGCCCATTGGCCGCAGATTCTGTGCATGAAAGGAAACCATAGAAATGCCGCCAGCAATTGGTCATCAGATGTCAGGATGGAGTTTCAATCCCTCAGCAGATTTCTTCTCCAAGCCTCAGTGCCAAAAAGGCCCAACTGTCGTGAGACCTTCCCAGACCTCTACGACGCGTGCGAGGCTGTGGGTATACAGCCAGGGTTCAGGTCCCATCAAAATGCTACTGACCCTTACAAGACTCGATCAGTTGCCGCCAAGTTGGGGCGAATCGCAAAAATCATGGAAGTGTAGGAGTGCTTTCCCAAAGAGTTCACCCCAGATTCAAGATGTTTTTGTTTTGGCTTAAGTATGTTTAACCTCCATCGACCTCCTATCGGGCTTACTAAAAACCGGGATTACTGGACTTACGCTGACGGTACCAGGCCTTGCCCAGCGCAGATCCTGAGAAGAGGGAGGAAGCAGCAGATGCATTATGCAGGGCATCCAAGGATGCAGCGGCCAGGTGAGCCCTGACGGTTGTGTTTTCTTTATACCAACTGGATCCAACTGGTTGAATGGGACGATCTGGGTTTCATGGGATATTCTTATTGTTTCACCATGAAACTCCCTTCACCGAAGTGCACATGTTGGATCTGAGTTTGGGCAATGCGACTCACCCGGATATTGGTTGTGGATTTTGAGTTGGCAGCAAGTAGCCATCCATCACTGGGGGATGGCTCAAAAGCTGTGCACCAAAATGGATTTATCACATATTTTACTAGTGATTTGAACATATTTGAACTATAACTTGTTTTCCTCCTCTTACTTGCGATGAGCCAAAACCACTGATTTGTCAGCGGGGAACAGGTTGAAGCCACCAAGCAGCACATCTTCAAACCCGACAGTTGGGCTGTATCCAGTACTAAAATCATCGAAAAGGGAACCCAGTTTTCAGGGCCCCCGTGAACTTTAGCTGGTGCTAGTATGGATATAACTTCTATGGTTCCAAAAATCCATTTAGAAGTGGTTAAATCATGATAGATCCTCATCATTTTGATGGTTGTATCCTCATCTTTGCGGATATTTTTTTGCGTAAGTCATTCACCATGGGCACATTGCCAGAATCCAATCACCAGTCATTCACCCGAAATCTGCGATACGAGGCTTGGCACATCTCCTCCATGCCGCCCAGACAGCGGGTCAGCGCTCCGGTGACGAAGGTGCGAGGCAGCGGTGGAAAGATGTGGTGAGGGATGGTTCACCAGTTCACCAACAAAAATGCGAGCTTGAGCATTTATGTACGTATGCAATAGTATGTGTATATATATATATAGAGAGAGAGAGAGATAGATCGATGGATGGATGGATCGAACGACCGACCGACAGACAGACAGACAGACAGATAGATAGATAGATAGATAGAGAGAGAGAGATGTTATAACTGTATAACATATTATATATACATGGGATTTACAACTTATTGATTGCCAAGCAGAACTGTGGAGAAGTTGAGATAGAACTGGATGTTGACAGGTTTAAATGGTGGACTGCCTTTCCTGCAAAAACTTCCATCCATGGATCCGGTAAACTGGAAAATCATCCAGAAATCATGGCGTTTCCCCAGGTAGCACCTGGAATCGCATGGCAGAGGTGCTTCTGGCAGAGGCGGGGGGTTTGGTGAACTTGGGGAACTTCATGGTGAAGAAAAAATGAGAAGAACATACCATTTCGTAATCTAAGATACTATATAGTAGCATTGGTAATCTGACATACATATACATATACATATACATATACATATACATATACATGTACATGTACATGTACATATACATATAGATATACATATACATATACATATATATATACATAGTAGCTATTCATACGGTCAATAGCTTTGACCCGGCGTCCAATACTTGTGAATTGTCATGAGATGTAAGCCCGCGGGAATATGCATTGAATATGCCAAAGAACGCGTTTGCAATTCACTGATTCTGATTGATTCTGACAAGAACTTCTGAAAACCTCTGGGTTTTTGTTTCATAGACATACCCTCTGGTTCCCTCTGGTATATCATCAAACATAGATTGCTGGAAAACCCCAGCGATTTAGTTTGATGATTTTCCCATTCAACCTTATTTATAGTCGATGTTCAATGGCCATCTTTGATTTTTCCAGAGGAAAACCAGAAACAGCGACCAGGACTTTCGAGCACATCCCTATGTCGCTGCTTGGGACTTTCGGTTGCAATCGCTGTCCTGGTTCCGAACGACGTTTTGATGTTCGGTCGATGTGACAGGTGAGTCCAATTGACAGGTTTTTTCAGGTGGATTGACTAAAAAAATGAGATCATATGAGAACAGATAAGATCAGATGAGATCAGGTAGGAATGAAAATGATCATCATAATTCTATATCATATACACATAATATACACATAATATACACATAATATACACATAATATACACATAATATACACATAATATACACATAATATACACATAATATACACATAATATACACATAATATACACATAACATACACATAATATACACATAATATACGCATAATATACACATAATATACACATAATATACACATAATTATATACACATAATATACACATAACATACACATAATATACACATAATATACACATAATATACACATAACATACACATAATATACACATAATATACACATAATATACACATAATATACACATAACATACACATAATATACACATAACATACACATAATATACACATAACATACACACAATATACACATAACATACACATAACATACACATAATATACACATAATATACACATAATATACACATAACATACACATAATATACACATAATATACGCATAATATACACATAATATACACATAATATACACATAATTATATACACATAATATACACATAACATACACATAATATACACATAATATACACATAATATACACATAACATACACATAATATACACATAATATACACATAATATACACATAATATACACATAACATACACATAATATACACATAATATACACATAACATACACATAATATACACATAATATACACATAACATACACATAATATACACATAACATACACATAATATACACATAATATACACATAATATACACCATAACATACACATAATATACACATAATATACACATAATATACACATAACATACACATAATATACACATAATATACTAATATATAATATATACATGATATATACATGATATATCTGATGCCACCGCGGTGTCAGGAGCGCCGAGCCTTGGAGATTCCTTGCTCTGCAGAGCCCGAGTTGATCAGGGCGCAAGCGGACTACGTCAGGCCGGGTCCCATCCCACATGATATTTGAGTGACAACCGGTCAAAAAGAGGAAATGATTCCGGAAATGGTGATGACATAATCAATCGGTCAGTCAATCAATCAATCGATCAATCGATCGATCGATCGATCGATCAATCAATATATCAATATAAATATATCAATATATCAATATATCAATATATCAATATATCAATATATATCAATATATCAATATATCAATATATCAATATATGTATATATCAATATATATATATATATATATATTGATGTATGATATGTGTATTTGATATGTGCATACACAATATACCGTTGTTTACCTCCCCTGAGCCGAACGACACGCAACCGAACTGCCTGTTGAAGCTTGGCGTCACTTTGGAGGAACTGCAACTCTTTTTCAGCAGTGCGAAAGACACTCTACATACCAGCTTTGAAGACCTGGGTTTGGAAGATGATCTTTTTGCACTCTTGTCAAGCTTGCCTCTCTTGGGGGACGCCAACCCTGACCGCTATGTCATCTACGTGGATGGTTCCTCACAAGGGCAACAGAGACATCGGCCCACTGATTGGGTTGAAGAACAAGGAACTCCAGATGCTTGGGCGATGCTCGTGCTTGGGGAGTTCTATGCCACCGAAACTGAAGCCCCACGTCTCCACCTTGTGGGTTGGACAGCGCAGCAAGTGAGATATTCCGAGCAGAGCCCCTTCTTCCTAGGTGCTACATCTGTCGGCTCACTCACTGCTGAGCGGGAAGGTTTAACCTGGGCACTTTTGTGGCGTTTGGGGCTCAATAAGCGCACCCCTACTCTGCTGAGAAGCGATTCCCTGTTGACCATCCAACAGGCACAGGGTCTGATCGGAACCGCCGCAATTGAGATGTCTTTCAACTGTCTCAGAGGGGCCTATCAAGCACTGGATTTTGCACTTCCTCCTGAGCATTTGAAGATTCAACATGTTTTTGGCCACAGCAATGAACCGTTCAATGACTTCACGGATCACGCTGCCAAAATGGAAGCCCAGCGTAGCTTCTTCATACGTAGACCAGACGTTGACATGAGCATTTGGCGTACTCGCCTGCCTTTTCTCTGGCTGCTTTTTGGAGAGCGATTTGGAGGACCTGCTTTTTGTCCAGAAGGTTTTGATGTCACGGCACCTGAGTTGCCACCACCGGTGCCACCGGAAACATCTGCTCGCGACGTTGATGCCCAGGCGACCACAGCCAGATTGACTTCTCTACTCAGTTTGTGCACAGCCAACATTCTCTCCATGTACAGCTCCCCTGATGGATTTGCCGGCAAGCTGGGCTATTTGGCTGAACAATTCCACGCCCATGCTCTTCTCATTGGAGGTCTACAAGAGACGCGTACACCACAGGGGCAAAGCATCAGTCACCAGGTCCTACGTCTGGCTTCTGGTGCTGACAACGGGCATGGAGGCGTTGAACTGTGGGTGAGCCTCAAACAACCCTATTGCTACGTGGATGAGCAACCTTTGTTTTTGCGGGCCTCCCACTTTCAAGTTTTGAGCGCAACTCCCAGATTATTGCTGGCCCGGGTTCAAGCACCACATTGGAATGCTCTGCTACTGGTGGGACATGCTCCGCACTCTGGCAGACCTCCACATGAATGCCATGAATGGTGGGATTCCCTGAACAAGCTCGTCCAGCAATATCGTGGAGCTTTACCACTTTTTGTCATGGTCGATGCTAACGCTGAGCCTGGTCTCGCTGATGGTTGCTGTGTACATGGTGACATACAGAGGGAAAGCAAGAACACGCACTTTTGGAGAGATTTTCTGCACTCCTTCCAGCTCACCCTTCCTCAGACCAGTGCACAACATGTAGGTGGCCTTGACACTTGGGTGAGCCCAGATGGTCAAACAGGACACTGCCTGGACTACGTTGCTGTACCCCAGGAGTTCCTGGTACATTGCACGCGCTCTCAGCTGCTGGAGACCTTTGATCTTGGAAATGAGCAGAGAGACCACACTCCGGTTGCTGTCCAACTTCAATGGAGTGGTCACTGCTCTTCTGGCTCAGACAAAGTGACTCAACCGTTGAACTTTGATAGGCCCAGCATTAGGAGCGCCAGCTTGTCGGGGTTCCTCAGTGACTTCACAGGCTCAACATGGCACACTGATGTGGAGTCGCAAGTCCAGCATTTCAATGAGGCTGTGCTTCAGGACTTGACCAAATTTTGTCCTCCAGTTCGACGTGGACCCAAAAAGAATTTCATCACGGATGACATTTGGGTTCTCCGCAAATTTAAATTACAACATCGTCAGAAACTTCATCAGTTGCGCAAGCGCCAAACAGCCGAAGCTCTCTGGTGCTGCTTCAGGGCTTGGAGACGTCATGATGACACGTTCTCTGCTGAGGCGGCCTTCAACTATGGCACAACGCTCCAATGTCACACCCTGCATCATTGGGCGGCTTTCAGAGGCTATGCGCACAAACTCAAGGCAGCCTTGCGTACTGCCAAGTGTAAAGGGATTGTAGAGCGCATTGATCGGCTAGGACGAGCTGCTCCTGCCTCAGCCATCCTGCACACCTTGAAGCCCTTCATTGGCAGTGGCAATGCCAAGATGCGAGGGAGAGCACCTCTGCCAACCATATCCAATGAGAAGGGGACGCCCTGTCTGGATCCAGAGGCAGCATTGAACAGATGGATTTCCTTTTTCAGCACCATGGAAGGAGGGGAACGCATGACCGAGCAGGAACAACGCAGCCACTGGCGTGCCAACCTGCAGGAACTCCGCGAGTCCAATCTTTCTTTGAATGTTGACGATCTCCCCACTTTGACAGATTTGGAGGCTGCTTTTCGGCAGGTCAAGACGGGCAAAGCCACGGGTCCCGATAGCATCCCAGCTGAGATCTGCAACTCTCAACCTGCTTTGCTGGCCAAGTTCACTTACCCACTGCTACTCAAGATTCTGCTGCATGGCCAAGAACCTCTGGAGCACAAAGGTGGGCGCCTTATCCCACTGTGGAAGGGCAAGCTGAGCCAGGGACTTTGCGAAGCCTACAGGTCGATTTTGATATCTTCACACATCGGTAAATGTCTGCACAGAACAATCCGTTTGAAGCAGTCGTCGACCTATGAGGCTTATTTGCAACATCAACAAATTGGAGGACAACGCAAAGCACCGGTTGTCTTGGGCGTTCATTTGGCTCGATCATACCTTCGAGCTCAACAACAAGCTCATCGGCCATGCGCTTTATTGTTCCTCGACCTCACCGAAGTGTTTTACAGGGTTTTGCGCCCATTGGCCCTGGAGGGAATTTGCCAAGATGAAGTTCTGGCTGCAATGGCACAGAGATTGCATTTGGGTCCTCATCTTCTAGCAGACCTTCAAGCTCATCTACGGGCACCGTGTGCCACGGCAAGGGCCAATTTGCCGCCACATCTGAGCTGTGCCTTGCGAGCTCTACACTTGGACACACACTGGCGTATTGGAGATCAGACAGATGTGTGCCGTACCACCATCGGCACGCGCCCGGGAGACGCCTTTGCCGATGTGGTCTTTGGCTATTTATGGTCGAGAGTCCTGGCGGACTTCAAGGCAGCAGTAGGGGCCGATGGTATCTTTGACGTCTTTCCAGACGATCATGGACCACGCCTCTACAATTCCTTTGTCGACACCGGCCCTGACGCCAAGGTTTTCGTTGGGCCTTGCTGGATGGACGACCTATGCATAGCCCTCAGTGCTGGCAGTGGAGTGGACTTGATCTCCAAGGTAAGGATGGTCACAGGAGAGTTGTTAGATCAATGCCTGGCCCATGCAATGACCCCTAATCTGGCTGCTGGCAAAACAGAGCTGATGTTTTCTCTCAGAGGCCGTGGAGCCAGACAGCTTCGTGTTCAGTTATTTGGCCCCACGGCGTCCCGTGTGCTCCCAATTGTTGGTGAATACCATACTCACCATGTGCGCCTGGTGCAGCAGTACACCCACTTGGGCGGCATCTTACATCACAGTGGCGATTTGCGCGCTGAAATACGCAGACGCTTGAGCATCGCGCATGCTGCATTTACGCAACATCGCAGGCTTCTCTTTGCCAACAAGCAGTTCACTTTAGTGCGCAGGGTCGAGCTTTTTCAGAGCCTTGTTCTCAGCCGCCTCACGTATGAGACGGAGTCATGGACCTTCCCAGACGGCAAGATCAAGAGCTATCTGCACTCTTCGGTCATGCGCCTTTATCGCCGATTACTTGGCCGAGCAGGTGATCAACATTTGACGGATGATTTCATTCTCTGCACCACGGGTTTGCCTTCACCTTCGGAATTATTCAGAATACAGAGACTGCGCTACCTTGGCACTCTCTACGGGTGTTGCCATCTTGTCGACTGGGGCTTGCTGAATGCAGACAGCGAGTGGGTAGCCCTGATGGAGGACGACTTGCGTTGGATTGGCTTTCAGCTTCGTGATGCCACGCATCTGCATTCTCCTGAGACACATCCCCAGGAGTGGCTGGACCTGGCACAACATCATCCCAGGTACTGGAAGCGCCTAGTGCGCCGAGGAGCGCTGCACGCCATCAAACAACGGAGCAGAGAGCAGCAGCTTATTCAATTCCATCTGGGGATATGTGATTTACTCAAACTACAAGGACTTCTACCTGAACAATCTGACAGGGCCACCACAAGACTTGCAAACCAGCCGACCACTGCGTTTGGATGCATGTACTGTGGCTGCCGCCACAAATCCAAGGGTGGCGAGGGTGCCCATCAGAACAGGGTCCATGGTTGGATCAATCCTGTGCGACTCCTGTTTGAAAGCACACAATGTAGTAGCTGTATGAAGGAATACCACACGGCTACGAAACTCAAGGCGCACCTTTTGCGTTCTGCACCTTGCCGTAGCCGCCTCATTGGTTCGGGACTACGGTTCATGCCTATGCCGGGATCTGGTTCTGCAATTGAGGTCGACAAGGAGAAGCAACATGATAGGCTGCTTCCCCCTCTACCTGTTCACGGACCGCAACCGGAGCAGCCACCAAGGCGTGACTTTGATGGTACAGACTGGAGCCTTCATGACGATTGCTGCCTTGCGTTCCTTGATGCAGAGACGGTTGAGGATGCAGTTTCCAGCGTGCGAGCTCGCATTCAGCAAACACCTATCTCGTGGACTATGTGCCGGACCACACTTCTGCAACTTGCCACTACAGTCTCTGAGCATGCTGGTGAAGAAGCGTTAGGGCACCTGGACAGCCGACGTCTGTCCGCGGGCATTGGTGGCCTTGCGGAACCAGGAAGCTGGCCTTTTCTTCAAGACGACTGCGTGCAGCCGCGGGAGGAAGGGAGCTTGGGACAGCTTGAGGCTGAACTCTTGAGGTGTCAAGTACCGGAAGATTGGCCGACCCCGAGAAGTTTCGGGCGACACAGAACGCCTTTTCAGGTAGGAGGCGTCTCGGGGACTTTCAGTACTACCTTGACTCCTTCCTGGCGGCCGAGGGCAGTGGCTTTGTGGTTCACACTGTGTCCTTAGACATCGTTGTCGATTCGGAGAAAGGCGACATTTCCAAACCTGAGATCCGAAACTTTTGGCTTCATGGTATTGATGAGGGTTGGATCCTTGCTTTTTTGGCTGGCCCCCCCTGCGAGACTTGGTCCAGGGCCAGGGCCGTCCAATGTGATCATGCTGATCGACAAGGTCCCAGGGTCATCCGCACTGCCGAAGATTTGTGGGGGCTTGCACACCTTCGCATCAGAGAACTTGAGCAGATTGACGTGGGCAACTTGCTCTTGTGCTTCTCTGCGGAAGCATTCCTACGTTTGGCATGTGTCGGTGGCTCCGCTACCATTGAACACCCGAAGGAGCCAGAGGAGGTGCACTTCGCTTCTATTTGGAAATTGCCTCTCTTCCAGATGCTGCTCTTGCTACCTGGGGTCGAGCTTCACTCCCTCAGCCAGGGCTTCCTTGGGGCGCCTTCTTGCAAGCCAACTAGCCTTTTGTGCTTGAACTTGCCGCACATCACCCAGGCGATCGTGAAGAACCAGGTGACAAGCACCATGCCGAAGGGCGCCGCGATTGGCAAGACCGCATCTGGCCAATGGGCCACTAGCTCCTTAAAGGAGTATCCTCCAGCACTCAACAGAGCGCTGGCGGAACAGTTTTTTCAGGCCATCACCACACCTTCTTGCGATGAAGGGATTTCTGTGGATGACGACTTCCTCCAGGTGTGTAAAGATTTGACCGTAACGAAGTTTACGGATCACCTTGGACGGGATTTCGCTGGATGACCTGATTTTCTGGAATTCAACTAGCTCGAGCCGCGACGACAGTCCCAAAAGGCCGAATGTGAAAAAAAATATATATATATATGTCATTTATATAGTGATACATTTTGCATCGATGGATGCTGCAACTCCGCGCCAGGACGGTGTATGGCTGCATGCGCAGCGTGGGATCCAAAGAGATGCCGAATTTCGACGAAGGCGGGAGGTCTCATCAAAAAAACGTGGTGAAACGATGGAGGTCTCCATAGCTGTTACATAATAACTCACGACTCGACGACTCAAATCATATTAAATCATATTAAATCATATTAAATCATATTAAATCATATTAAATCATATTAAATCATATTAAATCATATTAAATCATATTAAATCATCATTGCAGTTAGATCTTAGATATTTCCATCATTTTCCATCCATGAATTTCCATGTTTTTTTTGATGGCATGGCCACGGTGGCCCAGGTCTGTTCCTCCAGGCCTGGCTCTGTCTCCTGACACGACGCTTCCGTGGCCCTGAAGGCTCCGCCTTGGTGCCAGGCGGAGCCGACGAAGGGAGCGACTTTTTCGGGGGATGAAGTGACAAATATCCCAAAGATATGGTTACCCTCTGGTAAACTAACATAACTACGGAAAATCATCATTTTTGATGGGTAAATCAACTATAAATAGCCATTTTCAATAGCTATGCTAAATTACCAGAGGGTATGATGATATGCTAGTGACCATAATTGGGATATATTTGGGATGATTATATAATTTTTTGTGGTTATGATGATGATTTTATATTGATATGATGATCAAAAATCACTAGCATGTCATAACACATCTGAAACAAATATAGTGATTGATGATTCATCTGATGATTTTCAATTTTTCATCAGATCTCCCAAATGTGTCGAAATAGTGAGAAGTGACGACATGTTTGGCATCTGTTTGGTGGTTATGATGGATATGGTACATCCAGTAATTCTTGGGATGACGAAACAATTAGCATACATATTTGAATCCAACGGGAGTAGACTTGGACTCACGCGGGTTCGAGGTCAGTCCAGCCTGTGTCCAGAAGTTAGTGAAGAATGATGAAAGTTCAAACAGCCTATCAATTGCTGGGGGTAAACCAATAATCCATTATGGTTTAGTACTGGATCTATTCATGACTTAGCTCTCTTATTTTTGTTACTTCATATTAGGGGGATATTAGGGGGATGAACCAGATATACCATGATATACCCCCAATTGGTCATGAACATCACGAACAGGATGAGAATTCCCCCCTGCAGGGGTTGACTTTCTCAACCATTCCTGGGAGCCGAATGCGTCGAGCGATTGGGACGAGGCCCGTCACAGGGAAGCAGCTGGGAAAGAGGGGAGGAATGAGCCGCGCTGGAATGGGGATATCAGTTTTCTTTACATGGGAACGGGGGTATAATTCAAACAGATTTGGAGATTTGGAGATGGCACATATGGAACCAGCTGAGCAAATGCTGGATGAACATCCCTAAATCCCGGTGAGGTGTGAACAAATGGAGATTAGGGTGAACAACTGACCCATAGCCGCTTTTGGCGGAGATGTTTAGGAGTTGAAGAGATTGGTTGCCATCTAACTGAGAGAAACCTGTGATGTAGTTACAAAGTATCCCAACTTCTCAAGGCTCGTGTTTTTCATTGTGAGCTCTCGCCGTGCAGGAATCGGGTGCAGTCATTGTTACAACCACCCAAGATCTGAAACAAGGCGGCACCACTTTGCGGCACCTGGATGGCTAGGCGGCTAGACAGCCGATGGCGGGGGGAACCAGCCCTCAGCGATTGGATGAACCTCGCGAAACTGACGAATCTTTTTTTCGCAGGTGAAGAGGTCTTGATCAGCTATGGTGACTTTTCCAATCCCCTGCTGTTCCGGACGTATGGCTTTACCTTGCCATCGCGGCCAGGGTCCCAGGAGTCTCAGGAGTCCCAGGATATGCCCATCAAAAAGACTAAAGACCTGAAGAATGAAGATGTTTGTCCCAGATTTGTCCCAGATTTTCTCGGCATTTTCCATGGTTTTCCCAGATGTTCATGGCATTTTCCGTAGATTTTCCCAGCAACCGTTGTGCCTGGTGGCTTTCTCAAAGGTGCGAAACCTGCCGGAGCTGTACCTTCACTGAGGAGGCGAGCGGCTAGCGGCTTAAGCCAAGTCACAGCTGGGATTTTCCCATGATGAGAGAGGGTATCACCAAGATAACTTAACCATGTTAGAATCAAGTGATTTATGGACTGGTTGGTGGTTTCAAACATTGTTGAAATTTCCCATTTCATAATCATAATATATATATTATATATATAATATATATATATGGAATGTCATCCTTCCCATTGACGAACACTCCATCATTTTTCAAGATGGGCACATTGCACCACCAACCAGTGGATATTTATGGCATCGTTTCTTACAGATTTCGGTCCTGATTTTGGTCAACCTGCCCAGGAGCTGCTGGCAACGGCGCCAAAAGAGGTGGCAGAGGACTTGCAGGCGACATCTGAAACATCTGGCGGACATAAAAAAAGTGTTGGAAAATCATGGAAAATCATCCATAAAAAAAGATTCTATAGATCACCTTGAGGCAGGAATTGCAGGTTTTTGTGATGAAACTTCAAGTCTTTTTTATTCAGGCTCACGGTCTGGTTCCAAGAGTTACAAAAGGCATGAGTTTCCCTTCTTTTGGTTTTCTCAGGACATTCATTCTTTTATGATCTTTTATGAATTTATAAGTATTTATATGTTCTACCTTTAGAATTATTCGGGATGACGGTGAAAGGCCGTGTGTGATCGTTGTGTCCACTTCCTTCGGTGTAGCCACAAGTAACCTTCGTCCCTATGCGGAATCCTTGGATGCTTGGTGGGAGAATCATAGACAAACAGACTTTTGATATCTTTAAATTTTAACCAGAAAGCACATCTATAGATGTGTTACTGTGTTATGGTCAAGGCTGTTTCTTTGTGACCAACATTTGGATGTTCTCCTTAAAATAGGATGGAATCAGAATATCATGTGGTTTATCATCATGTTCACCATTGAAGATAGCTGTTTCGATGTTTTTTTTTGGGGGACATTCCACATGTTCACCCCAAATATCAGATGAAGTTGGTCCAACAAAGCCATCAACCCATCAACCCACCAGTTTCGCGCACGTCAGGCGTTGCCTAATTTGCACCTCAACAGCATGCAGGTTACGGATGAGTTGGCCGTGCTCTTGCAGGCACGGTTTAAAATGTTTAAAATCGCAGCAGACGCGGTTTGTTGTGGGACATGTTTGAATGGACATGACATGATGTGGTTGAGTTTTGATTCTGTTGGCGCTAAAATGTGCCATTTTCGTTGGCATTTTTTTTTGGGGTTTCACTGGATTCCCATGTGTATGTTCTGACTGTTTAGCAACTGCAACTATTGATACTTTGATTTTGTTTGCCTTGATTCCCGACAATGTGGCAAAGCTAATAATTAACCATGGCCGATTGTTGGGTTTATGGGTTTGCCAGATTACTTGGTTCAACTCAATAACTTTTGCATTGGTGGGAATAGAAATGATCAATCTCTATACAGCAGATTGTGTCAGTGCATTTCAAATGATTTTAGATCCCCATCCCATTCTCAACATACTGGGTTCATGTGGTTTCTTGTCTCGTCTCCCCTGAAGTTGTCTCAGGTCGGTGTGCCGTGGGGAAGTGTGTATAGAAGATATATATGATATTATTATTCCATTGGATTCATTGGATCATTGCTTATTGTAAGACCACAAAACGCATAGGCACGCTGAATTTCACCAACATGAACCTACCATTTGTAGTCATAAACATTCTTATTGTTTGTTTGTCCATTGCAGGGCACACAACGCAGGGGCACACTGGTTGTCATAAACGTGTTTGTTTATTACTTGGTTTGATACTTGTGACATGTGGCCCTGGGTATTTCAATGATTTTGTGCAGCACAACAGATCTTGTGGCAACATCGCTGTGCCATGCCGCGTCCACCTCAGCCAGTACCATTGTTTGGGGAAATATATATATATAACATGTTTTAGATCTTCAGACATCAAAAAACACGTTGTCTGCCACTAAATTTCATCAACCACGTTGCAAGCATTGCTAGGTCTGGCAGGGCGCCGGTGATGCGCTGCGACAGCTCTGTCAAAAACGCTTGCAGAAGCTGGCGGCGGAGATGAGGCCGTGGAAAAGCCAAAAATCGGGAATTTTACCGTTTGGGAAAAATCTGGATAAATTATTAGCAAATGGGATGGGATTATATCTGTATATATATAATATATATAATATATATAATATATAATATATGTATATCTCTATCTATCTGGATAAATTCTAACGACCGAAGCCTGTTCTCCCTCACTGGAAGCACGGTTATAGTGATTAAGGGGAATCATCCCCAAATAGCCGAACTTTTCAGGTGAGTGACATATTATAATTTACTCAGAAAAATGGGATCAAGGAAGTTGGGGCTCGTGGCTGATGATGACAATAGTGGTTGATCATAATGACGAATGATTGGATGTGTGATTAACGATTGATCATGAATATTTAGATAAGCCACTATGTGTACCTACGTAGTGTTAATTAGGTACCACCAGTGGTTAATCTTAATCAATAACTATGAATCATTTCGTTGGTGGTTTTAAATTAAAAAAGGAAACAGGAAGATAATTTTGTAAAGGCAACAACAGGAAAATGTGCTTTGGGTATTCAGACGGCATTCTTGTTTTGGACTGACACCTGCCAGTGCCCGATTTGGGTTTGCCCACTTGGGTTTCAGTCCAGGGTCCCTGTGTCATGGGAATGGGAGAGCAGGATCAACCGACCAAATTTGGACCTGGGGAGTTCATACCACCATTTAATCCACGTTATTTTATATATTGGTTACTTGATGTTGGTAGTTTATCAACCATAGGCAGTTGACTAACACAAAAACATGTCGCACTTTTTTCCTCTTAGCCAGAAAAAAAGGATGATCCACCAATATCTGATCGTGAACTTCGTGAACTCCATCCATGCTGATCCAAAATGGACTGATGTTCTTCTTCAGGGGTTCCACTAGATTTCACCGTGGGTTGGGCACCTGGGCACCTGGCCATGTCACAGGTGGCCCGCTGAGCCTTTGGAGATTGGTGAGACGGATGAGCTGCGCATTGCCTTCAGCGAGTGTTCTGGTTGGGGGGACTGTACGGTACACCATGGTACTATCCTGTCACTGCAGAGATGGTTAGCTGGGTGGAAAGCATGGTTTCTTGATGTTTCTTGCTACTTCCTTTCAGCCCACCATGTTGCGCTGATGTGTAGTCCAGCTTTCCGACGGCTGGTTTCTTGGGTCCCAAAAGTCCCAGGGTCAACGGATGGATCTCCAGGTATATTTGTTTGCGACTTCATGCGAACATCTTGGATGAGCTCGCAGGCAACTGCCAAAAGGATCCAAAAGGGCCCCAAAAAATTACAACTTCACGGGACCTAGCAGAAGTGGATGTGTTTTTTTTCTCTATGACAAGTCATCCTGAATAGGTGGATTCCGGGTGAGAAAGTTATAATTTAGCAAATTAAGCCTGCTCAGCGTTTCTGGAAATTGTTGTCATTTCCATCACTCTGAGGAAAGTCATGGAAGGTTGGGGTCTCAAGTTTCCATCATTTTAAAACCATTAAACACCTCTAGTACCACACCATTTGCGAAGATGAACATCCATCAATCATGGGAAAATGTGTCATGGTCCCATTAAAATCATCAAACATCCATGAAAAGTCCATTAGAATCATCATAATTCGCAAGGTTTCCCAAGGATTTTGATGCGAAAAACCCAGGGGGACGAAGCTTTGCGCCAGGTTCAACGCCGGAGATCAAGGACAGCAAGGCTTGGGAAGACGGAAAGGACAGCAGTGGAGGGAGGGCCTTTGTTTTTGAAAACGATGCCATGTTGGGTGGTGGACGACGTTTTTTCGTGGTTTATCATCATGCTTTATGATGAGGTCTGACATTTTATGATAATCTGTGATTGAAAAACGAGTCGTGGATTGACAGAGTAAACGTATACACGGTAAGTGCTCAACAATTGTAATCAAGTTATAGTATAACTGGTATGTTTACATAGGTTGTAGCCAATTGTCATTGATATGATAGGAACATGATTTGCATTGATTCTCTACAAGCACTGGGTTGCAACCGTTGCAACCTGTTGCTGGGTACCTGGGGATCCCTGTCCAGGAGCTCAAGCGAGAGCTCAAAGTCATTCAAGAGGCTGGAGCGTCGAGGTACTAAGACTTAGGTGTCTTCTGACTCAATTGTTTCGGAGGGGAAGGTTTGTAAGGGTCCAGCACTGATGATGATGATGAGGAGGAGGAGGAGAAGGAGGAGAAGGAGGAGAAGGAGGAGAAGGAGGAGAAGGAGGAGAAGGAGGAGAAGGAGGAGGAGAAGGAGAGCCACTGGTCTGTGAATCAATCTCTCCACTTTAGATTCCAGAGCGCTGCCAGGCCGGCATGTTACCTCTGCCCTGAAGCTGCAGGGAAAAAAGAAACGCTGCTGCCGCAACTTCCTTGTGGACCCCACAAGCCCTTCGACAGGGACCCCGACGTGGTGCATCGTGCCGAGGTTTGGAACATTTAGAGGGGGCCTTGCAAATGGCGGAGATGGAAGGGGCTCCCATCTGCAAAATTGGTGAGGAACAGGTGCACCGGGGATTGTGGGATGACATTTTTTGCTGGGAACCTTCAAATGGTTTCTGGGAATTGCAATGGAAAGGTTTTGAAGGATATGGATGATATGGGAGGATGAAGGATGATGATTTGCCCAAAAATTGCAAATGAGTGCAAATCATGGTCAGCGAGCGACTGGCCTATGTTGTTCCCAGCTAAGACATGGGTGCGCATATTTTTATGTGTACCTCCCCACACACTTGAGCGATCTTGAGCGGTTCCTGGCCTAGAAATAGCATCAATATCCATGAGATCATGTTGGATCCCCATGTTTTGCACGTCTTCATCGTTAAATCCATGTCATTTTGCCATGTTTGATGTTTAAATCAAGTTAAATCAAGTTAAATCACCATTTTTAGCAAGGTTAAATCACCATGTTGATGTTTAAATGTGTTAAATCACCATTTTTAGCAAGGTTAAAGCACCATGTTCATGAATTTTTGGGCCGACTGACGTGGCAGGAGCCCTGGCACCTTCCTCGCGGCCTGCACCGCTTGGCTCCCTTGGCCGCGAAACATCAGAGGCAGCTGCAGAAACTCAGGCGGACAGTGGTCTGATGACCGGAACAGACCGGTGATTTTACCCTCTGGTTATGTCAAAATAGCTATTGAAAATTGCCATTTATAGTTGGTAAACATACAAAAAGCTATTGAAAATTGCCACTTATAGTGAGTTTACAACAAGCTATTGAAAATGGCCATTGAAATAGTGAGTTTTCCCATTAATAGCATGGTGATTTTCCATAGTTATGTGAAAGTTTACCAGAGGGTAACCATGGAAAAAAAATGGTAGGAAAATGGTCAAATGGGAGTTTTACATCATGGTGGTGCCCCCGAAATGGATGGTTTATTTGATGGAACTCCCATTAAAATGGATGATGTGGGGGTAACCCTATTTTAGGACCCCCCAAAATGGTGATTCTAACCATAAGGGAAAAATTGTGCTTTAAACATGAAACATCATGAACATGTGGTGAACAAATTGGGTTTGAAACTATGGCACATCACTATGATCTGATATGTTTTTCATCACGCTGTCAACAGCATCAACATCATCGTGGCTTTTTTCATCAGGAACTTGGTGGTCAATAGAAAATTCATGACACCTTGAGCTCAACACCAACCTGCCAAGATCGCGAGTGGAAGAGCTATTGATGACGCCTACCCTTGAGTTGTTGGACATTCCTGCAGAGGCGGATGGCTATGAGGCCAGGCTGGTGAAATCCCAAGACCATCAAGAACTCAACTTAAAACACGGACGGTGTATTCAAGGGGATTTACCACCAAGTTATGGCCATCAAAAATATGAAAAAGAAACTACCCTATATATATACAGACACGTATATATATATATATATACACATATATATATATACACATATATATATATACATTTATATTATATTATATTATAATATATTATATTATATTATATTATATTATTATATCTTATATAGAGATAAACCACTCGATGGACTGGAGTTCCAATCTTGGGTTCCCCCAAAATTATGGCCATATTGTTGTGGAAGTGAGGTTCAAACCCAGGTGGAAGGGTCAAAGATGATTGGAAATGGCTACGGTTTTTAATATGCCGAAAATGATGATACAATCTCGGATTCGGTAATTTCAATTCTTGAGAATTTACTATCGCCCCAACTAACACAAACCCCGCAAAAATAGAAAGTAAGAAGATTACTTTTCTCTAAGAATAGGTGATTCTCAGGATCAAAGAGTTGGTTGTTGGACTGGTCAATTATACCAGCAAATCATCTTAACTCACCATTTGTGTTGGTTACAGTATCAAATGCACATTCCCTCCCCATTTTTAGTTGCTAAAATTCCGTCCTTGATTCGTTAGTATAAACCTCATCCACCGTTTTCATCCCAAATGTTCGGGTGATGGCATACCCCCTTTTTTTCCCAATTAAATCCTGATATTCACTGGTTAACCCCACTAATATCATTACATTTCCTATGTCCAGCCATTCACATCATCCACTTCATCCAAAACTGGTTTTCCAAATCTTCATCCAAACTTGGTATATCCCATGATATCCCATGATATATGGTTATCCAAAGGTGATATATATATATATATCAACCATGATAAATAAATATTACCATTGATTAATTAGCCATGAAAATATCATGGCACTAGCATGGTAATATCATAAAGTACCCTCTGGTAAACTAACGTAACTATGGAAAATCACTATTTTTCATAGGTAAATCAAGTATAAATGGGCCATTTTCAATAGCTATTTTGACATAACCAGAGGGTAAACATGTTATCACCATCTCCCAGCATCTCCCCTTATCCCCAGCCGTAGGTGGCCGGCAGCCGTCGCGGCTTCTCGGACCCCAGCATCGAGGCCGCGCGACAGGTCTGTGAACGCGGCCTGTCAGTGCGCCTCCAGGAGCCATGGGGTGATGGTCCGGTGGGGGATTGGGACCCTGGGATGGGGATGGGGTGATGGGAATACCCTCTGGTTATGTCAAAATAGCTATTGAAAATGGCCATTTATAGTTGATTTACCTATTAAAAATGGTGATTTTCCATAGTTATGTTAGTTTACCAGAGGGTATCTGGGATTTTTTGGAATGAATATCAACTTGGAATTTTTATAGAATCTAATATCATGGAAGATTGGAAATTGTAGGGATGGTTCTTGGAGATGGTGTTCAAAGATTGAGTAGCGCTTTTTGGGTGATTCAAGGTGTTCAGGTTCTTAGCCATCTGCTGGTTGGTCGACCTGATTTTCTACATCAGCATGTGGCCCCCCAATGGTGACACCATCTGGGGAATGAGATACCCTGCAGGGAACCCCTAAAAATTGATGAAAAGTTCATAAAAAATGATGAAAATTGATGTGTTCCCATGATGTTCCCATGATGTTCCCATCATTTCCAACGGTCTCACCGGCCAGGACCGTACTTTGTACATGCGCTTGGGACCTCGTTTCCATGACCGAGACCGCGATGTGGCAGGTGGCATGTCAGCTATTCAAAATACCACTGTTGATTGTTATAAAATGCGCTCAAACAACAGTGGCATCTCCCAGCTAAAC
This sequence comes from Cladocopium goreaui, assembly GCA_947184155.2. Lineage (NCBI taxonomy): Eukaryota > Dinophyceae > Suessiales > Symbiodiniaceae > Cladocopium > Cladocopium goreaui. The sequence goes on from CAMXCT020003488.1 coordinate 53,657, forward strand.
CAGTTTTCGAAGCACCAGGTATTTAATCATATTTAATCTCTGATATGAAACATTGTTATATGATGGGGGTAGGTTTATACTAACCAGGTAATAAACCAGTTAATCTGATGGGGGTTATAAAACATTTTTTTTGTAACCTGAAATCTCAGTGCGACCAGGTCATCCAGCCTCAGTGTTGGTGACCCTGCGACGGGATGCGACTCTGCCTGAGGATGGAGATGATCGTAAGATGATTTGAGCAACAACAACTCGGGGGAATGAAAAATTGGGATTCTGAGATATAACATAGATATAACATGATGAATACATATGACATATTTTTTGTGGAAATTTGTTGGAATACTCAGCTAAGAAAGTAAAAACAAGATGGAAGGTTCGTATATGTGTTGTTGTTTCGAAGCTTCTCACGTAATTGACCTGATGATGAGCAACGAAGATTCCCTCTTTGACTTTCCACTTTTCAGAATGACAACACCGATTGTAGATAAGAGGCACTTTTTTGTTTGGAGAGTTCAAAGCGTGTCTCAAAACTAACAGATTCCAGTCAAACTGCGATCTTAGAATCGACGAATAAATCGACTCATCTAACTTTCAACCATCCTCCCAGAATAGAAGAGAACAGAACGATGGGGGAATTCTGCAAAAGTGAAGATGCATCACGCATTGTTTGCATGACGGCCAGGGTCACGGTTGTTGTCATCTAGGCTCATCCCCAAGGTAGCCCCATGTGCACCTTTCAGCAGCGCTGTAACGCAGGAGCAGTTGACCACTGACGGCAACGGATGTTGTTTTCTGCCGGAAGGGACTGAAGGCTGGCAGTGTAGAAACGGTGGAGAGATGGGTCATGGGCCCATGGGCCATGGTTTTTCCATGTTTTTTCCTGGATAGAAATGGCCAAAATCGGCCTGGTGGGCGTCGACCTGAAACGCCTTAAACGCTGGAGGTATTAGGGTGACCTTGCCGAATGAGCCTGGACTTTTGCCGATGAATGTGAGCATGTGTCTTCTACGACGAGGCCGGGCTGGTGAAATGTGGGATATGTTGGGTCGCTGGGCTGGTGGGGCTGCTAAAAATGACACAAAGTCGGTGGAAGTCTTAGTTCACCTGGGTTTCTTGACCACACATGACCACACCAGGTGAATCAACCAGCTGTTGCATATGTGGTTCTGAAGCAGAGGGGTCTTTTTCAGGGCCTAGCCCAACAGCAATCCGGATCAACTCACTGTATTATATACATAATCTGCCAGGTCTTGTGATTTCACTTTCATTGCTTGGAGAGCATACAACTTATGGATAAATCATCTGTGTTTGATTTATGACCCATTTGGAACTACGAATTTAACTACATGACTGTCAGGGCCGGGCCGCTGCATCCCATTAGAAGTGAGTTATAGCCTGGGGAAAGGGGTCATTTTACCTTTAACTAGCCATTTAAGCCCCTTGTACATGGGGTGGGTGGCGATCTGGCCAGGTTGGCATCGAGAGCAGTTGGAAAATGACCCGCAGATGCTCCGAGCGACTTGACGGACTCGACGTTCAAAAGAACCCGAGCAGATCACTTCAGCTGAGCGTTCTCAAGGGGGAAACTGATTAAGGAAGTGTATGGAACCTTATTAGTGGGGTTGTGACCTTGTGAAAGGGTTATCAACCTTATCAAGGGGCTATGAATCTTTAACCCTGATTGGGAGTTCTTTTGGCCACCAAATGTTGGGGGGATTAATATTTAGGGCACCGACTTCCATATCGACGACACAACAAAAATATACCAAGAGTCCTTATTAGTACGATAGGTACAGATAGATAGTGCATGATAGTGGCAGTTGGCCCAAACAAAATGGTTGTCCTTTGACAGGTTGTACCTGTGCTGGCAATGTAGAACTGATGTATTTCAGCAGCTTTTGAGTGTTGGATCCTTGCCAAATATTTGCCAGGCAAACTGCTCTACCAAAGGATCCTCCAGCTTTGCTGAAGGGCACACTGTCCGTTTTTGTTTTGATCCAGACCACCGAAAAAAAGAACACCAGCTGGTAGTCTACTGAGTCTACTGGAAAAAGAAGCACATAGGCAGATGCACGGCTTTCCTGTTCAGAGCCAAGATTTGAGGCGTTTAATCAACAGCGCACAGAGCCCCAACAGACTCGATTGTTGTTTTCAGCATCATCCAAAAGCGGGGAAACAAATGGCAAACTATCTCAGGCAGAGGAAAAACTGGGGAGACAAAGTGGGAAATAAAGTTGGGCTGTACGGGGGGAATACATGAGGAACAGAAGAAGATGCAACGAAGGGTGAGCTTTTTTGGGTGAATTTCATGGGACTTGGAAATGATTTGTTCATGAATGGTGAATCTGTCAGAGGACATGAGAAACAGATTTTATTCTCATTTATTATATATCCAGTTTTACGCATTATATGATAATTACAATGTCAATTCATTATTTTACCCATTTATTATCCATATATCCATGTATTGGATTATTATCCAGAAAAAATACTACTGTCCCATTATTTCCCCATTCTTTTCCCATTATTATCCCATTATTGTCTGTATATTTTCCCATTATTATCCATTTATGGATCATTTATGGATCATTTATGGGTCATTTATGGATATTTGTGGATCATTTATGGATCATTTATGGGTCATTTATGGATATATATTGGATCATTTATGGATCATTTATGGATCATTTATGGATCATTTATGGATCATTTATGGATCATTTATGGATCATTTATGGATCATTTATGGATATTTATGGATCATTTATGGATCATTTATGGATCATTCATGGATCATTCATGGATCATTCATGGATCATTCATGGATCATTCATGGATCATTCATGGATCATTCATGGATCATTTATGGATCATCTATGGATCATCTATGGATCATCTATGGATCAGTTATGGATCACTTATGGATCACTTATGGATCACTTATGGATCACTTATGGATCATTTATGGATCACTTATGGATCACTTATGGATCACTTATGGATCACTTATGGATCACTTATGGATCACTTATGGATCACTTATGGATCACTTCTGGATCACTTGTGGATCACTTGTGGATCACTTATGGATCACTTATGGATCACTTATGGATCACTTATGGATCACTTATGGATCACTTATGGATCACTTGTGGATCACTTGTGGATCACTTGTGGATCACTTATGGATCACTTATGGATCACTTGGATCACTTGTGGATCCCTTATGGATCCCTTATGGATCCCTTATGGATCCCTTATGGATCGTTTATGGATCGTTTATGGATTTATGGATCGTTTATGGATCGTTTATGGATCGTTTATGGATCGTTTATGGATCGTTTATGGATCGTTTATGGATCGTTTATGGTTTATCGGATTTATGGATCGTTTATGGATCGTTTATGGATCGTTTATGGATCGTTTATGGATCGTTTATGGATCGTTTATGGATCGTTTATGGATCGTTTATGGATCGTTTATGGATCGTTTATGGATCGTTTATGGATCGTTTATGGATCGTTTATGGATCGTTTATGGATCATTTATGGATCGTTTATGGATCATTTATGGATCATTTATGGATCATTTATGGATCGTTTATGGGTCGTTTATGGATCGTTTATGGATCGTTTATGGATCATTTATGGATCATTTATGGATCATTTATGGATCATTTATGGATCATTTATGGATCATTTATGGATCAAATATGGATCATTTATGGATCATTTATGGATCATTTATGGATCATTTATGGATCATTTATGGATCATTGGTCATGGATCTCATTTATGGATCATTTATGTCATTTATGGACCATTTTCTGCTCATTTATGGATCATTTATGGATCATTTATGGATCATATATGGATCATTTATGGATCATTTATGGATCATTTATGGATCATTTATGGATCATTTATGGATCATTTTTGGATCATTTATGGATCATTTATGGATCATTTATGGATCATTTATGGATCATTTATGGATCATTTATGGATCATTTATGGATCATTTATGGATCATTTTTGGATCATTTATGGATCATTTATGGATCAAATATGGATCATTTATGGATCATTTATGGATCATTTATGGATCATTTATGGATCATTTATGGATCATTTATGGATCAAATATGGATCAAATATGGATCATTTATGGATCATTTATGGATCATTTATGGATCATTTATGGATCATTTATGGATCATTTATGGATCATATATGGATCATTTATGGATCATTTATGGATCATTTATGGATCATTTATGGATCATTTATGGATCATTTATGGATCATTTATGGATCATTTATGGATCATTTATGGATCATTTATGGATCATTTATGGATCATTTATGGATCATTTATGGATCATTTTTGGATCATTTATGGATCATTTATGGATCATTTATGGATCATTTATGGATCATTTATGGATCATTTATGGATCATTTATGGATCATTTATGGATCATTTATGGATCACTTATGGATCACTTATGGATCACTTATGGATCACTTATGGATCACTTATGGATCCCTTATGGATCCCTTATGGATCCCTTATGGATCCCTTATGGATCGTTTATGGATCCCTTATGGATCGTTTATGGATCCCTTATGGATCGTTTATGGATCGTTTATGGATCGTTTATGGATCGTTTATGGATCGTTTATGGATCCCTTATGGATCGTTTATGGATCGTTTATGGATCGTTTATGGATCGTTTATGGATCGTTTATGGATCGTTTATGGATCGTTTATGGATCGTTTATGGATCGTTTATGGATCGTTTATGGATCGTTTATGGGTCGTTTATGGATCGTTTATGGATCGTTTATGGGTCGTTTATGGGTCGTTTATGGGTCGTTTATGGATCGTTTATGGATCGTTTATGGATCGTTTATGGGTCGTTTATGGATCGTTTATGGATCATTTATGGATCAAATATGGATCATTTATGGATCATTTATGGACCATTTATGGATCATTTATGGATGATTTATGGATGATTTATGGATGATTTGTGGATGATTTATGGATGATTTATGGATCATTTATGGATCACTTATGGATCACTTATGGATCACTTATGGATCATTTATGGATCATTTATGGATGATTTATGGATGATTTATGGATGATTTATGGATGATTTATGGATCATTTATGGATATTTATGGATCATTTATGGATCATTTATGGGTCATTTCTGGATGATTTATGGATGATTTATGGATGATTTATGGATGATTTATGGATCACTTATGGATTCATTTATGGATCATTTATGGATCACTTATGGATCATTTATGGAATTTATGGATCATTTATGGATCATTTATGGATCATTTATGGATCATTTATGGATCATTTATGGATCATTTATGGACCATTTATGGATCATTTATGGATCATTTATGGATGATTTATGGATGATTTGTGGATGATTTATGGATCATTTATGGATCATTTATGGATCACTTATGGATCACTTATGGATCACTTATGGATCACTTATGGATCACTTATGGATCATTTATGGATCATTTATGGATGATTTATGGATGATTTATGGATGATTTATGGATGATTTATGGATCATTTATGGATATTTATGGATAGTTTATGGATCATTTATGGATCATTTATGGATGATTTATGGATGATTTATGGATGATTTATGGAGGTATTTTATGTAATTTGTAGTATGGATGATTTATGGATGATTTATGGATGATTTATGGATGATTTATGGATCATTTATGGATCATTTATGGTTCATTTATGGATCATTTATGGATCATTTATGGATCATTTATGGATCATTTATGGATCATTTATGGATCATTTATGGATCATTTATGGATCATTTATGGATCATTTATGGATCACTTATGGATCATTTATGGATCATTTATGGATCATTTATGGATCGTTTATGGATCGTTTATGGATCATTTATGGATCATTTATGGATCATTTATGGATCATTTATGGATCACTTATGGATCATTTATGGATCATTTATGGATCATTTATGGATGATTTATGGATGATTTATGGATGATTTATGGATCATTTATGGATATTTATGGATAGTTTATGGATCATTTATGGATCATTCATGGATCATTCATGGATATTTATGGATCACTTATGGATCATTTATGGATCATTTATGGATCATTTATGGATGATTTATGGATGATTTATGGATCATTTATGGATCATTTATGGATCATTTATGGATCATTTATGGATCATTTATGGATCATTTATGGATCATTTATGGATAAACATGTGTTTCCCCAGTTCAAGACATCGCCTTTGGGGCGGGGAATCGATTTTTCGTCCAAGGCCTTGGTGCTGCCGGGCAGCGGCCGATGCTATTTGTCGCTGGGGGGTGCCAGGAGACATCGAAGAATCGCCTGGGTGTGACGACTGGGTACTGTAAATCGATGTGTATATTATATGTATATACAATGGATGGATAATATCCAATAGAATACAATATATATATATATTAATCATTCCATATCATGACTAGCTATTGTTTTATGCGGTTTTGTAAGGTTTTGTGTCAAACTTGGAACCACTGAAGATCTGAAGACCTTAGCTGAGACCAAATTGGGACCCAATGTTATGCGTTGGACCCAGACATAGTTCTGACGACGTGCCTACACCTAACTCCGTACATGTACATGCATTGTTCAAGTGGGTTTTCACGTGAATTCATCAGGAGGTGTCAGCTGGGATCATCATTTTCCCCAAGTAGAATTGCCAAACATGGAGGTCTCCCATCTATTTTTGAACAAACCTTCATATGTCCCCATATTCTTTGGCATATCCCAAGAAAAAGCCCCATTCTGCCCCCATTCTATCCGTTTCGTTCATGGCTATACCCCCGTAACTCGTTGAATAAATCCGATCCGTTCATGGACCAGGAGTCACTTTCCCTCGCACGGCTGGCAACCTGCGCAGCTGCAGTTGCGTTTGTCCTCGAGACTCAACGTGCGCTGTCCCTATGCAGGCGATGATTTGGAGCCCAAACAGCTCATCCGGTTGGGTGTCATGAGAAAGTCATCTTTGCCCATGTTTTTGGAGTGTTTTTGGGGGGTTGAAGATGGATCAAGTACATCTATGAAATGGAGGTCATGATGATTTCATGGTATCTTTAATTATGAGTTTTTTCCAATTTTGAAACAGTTGTTCCTATTCCACGTTTTGCTCACGTTATGTTGCGTCAAATCCCAGTGTTTCGCCCTGTTTCAGGTTGCACTTGGACCGGCCATGAGGGCGATTTGGCCAGCCATCAACTGCAGTGCGAGGAGCAGAAAATCCCACGCGTCAAAGTGGTTAAGAACTAATAAACATATATAGATATACCATGATATACCATGATATACCATGATATACCATGATATACCATGATATACCATGATATACCAGTTATAGAGTTATAGTTATAGATATACCAGTTTTCTAGTGGTTCATATCTGGTAAGGCCAGTTTTATATTCTTGGCTATACCAAAAATGTATATATATATTTATACATATATATTTATATGCATATATATATATTTATACATATATATATACATATACATATATATATATACATATACATATATATATATACATATATATATATATTTATACACATATATATATATATATTCATATACATATATATTTATACATATATATATATATATATTCATATACATATATATTTATACATATATATATATATTTATACATATATATATATATATACATATATATATAAATACATATACATATATACATATATATATATACATATGTATATATATATACATATTTATATACATATACATTATATACGTATACACATATATATATATATAATATCGACATATTTTTTGTAAGCCACTTACGAATCCTGGCATGCACCCCCAAGTCTATAGGATGATATTCAATGATATTCAAAGATATTCAAAGACTTGGGCTACAAATGCTCAAACTTGGACAGGGTGGTTTTATATCCTTGATTTCACATCCCTACTGGTCTGTTATAAGTTCCCATGTTAATCGAATCCTCCATTAATTATATGTAGCACTTCATAACCCCATGTAGCTATTAGGTGGTAAGTAATATAAACCAAACTACTACTAAGGTTACTATCAGCTACAACTGAGCTAACTTAAGTATAGTAGCACCAGCCTATAGTTAAATTACTCCATCGTTATCACATCACTACTCATACTCTCTCAACCCAATTGATTCGTTATATTGGTTATATTATGGGATATTTTAGATATATGAGACAAATCATATTAATTGGATATGTTCGTTATTCTACATTTAAGTTATACTGTAGAGATTTGTGAGATTAGTCATGCGAGTGAATCAACCAACTTAGCAAACTGAACCCCATTGCATCACCATTGAATCCCATTAAATCTAATTAGTTCCCGTCAAACCACCGTCAAATCCCAAGAAATCCTATCAAATGTCCCTTGAAATCCCAAGAAATTCCCATTGAAATCCTACTAAATGAGACATTTCACCATGAAATTCCTATTAAATAGGTATTTTACCTACTAAATCATCATGAAATCGCTGGTAAAATACCGACCCTTCGCTCATTTCGGCAGGAGGTGCGCCGCATCCGCCGCGCCGTGGAGCTCCGCCGCAACGCGGCGCGGCGCGACCTGTGGCATCTGCAGGTGGCGCTCTCCTGGTGTTCGGAGCAGAGCCGCAGCGATTTGGAGCCCTGGTTTTCTGATGGGCTGATGGGTTGATGGGTTGATGGATTTTTGATGATTTGTTGGATTATTATGATTATTCCCGAGAGCGCCTGCGAAGGGTTCTTCGTAAAAAAGCAGCCGTTATACTAGATCTTCACACCTTCACACCTGCAGATCTAGATCTTCACACTCTCACATCTGCCGATCTACATCTTCACACCTTCACATCTGCTGATCTAGATCTTCACACCCTCACATCTGCAGATCTAGATCTTCACACCTTCACACCTGCAGATCTAGATCTTCACACTCTCACATCTGCCGATCTACATCTTCACACCTTCACATCTGCTGATCTAGATCTTCACACCCTCACATCTGCAGATCTAGATATTCACACCTTCACATCTGCAGATCTAGATCTTCACACTCTCACATCTGCCGATCTACTGTACATCTTCACACCTTCACATCTGCTGATCTACATCTTCACACCTTCACACCTGCAGATCTAGATCTTCACATCCTCACATCTGCAGATCTAGATCTTCACCCTCACACCTGCAGATCTAGATCTTCACACCCTCACATCTGCAGATCTAGATCTTCACACCTTCACATCTGCAGATCTAGATCTTCACACCCTCACATCTGCAGATCTAGATCTTCACACCCTCACATCTGCAGATCTAGATCTTCACACCCTCACATCTGCAGATCTAGATCTTCACACCCTCCCACCTGCAGATCTAGATCTTCACATCCTCACACCTGCAGATGTAGATCTTCACACCCTCACATCTGCAGATCTACATCTTCACACCTTCACACCTGCAGATCTAGATCTTCACACCCTCACACCTGCAGATCT
>CAMXCT020003489.1:0-15679 GCA_947184155.2 Cladocopium goreaui
TAGACATAGCTGGACATAGCTGGACATAGCTGAACATAGCTGGACATAGCTGGACTGCGGTCAACTCTCCGCAACTGCTTAGCTAAAATCTCTGTGCCAACTCTGTGACTCATTGCTGACTCCTTGCTGACTCCGTGCCTTTCCTTTTACTTTTTTTCTTCTCTTTTTTCTTCTTCTCACTGGAGCTGCTGCTGCTTTGCTCAGGGCTTGCGGACGAACCTGGCAGGATTTGGCCCAAAGCTGCGAAAGTTTGCCGCTAGAAGTTAAATTTGGAGGATGTACCAAGAATGGACTGGAAAATTAAAAGATGTGACAAGACGTGTATGAAAATTGTATGAAAAGGCATGAAAACACATGAAGAAATTGCAGGGACACCTGGGACTTCCAGGAAATACCGAGGAAAAATGCTGCGATTCCCAGAGTGAACTGGCGGCCTTTGCTTGAAATGGACGGACCAGGAAAGCAATTAATAGATATTGATATGGAAAGATAAAAGTGGATATGTGATTCTTATATAATATATAAATATGTACATACATGCGTGCCGAACTGTATGCACCCGGTGCACAATTTTCAAGAAGAATACATTGAATAGACCTTATCTCTACAAATCGTACAAATTGGACAGGTTCAGTTGGTAGGCCAATTAAAGAAACCCAAAAAGTCAGAAAAGGAATAAGCAGCAAACAAGTTCCCAGCTGGCCACAGCAGCCGAGTGACACCAATATTTAATGTGCTACAAGACATGCGGCAAGATGCGGCAAGTGATAGGCTGAGAGAGGCTAAGCTGGAGTCAACATCGAGGTTGCACCGTCTGTGATGTCTTATTCAATCATATTCAATCATATTCAATCATATTCAACCAAGATTGCGCCGACAAAGTTGCAGAGATAAGATGATGACGAGTCAATGAGAAGCAGGCACAAAGCAGCGCACCGCTTTTATGAGGCTGTTATGAATCTCAAGTGCAAAATGAGGTGTAAATTACACCGGCATAGACCCCAGATAGAACAGGTTTCAGAAACGCGTTTTTTTGCAGTGCGAATTGGCTGCGGCAACATCGGAACTGCTGGTTCCCAAACGTTGGAACCAATGCGTCCCAATCTTAGAACCACAAGCCAACGTTCGAACCAATGCTTCCAAATCTGGAACCACAGGTTCCCCCACCGCTGTGAACAGCAGCCACAGCCACTTCGCCACCGCACTGTAAGCAGCAGCCTCACAGCAGGCCTGCACAGCACCCTGCACAGCACCTTTGCCAGACCTCGCCACAAAGTTCGCCACCGAAGACCTGACCTTTGAGAAGTAAGAACCCCTATAGCTTCCAGCTATCTGGGGAACCCTGAGCATCTATAGACATGTACAAAAACAACTCAAAGAGTCAGACTGAGTCAGATTGTTATCAGGATGCGGTTCTCACAGACAATTCCATCGCTCCTGTTGCCCGTAACTATGCAACGTGCTGTGCAACGTGCTGTGCATTGCTTCGCAACTGTCGGCTGGGTTGCTCTTCTCGCTCTTCTCGCTGCGTGCCGCCGCTTCTTGAGCTTTCATGCCAGCAATGGCTCTGGAGCCTGGCACCAAAATATTGCCAAGTCTGAACACCTGTATAAATTTGGCATGAATAAACACACACACGCACACACACACACAAGATTGTCATGAATGTATATGAATGTCATAAATCAAATTTGGATCAAGTTTAGATCAAGCTTGGATATGTTGAAATATGTTTAACGACGTGTTTAAATGGTCAAGTCGCGTCTCTTGAAGCGTTGGTTTCGTCAATTCAAGCCAACTACAATGTCCAAAAGCATATTTGATATTGCCAAGGCATGTCTTCGCGGAGATGTCTTGGCTCGTCTGGGAACTTGCCTGCAGACTTTACATTACTTTACACTCTGCAGCCCACGAAGACCGTTGGCCTTCTTGGTTGTATGTGGCACGTGGGATCTTTATGATCTTTTGTTAGATTCTGTTAGCAGCTGTTAGCATGTAAAGAAAGTATAAGAAAGTTACGATATGTTATGATTTTGTTTTGCGCCATGATCCTGGGAGCAGTGCACATCTCACTGCGAGATTCACCGAAGCCTGCATGAGGTGAAAGCCGTTTGGGCCTCGAAAGATCTAAGCACAGGAAGAAGTCAGGAAGAATTTCAACACTTTCGAGATCTTGACCGAAAAAAACTTAAATCAAGGATAATCAAGGCATTGTTTCTGTACGTTGGAGTCTGTGTGACCATTGAGTCACTGCTTTCTGTGAAGAGTTCCCATTCCTGTGTTTTTCAACTTGCCCCAGAGCAATGTTGAGCCATTTGCAGAGGGGAAAAAGGCTCTTAAGATGTGCAACTTCAAGTAACTCTATGTAACTCTTGAATAATTTTTACCGGGTGGGTTCAATCCTGATTCTCCTGAGCCAAACCTTCAACCATGGGTCAGAGATGGCATGGAAACCATGTAAGTAAAAACTCTGCAAGAGATTGTCAATAAGATTAGATTAAATCACGATAGCTCCAAAAATCAATCACCATAAAGACACAAATGTGCAAAATTGCTTAAAGATTGCTTAAAGATTGCAAAAGATTGCAAGTTTGTTTAAAAGTTTATGGCCCGGAGCCGCGGCAGTAAACTGCCACAGTCCAAGGCACGGAGCAGCGACAGGAGCACGGGGCATTGGCCAATTGGGGCCTGCGCAGCTGAAATACATGGCATCGATATCGCGATGCATCGATTGACATATACATACGCACGCGTGTATGCGTATGTATACATATAGATAGGTAGATAGACAGACAGACAGATAGATAGATAGATATGCGTGCGTGTGTGTGTGTGTACATGTGCAGTTTGTGCATTTAATTAAATCTATATGGTGATGCCGTTCTGGCCCGTGATGCTGGATTCATAAGGAATTTGGCCTCTTGCAGATATTTCAGATATTGCTGAGATATTGCTGAAGTATTGCTGAGATATGCGAGATTTTTGCCCGTCCTGGCGCTTGTGGCGCCGGGAAGTGCGCGAAGGGCGGCGTGGCAGGAGGAGGTCCTCCGAACGCACCTGGGACGGCGAGCTCCGATCCGCTCGCGTCCAGCTCCGTGACACCGTTTCATCATGAAACACTGCGATGAAAAACATGCAAACATCGTGCAAACTTGAAGCAAACTCGAGGCAAACTATTGCTTTAGCTGCCAACTGAAACATCAAAAATCGAAACATCAAACTTCACCAACCTTCAGATTCACTTTGGGATGCCATGTCTTCAAATCCATTCCTAGGATGGTCACCTTCCTCTTGAAGGATCTTAAACGTGTGTAACATCTTTGAACCGAAAACTTCCGGGGACTTCTGAGGCGCCACTGCCTTCACGGAGAAAGGAGACAACGGAGAAAGATGAGAAAGATGAGAAAGGACCGAGAAAGGAGAACAAAGTATGAACAAAAAGTATGAACAAAGTCAGAAAAAAGCAGCCGACACAACTTTCGACTCCAAATTCAGACCACCTGCCAACGGATCTGCAGTTTGCATCAATCGTGGGAATGTTACAATGTTGGAGTTTTGACGAGTTTTGAGAGTGCCTAACAGAACAGACAGAACAGTGAAAATGCGGATGCCCTCTGGGCTCAGCACCGATGCTGACACCGGGGACTCGGCCGAAACATGGCGCTCCGCCAGAAACGACCTGAGGTCACCACATCTGGCAGGCGATGGCTCAGCAGCCCGCTTCGTGACAACGACCAAGCGCCATACTGCCATACTCGTTCCATTCTTCCCATTCTTTCCATGCATCGCATTTCAGATGCTTCTGCAGAACTTCTGCATGGTTTAGAAGATATCTTGGTTTGGCAGTGAGTCAGTGTCACTCAGCTGAGACGGCGGCTCCCCCGCATCCGCATCCTGCCTGACTGCCACATCCACAGCCGCTGCAACCGCCGCAGCCACCGCAGCCGCCACATCCACAGCCGCTGCAACCGCCGCATCCGCCACATCCGCCACATCCGCCGCATCCAGTGCAAGCGCCGCATCCGCTTCCACTTTTGCTTCCCTGCCATGCTCCGACTCCCAACTGTCTCCCAACTGTCTCCCGACAATCTCCGACAGGGAGCACTCTCTCCACTACTGTGCAAGGCTTCTTTCAAAAGTGCTCTTTTTGGTAACGATGATGAATTACATGAGGATACGCACGAAGGGTAAGCTGCCATGCACAAACATCTCAAATATGGCAGCGCGCAGTCATCCCCGCACCAGGCGCTGATTCAAAATCGTTTCCACCAAGTTCCCCCTAGGAAAAGAAGAATTCACATATGATCGAGCGAATGTCACTGCTGCGGGCCAAGGATCGACAAAGCAAGAAAATGAAGATCTCATTTGTCTGCCATTAGAATGTATGCCCGAAGTGTACTTCAAAAGATTGTACCTGGTTATGGTCTTGCTGCCTTGGTCTTCCCGCGAAACAGAATAGACGAGCTTGGATTTCTAGACGTTACATCTTCCGGTAGACTGAACCAGGGCGTTGTGGAAAGTGTCATTGAACGTAAGAGCATTGGAGCGGGGAAACATGTTTGGCAAAATCCCGCTGTGACTCCCTCAAATAGCATGAGGAATATACCTGGACTCTCACATAATTTGGCAGAAGCTTTCGCCAACTGTCATTAAAGAGTAAGGCGAGTAGAGGAGGAACAAAGCGTTTTTGCCAGTTCCGGGATTTGTTCCTCTGCTGGCAAGGTGATCTTACCTGTTGGTCCTACATGGTGGGTCATGGTGGGTCATGGTGGTGCCTACCAAGCTCGCTGTTCTGAAAGGTCATCACAGCAAGGGTTCGGAATGTTCCGCTGCTCAGTGGATAGAGTGTTGCGTTTTTTCGGAAGCGGTTACTGGTCCTACACCACGACAGTAGCCTGTTTGCATCTCTACTTTCTAAAATCTTAATCTGTGCATCATCGACGTTGCAAAGCAGAAGAAATTGCGTGCTCACAGGCATCTTAGCGTGCACTGAAACGTATTGAAACGACCTAGCCGCACAAAGGCTCCAGCGATACAATAGAAACAAATGCCAAATGCAAATGAAATGGGTCACCTGCGCCGTAAAATACTCAAAGGATTCTGGCAGCCACACTGAGCACATACTGTTGCATCCAGTGTCGTAACCCGCACACTGCCATGGCTAAACATGCAAAGCAAGCTGGCTCCGGAGTGTAGCCTGAGCAAATGCCGAGCATATTACTCTGCACAAACAAAGGTTAAACATGGTTAAACGGTTAAACAACGGCATTGCTTCTCTGTGGAGTGGTCCGGATGTGGTCGGGCACGTTGCTGCATCTACCTTACAAGTCCACCCAAGTTCACCCCACCTCGGTTGTACGACATCGGTGCAATCTGCCCATCAAGCGGCCGAAGACATGTTGCCTGGCACACTTTCAACTGTCAGAAACTTCACTTTCAACTTCAATCTGTCGACATCTGTCAATTCGGTTCTCAGAACTATCCACAGGTTTCCAAAGTAAGTTGCGAGTTTCGGAGAGTTTCGGAGAGCCTGACACTGCCATAACTGCCATAACTGCCATCACTTCATGTGTCGCACTGCGTTCGCCTTTCCAGTCCTCCCGTGGTTTCCCGCCTGGGGTTTGCCATGTAGGCCCCGTTGCAGCACAAATTGCACAACGGTTCCAGCAATATTTGCAGTCCTCCAGATATCTCCAGATGCGACCGTGGACCGTGTCCAAAGGGCACAGTTTGGAAGTTTGATACAGTTTGGACATGGAAAGAAAGGCCAAAATTGCGAAAGATGGCCAAGGGATGCGAAAGGAACAACCAAAACGGCGAAGGAAAGAAAAAAACAAAACAAAAAAACGTCAATGGACTCAAACTCGTCCAACAGACATCAACAGACTGGACGCAAACGGCTTCATTATGGTTCACAGTCTGCTCTGTTTGGACCGCCCTCCTTAGGCCATCTTGCAAGCTCTCCCGGGCAAAATAGACATCGTGATCGACATCTGCACCTTTCGCACTTGTTTGAAACGCCGTGCCTCTGTGTATCCAATGTAACTTCGTTCTCTTGTGTCCACTGGAAGCCCACTGCGAGGGCAACATAGGAGAGGCAATGCACTGGAAGCAAAATAGAATAAAACATAATATAAATCATAATAAGACATGATAAAGCTAGCCATATGTTATACCGTTATACCTGTTCTCCGTGTTATTGCTACTGTATTCATCAGTGCCCAAATTGGAAATCAATCTCGTGTTTTGCACGACTCAGCCGCCGACATAAGATGAAGCCGAAGCCCTTTGCACTGTAACTTTTCACAGTGCCCGTGAGAACTGTACCTGAAACAACTCATTCCTCCTTTCCCCATTTCCCCATTTCGCCGAACATCTATAGAATTCATAGATCCCAAATGCTTCCTCCAAATCCATTCATGCCTGCCAATGATCTAATGTATGTCGGCAAAACTCTCCGCGGTATTTGCACAGACTGCTAACATTGCAACATGTTTGATAACATGTTTGTGTTCAAAAGATCCATATAATACGGCTGATATATAGCGACAACTCAGATAACGCCTTTAACAATACAAAAATGTGAACGCTTTGCTCGGAAGCTGGCCCAGTGGAGGAGGTCGGTGTCCGCTTGGAGCAGACCTTGGATGAGGCACAATGCCTCTACCCGAGAACGAAAAGAGAACAGACATGTGCGCGTGTGTGTGATTAACTGTGTGAACACATGTGAACATGTGCATGTGTGATGTTAGTCTGAACTTATGTGAACATACGTTAACATGCATGTAACGTTGTCTAACCTGGTGTAACCTGATCTTAGGAGCGAACATGCTATAAGCTGCATTAAACTGCCAAGGTACATAGCACCTATACGCTGCGTTACTAAACACCACTGTGCCGGATTTGTGCCGGATGCCCTGGACTGTTGGACGACTGTCGGACGACTGTCGGACGACTGTCGGGCGACTGTTGGACTCCCTTCGTGTTTCTCGTTGTTTCGTTTGTTTCGTTTGTTTCGTTTGTTTCACAGAAATCCACCGTGATGACACCATTTCATACCAGGCGAACACATTCAGAGTCAACAGAGTCAACAGAGCCAACAGAGACCCAAGCGAATGCGATGGTCCAGACCCCCCTTGCTGGAAGGGGGAGGGGCTCCCTTGGCCCCCTCCAAATGGTGCAAACATCACGACATCGGACTACTAACGCGGCCAACTGAAACCAAACAGTACGAAGCTGCGGAGATGGAAAGAACATGAAAGAACTCATCAAACAATGTCAAATCATTTGTCAAATCATTTGTCAAACAGATTCAAACAGGACCAAAATTTGAACACAGCCGAGCACAGCCGACGGCAAAATGATGCAAAATGCAGGTGAAGTGGAGCAGCCCAAATCAAAGGTGGCGAGAACCGTAATGGCAAGGCGGTTCGATGCGGTTCAATGCGATTCTCTCCACTGATCTTCAACGTCGCATGAAGCAGTGGCCTTGGAGGCTGTGGAGATTGAAGACAGTATTGAAATCGCATCTTCATGATAATAGCCGAAGGACGGCAAGGAAAACTTACGCAAGCATCAGGAGTAAACGACAGGAGATACAAAAGAGACATACAACAGAGCAAGAGAGAGAGAGAGAGAGAGACAAAGATAGAGAGAGAGAGAGAAGGAAAAAAGGCTCCAATACCATCCAGAAGTCAAGAATACTTTGCCAAAACAAGCACGAAGATTGCAATAGCGGCTGCAGGTGCATGGAATCATTGAATTTGCATGATGCTGGCTAGTCTTCACTGGTGGTTGCTGTATATTGCTCTACTTTTCTTACTTTACAAGGTGTGTTACCACTCTTCGCCGACGTCTCGTAGTGAGACATTGAGCTTTGCTTAAAATTTCTTCGTTGTTGAATCCTTTCGGAGCCAACTTCGTGAAACATGGGCTAAGGATCACGGCTTCGGCCGTGCATTGAGCCACATCTTCGTTAAGATCAGTCAAACCGCTTCGTCAAAACACAGCAAGACACCGCAAACGAAGAGGCATGAAAAATATGACAATTGATATCAAAATTATTAAATCTGACATTGACATGAACAAACGTCCAGAGAAGGTTATAGATTCGGTGACGCAGTCTGACAGAGTGCTGCAAAAAAATAATAACCCCAAAAAAAAGTCTGTACATCATTGCAAACATAACACAGCCAGGGCCCTTGGGGCCCTTGGGGAACCTCGAGGCACAGGCCCTCAGAATATGCGTCGTCTGACACATCTCTGACAGATCGTCACATTGATCTGTGCTCTAGCGCTGCTTTTGGCCCTTTAGCGCTGCTTTAGCGCTGCTTTAGCTGGTAGACATCACCGCCACGGTGGCTCTCATCATGCTATTGTTCATTTCATCACTGCCATCTCGAAGCCCCCGGTCGTCGCTAATGCCACTCATGGAACGCTTTAACTCGGGTCTGCGGGTTCCACGAACCTAAGTCCACATAGAGCGGTCGGCACACAAGGAATCAAACAGTGTAGCATTGAAAGCTTCCAAAAGGATCTATACATCATGAATTAGGAGGAATCATGATCTATCTAAATGAACAGTTCAATGGCAGCAGTGAAACGACCTGACTGTAGTAGACACTGTGGACACCGTAGACACTGTACACAGTACAGGTAACGTCTCATGGGGAACAACGGAAAGTAAGTGAAGATCACTATCTGCTCCTGTGATATTTCTCTGCTTTCCTCTATGGATCTGAAAGCAGCGGACATATCTTTTTAGGGTCATCCTCTCTTCCCTCCCTTTCTTGTTTCTCCATGTCATTCTTGTTCTTTCTATTTTCAGCCAATTTCATCTGACATCAGGGTTTATAGCTTATATCATATATCAAATGATTGAAGTGAAAAGGCCGAAAATGAATACCGTTGTTTCCTCCCATCTATTGTTTATGACATTAATAACTACTTGGTTCAAAAACAAACACTATGCTTTATCTGTTTCATCAGGCTTTCATATGTTTTCTTCATTGTCAATTGCGATCTCATATACAGCTGTAGTTTTGAACAGCTACAAGGTCTTGAAGGCACTTGAAGGAAGGAAGTCGCAAAGGATCGACGTGCAGGTTTGTTTGCCAAAAGGACTTCAAAGTTGAAACATTTGACCATTTTGGCCCACTGATGGACAATGCCACCGGGAAATACCGTTTGAAATACCAGGATTCACCATACTTGGTAGATACCTCGATCAATGGATGGTGAGATGGAATCATTGCACACACACACACACACCTCGTCCAACGATAAACATATGACATGCAAACATCCCTAGAACAAGAATAGGGCACAGTGTTCCGGGTCTGCTTTGTACGAAACAAATCAACTTAGCAACTTAGCAAGTCTACCGATGATCTACGGATGGCCTACCGTTACCGAGTAAATCAAGGTCTCAAGTTCCAGCCCAGCAGCAGGATCGACGTGTTCCTTGTTCCCAGAGAAGCTCTTGGCAATTCGCAAGAAGTTGGCCTCCAAATTGCGAACAAATTTGCAAAGACTTCAGTGTGAAATTCTGAAAAACTAAAATGAGTTAAAATGATCTGAATAATGTAGTTCATTCTGAAGCTCTCTTTGGGCCTCTTTTTCTCAACTGAAATACTGCTTTGCTCCCTGGCCTGGCCTAGTTACACGGAAGCAACAGAAGAGACTATATTCGACCTGTTCAAACTGTTCCAGCGCCTTTTTTGTTGGGACGTTTTGAGCCCATTCCCATCTACTAGATGATCTAGATGTAGATGATGTAGATTCTATTTTTTCTGGTCCACTGGTCCGCTGCCCTTCCCAGTTCTTCCCAGTCTTCCACCGCCTTATCCACCTTCAAAACCTCCGACATCTCTGTGGCGACCACTTTGCCTTCGGAATATTCGCACGCTTCATGTTCCAATTGTCCCAAGCACTCAGCGTGGACCACTGTAGGGAATTCCTCAATGTCCCAGCCATCCTGATGAAGCTGCCCGGTCATGAGAATCCAAGCTGCATCCTTAGCCAGTTGGATCAGCGCGACAAAAATCACAAAGCCTTCAGATATCTTCATGTAACATATGTAACACTGTAACACTTCAGACGACACAGAACTTCTCAGAACAATCTTGGAGAGAAAAGTAACAACCCGCAATAAAGACGTAACAACTGAAGCACCACTTCTATTAAGACTCTACTGGTTCTTTGCTTCTAAACGTAAAAGAAAACAGCCCTGGGATGTGTGCCAGGAACATGGAAAGACCTGCAAGCCGTTTCTTAAACTAACCAAATTGTTGATTCTAGATCTTGTACGATCGTATCATCTATAGGGAACTCTGACTATCTGTTGTTGGTTCTCATGCATTTGTAATATTAATTCACAATCTGCATCATGTCCATACTGACCTTGTTTGTCATTTTTCGTGCAGAAACGATATCAGTTGAAAAGAAAGTTGCTGCAGTTGCTTTTTTGTTGCTTCATGTTGCTTCCAAAAGTCAATGATCTCGCCCTTCTGCACCACGGTTTCGCCAGGCATGAAGTCGCAGGTTGCTGCAGCAGCCGCGAGGCGTAGACGCTGGGAGCGTCTGAAGCTGGACATCACGGGCAACTGAAGACACATGTGGTGCGACGCTTGGCATCGGAAGACTTCCTCACGAAGGTTTTCCGGCAGCACGTTCAACAGATTCGCCTCCTTGGCCTGTCACAATTCGAAGCACGATTCGGCTCCGGCTTCAAACTTCTTCAAACTCATAGGGCAAAAAAGACGACTGCAATGATGGAAAATGATGGAAAATGACGGAAATTGGCTTCGTAAAATTTGAAATGGACACCCAGCAGATCCACTTTCTGCTCAACTTTATAAGTGCACATGATGGAAAGATGAATTAACGGAGTACCTGAGAGCACCTGTGGCCCTGCAGGATCTCTTGCATCATGTGGCGAGAAACCACAACTGGCTGATATATCTAATATACCATACAATCAATACAATTAATACAATTAATACAATGAATCATTAATTTCTCTTGTTTTGGTCCAATGTGACTTCCCCTCACCACTTAGTTCAGTGTGTCACCTGGATGCGGCGGCGTGTGAAGAGGTGCGTCAGATACGCCTTGACGCGGCCCTGGACGTCTTCGGAGACCTTGGTCTTCTGCAGGTGCAGCCGGAGTGCCACGTACTCCTCGTTGAACGTCTTCCTCCGTTCCGAGAGTTTGAAGAAGCTCTGGGTGATCAAAGCGATGGAAATGGCAAAGGCAGACAGCGCAAAGAACATGAAAATCAGAACGAAGACGCGCTCGGGCAAGTTCACTGGCGTCACTTCTGCTGGCATAGTTCGCATGACACCAAGTGTCCAGTAAAAGCAGAAAACATATGTCTCTGAAATGCCTCGATGGAGCGCTGAAGCCAGGTGAAGCACAAATGGGAAGACAATTTTGCTTTCAAATGCAAGAAACGCAAAGCGAACGAAACGAAACTCTGCATTCTTCCAATTCGCCAAAAAAAATGATACCGTTCACCAGAAGACACTAAAAGCATCTAAAAGTTCTCCTAGATATGAACGGCTACAGCATGCTACAGCATGCTACGGCCTGGCCTACCTCCTGGTGTAATGAAGAAATGCTAAAGGAGTCTTCATAGGAGTTTTCATCCCAGGCACTACGATCCAGCCATCGCCAGGGTTCAGACTGCTCATTGGAATGACGTCTCCACACTGTCGTCCAATGAGGTGCTGCTTCATAAGCCAATTGCCTGAGGCAGAAACAGAATCAGAAGAATATGCGCAGAATGCAAACAGAAACAGACAGCTATGTTTGAAGAAACTTTTGAAAACATGTCAAAACCATGTCCTTCTTGCATTGCTTGGGCTAGGCTGTCAGCAGTAAGGGGAAATTGCTGGGACACTTTTTGTGAGACTATGATCCGTGGAGCAAATCTAATACTCCACCTCCATCAGAATGCGCAATTAAGGAACTTGTCATCAGAACTTCGGAGATTGAAACTGATGCGGGTGGCAATGTGGACAAACCTGGAAACTTGTCAGCTCATTGATCTGTGAACTTTCTGCAGGTGTAAGTAAAGAGTTTCTGCATTTCTTGCAGGTCTACTGACTTTGTTTTTTGACTTTCTGTCCGTAGACATGTGAGATATCATGAGATATCATGCATGTCTTAGCGCTGCTTTTCCTTGACCTTGTTGAATAAAGGTGGTCTAAATTGGTTCAGAGCATGCAGGCGCTGAGACGTCACCAGAAAGAAGACGAAAGACCACAGAGATTTTGTTTTGAAAACAAAACGCAAATGTCAAACCTGTTAAAGACATGCAAGGCATGATTTCGATTCGCAAAACAAATTAGATACAGAAATCACAAACAGTATAATTTGATAAGGATGATGTTATAGAACAAGTCGCCATATACCAAATATAATCAATAATACTTGATAAATATTAGTATAACAGATGTATAACAGCTATAACTGGCTATAACTGACGTAACGAATTGCTTTATTTGCCTTGCCTTGTGCCCTCGTCTAATCTCGTCTAATCTCCCCATTGAGCCCCATTGAGCCCACGCACCGTCTGCAGAAAGCTTTTCAAAAATCTTTTGATATCTTTTGCTGAGTTTTCTAAATGTCAAAATGTGTTTCTATATGTTTGTTTTCCATGTTTCATCATTTTTCCAATGTGTTTCGAGCCAGTTTTCTTTGTTTTTGTTTCAATTTTGGCATGTACCCTCTGCACTGCGGTCCTTGGCCCTAGCACAACCACCCACCATTTGCAAGTCATGGTGCTCTTCGTCTGACATAAGTTCGGTGAAGAGGTTCCGGGGCAGACCAATCAACCAAAAGAGGCAAGCACTCCAGTGACACATCGCCACCACCACACTCAACACCCGCAAGAGGGAAATGCATTGAATGATGTAAACGGATCCGATTCGAATCTCCATCCTTTCCCAAATGGTTTTCAGCTTGGCCAAGCGAAGCATGCGCACTAATCGGAGCAGCCTCACAAATTTCACTACCTTGGTGAGCCTGGTGAGTTGGGATGAATCTCCAGAGTAAAAGGCCTCAGAAATTTGTGCCCATGGCACGGCGCTACCGAAGTCAATGATGAACCAACCGCGCAAATACAGCTTTGCAATCTGACACCGATCCAAAATCAAAGCATGCTTCCCAGATTGGCGATCCCTCTCTCCTCGTTCCACAGCCGTGTTGAAGCTCAGCAAGATGTCAGTAGCAAACACCAAGGTGGTAATCCAAAGCCATCCCAAATCAAAAGTATCCATTTGATCGCTGTTCGCATTGCTCTTGAAGGTGAGCTGGAAAGGAAGGACAATGGCATCCATTAGGACGAAGAACATGACTCCAAAATCCCAGCCCAATTTGCCAATCCACCGTGGATTCAAAAGTCCGTTCGGAAATCGGTTTTCCTTTTCAACCACCATTGACTCCATGATTCGTTTGTCATAACTCTCCATCACATCGGCGTTGCCACGAATGCCCTGAATGCCTTGGCTAAAACCAAAATGGCCATGGTTGCCATGGTTGCCACTGCCACGGCTGCCGTCGTCGTGAAACTCGCAGATGTCGCCGAATCCGCCTGTGGCATCTGCGGCATCTGCGGCATCTGTGGCATCAGCATTTTCGTCACCTTCCTTGATGCAGGCCATGGGGAACACGTCTGGCCGCTCGAAACAGGGCCGGTCTTCGCGACCGAGAAGCCCAAAGCCTTTCCCACCTTTCCCACTTTCACTATCACCTCAGTTGCCGCAAAAAATTGGAAAAACATGTTTAGATTAGAAACTCATCATCAAAGAGTTTTGAAAGGACAGCGAAGAGGACCCGCAAAAATGTTTTTCTGCTCAAGTCTTGCCATGTTCACATTGTTCACTGATCTGCCCGCTCTGCAACGTCTGTTGGACACTGGCGAATCTCACCCGCAAACCATCCAAATCAGACTCGCCAGTAGGGCTAGCACTGATATGTTGCGCTCTTTGCCCTGAAATCGCGAAGCAACCCGAAGCAAAGAAACAAATCTCAGAGTGAAGCACCCAATCTTGGAATTCAAAGGAATACAACCTTGAATATTTCCAGCACGGGCCCTTGATGGTGAAACAAATTTGAAAGTCTTTTTCATTCAAATACTGCAGGGTACTCTCGCATAGAATAAGCACCTCTTAGCAGCCTCATGCTAGAATGGAAAGTGGAAATCTACATCACGAAGCTGGGGAGGGTCACACGACATTCTGATTGTTTGAACCCTTTGCCGCTTCTTTTGGGTCTCGTCTGCCTTTCCAAGTTTCTTTCGGGCGCGAAGGAAGGAGTTTTGAGAATTTTCTAACATTTTTTGGAGCTGACCCGAGAGCCCTTAGGCCCTAAGGCGGATCTTGCGCAAGCAAAGCGTGCAGGGCGTCGAATGCGCGAGGGACACGTCGCAATATGTCAACGCATCAACTGCGCCACGTAAAAAAAACAATCAATACCAGGAAGACATATCAATACCGTCAAGACCCAACAGGGACCCAACATCAAGTCGAACCGTTTAACCCCCATCCCCAGGCCCTTGCCACCTTGCTCCCCAAACCAAAGAAAGGAAACCTTTCGAAACCACTGCAATCGTGGCAAGTGGTCGTGTGCAAAACACATCATTGGCGAGGCTGGACAAACAACAAGTTGAAATCTAGGACATACTGGAGAGCTGGGACACTGGGAGACGGTGGAAGTGACTTGACAGCATTTTGGGTCGATGTTTAAAAATTCGTTCATGTCAGGCAGCGGTTCATTTCCAAAAAAACTGTTCTACAACAGGATATGAGGAAAAAAATCAAACCGTCTCCATTGTAAGTCTTGTTCCAAATTTTTGTTCAAATCATTCATTTTCCCCATTCAGTCTGCACTGATAATTCTGATGATTCGCGGTTTTCAAATGAATGGTCTCAATGGTTTCCATTGTGATGAATGTTTACCAGCTGCCCTGAATAGAAAGCCCCTTCACTATTCCATGAGAAGCAATAAACGGATTGATAATGTGGTTTTTGTTGTTCAGTTTTTGCTGGGGAAAATCCGGTGTTTATTCGTATCATTGCTGCCAAACCTTCAAGCAAATACTGCCGACTGTTGACCAATATTACCCGAAAAGTGGGCGGTTTTGCTGGAAATATATGATCAAGTCATTACGTTGTTTCGTTTATCAAGTAGAACTGATCTGCCTGTCTCGGTCTGTGTCTGTCTGTGTCTGTCTCATTGGATGAAGAGATTGACGTTACTAGAGATAAGTTGGTCCAAATGCCAAGCAGAAAATGATGCGTCAATAATCATGGATGATACGAGGTTCAGATACAACAAGGGAAAAAAATATCAAAAAATACCCCAGCATGCATGTATTCCCTAACATCAAGCGGTGTGTTAAGCAAGGCGCGGACATTCAGCATACAACAAATATAAATAGATAAATTGATTTGCATTTTTTTGCCAATACGCAGATAATATCCAAAATAGTGCCGGGTTGCAAAAGAAACACGTTCGAGGCGCATGAAGTCAAAAAATGATTGCACGTGAGAAATCATTGTGAAAGGAGTTCTTCGGTAGCTTAGCAGCCATGTGTTAAATTCAAATGGATTGAACATGAGAACGGTTACGGTTACTTGCGCAGGTATGGCTCAATTTTCAAACCTAAAAATGC
>CAMXCT020003489.1:15779-18279 GCA_947184155.2 Cladocopium goreaui
GCAAAGTGAAGGTTGATGTCACCAAGTGCCACGCATGCCACGCAGAATGCAGGTCGATGTCGCCAAGTGCCACGCTTGCCATGCAAAGTGAAGGTCGATGTGACCAAGCGCCACGCCGGCCACGCATGCACATCGATGTCGCCAAGTGCCACGCCTGCCACGCAGAATGCACGTTGATGTCGTGTGTGAATAAGTTGTGTGTGCGTGATGTGGGAGGAAGTTGTGTGTGTGAGAAAGAGTTGTGTGAGGGGAGAGTTGTATGTGAGTAACTTGTTTGTGTGTGTGAGCGTACAATCTGAATAGAAGTAAAACTTCTAATTACTGCAGGGGGCCACCGGGGTCCCAGGGGGTCGGTGGCCAACGAAGACACCCCTTGGGGACCTGTGAAAACGTACCTGCTTTATATATAGTCCCGCCCCTGGGCGCATATAAGTCGCAGCTGCAGGGGGGGCATATATTTTATCGCTGTTGTTTTACATGGTCAACGTCTACTGTGATTATATGTATATTCATCACGTCATCTAATCGTTTGTGTTTTTGCACGTAAGATGCACTCCACAACCGAATTCGCAACGGCAGTTCTGAGCAAGTGTGTGACTCATGCTGGATTCGTCACGGTGGCATGAACCCTTCGGGGAATACCTTTCGTAGTAATTTTGATCCTTCGACCTGATCTCTGAATTCACCATTTTCAACCTAATAATTCGTTTAAGTAAAGTGAAACAGTTAGCCATTTTTCGATTTTCACCCTGTCGGTCGTCGTGTTGAAACAACTGGTCGCTGTGACTGGCTTCTCCATTTTTTCATGCTGGTTTCGTCAAGGTGGCAATTCATGCAAGTAAAGTGAAACAGTTGGCCATTTTTCGTTTTTCACCCTGTCGGTCGTTATGTTGAAACAACTGGCCTCTGAGTCTGGCTTCTCCATTTTTGCATTTCATGACATGGCCAGGCAAAGGACATGCTTTACAGGTGCGGTCTCTTTCCTTTTGGTTGCTCTGGTACGGTACAGCTGTACACCAATTCGAGGGTTGAATGCTTAAGCCGTCCATATAGGGTTGACCTGACCACCGAGGGCCTCGAGCCTTATCACGATCTCTTGCATTTGTTTGCGGATGCATCATTTTTATTAACTAGTCCCCCATTGGTCCCCTATCTCATGTGTGCTCCCGTGTTAGGTCAGGTTGGGGTCCTTTGCGTGCCGAGGTAGGTTTGGCACTCGCCTTGTAGGTTGTGTCAGGCGCTTCCGTCCGCCCCCTCCAGGGTTCGCCCGTTTTGGGCTAGGTGTGTGGTGTTGGTGTTTTCTCCATTTTTCCTTTCTTCTTTTGCGTTCCCCTTCTCGTGTCCCGGTTAGGTAAGGTGTCATCTCATGTTCATTGTCATTTCATCTTCATGTCCATTTCACTCACCCTGCTGCGGCAGGGTGTGTGTGTGTGTGTGCACCATCTGAATAGATGTAAAACTTCTAATTACTGCAGGGGGCCACGGGGTCCCAGGGGGTCGGTGGCCAACTAAGACGCCCCCTGGGTACCTGTGAAAACGTACCTGCTTTATATAATATATATATATAGTCCCGCCCCTGGGCACATATAAGTCGCAGCTGCAGGGGGGCATATATTTTATCGCTGTTGTTTCATATGGTCAACGTCTACTGTGATTATATGTATATTCATCATGTCATCTAATCGTTGGTGTTTTTGCACGTAAGATGCGCTCCACAGCTGAATTCGCAACGACAGTTCTGAGCAAGTGTGTGGTAAGTTGTGTGTGTGCGTGTGTGTGAGTGATGTGTGAGTAAGTGTTCAGACGTAAAACTTCGCGGGCGGCTCATCATATTATATTCTGTTATTTGATATTACATCATAAAATATTATATTCTATTATATTATATAATATTGTATCTTTAAAGCAGTGGATCACCGGGGTCCCGGCGGGGTCGGTGATCAACGAACACACCTCCAAACGTACCTGCTAGGCTTTGGTGGTGCACCTGGGCGCATTTAAGTCGCAGCTGGTGGCCACCATAGCCTATGTGGCCACCACAGCCTCTATATATATATATATATGGATGGGGCCCCATATCTCTCTCTCTCTATCTACCTAATCTAATTGCATGTGAGGGGATTCAGTTCCCAACGGATCACTTCAATGATCCACTTCTTGTCTAGCGCTAGTGAGTTGTGAGTGGTAAGTTGTGTGTGAGTGGGGCGGCGGGAGGAGGCGGTACGGACGGGAGTGCGCAACCAAAAACAAGAACCCCACACAAAGATGTGGGGAATTACATGGACACTGAAGGGAAAAAAAGATGCTGTTCACTGTTCACTTGTCATTTTTAGTGGTTCTGACTGTTCAGCTGAATCAAACAATGGAATAAGAAGCACGTGCCTACAACAAAAACCTTGTGGCTTGGACGCAGGCCCAACGCAATTATATAATCGAAAGGGTGGAACATCTTCACCTTGTCTAAATCGCAGTGAAGATTGCTGAGGCAAAATCGGTGAAC
>CAMXCT020003489.1:23279-38279 GCA_947184155.2 Cladocopium goreaui
TGTATTGTTTTCAGGGTTCCCATTCCATGAGAGAAGCAACTTCATGAATCAGCAACAAGGACAGCCGTAATCGCAAAATTTTGACCAAACCCGGCTTTCCGCAACACCAACTCAACGTGAAGAATTATATGTGCCGGCGGAGTCCTTGTCCACACGCGAATGTGGCAGGAGGAGAAAGTGATGATGAAGCGCATATCTTCCCCGCCAAAACGGCATCGGGTCCCAGTGCCAGCGGAATACGAACTTGCAATGGGAACAAGTGTGGGCGATTGCAGTGTCTACGACCCGGTCAGGATTACGAAACTTAAATTTGCTTACCCAAATTTAGACGGACGCACTCCGCACGCCCTTGGACGTGAAGGTGCGACGCTCAAGGTTTTCCCCGTCTCATCAACTTTTGAAGTGCCAAACCGCGGCACGGGCAGCTAACCTCCCTACGTCAAATGCAAAAATGTTATCAAACAGGCTGTGGTTCAAATCGCCGGCGCCAAACCCAAACTAAAATGTAAAAACCCTTCCTTAAAAATCCAAATGTCGTTGGGAAAATGCCGCTGTGGAAGGGATTACCGTGCCAAAACAATTACGACTGAGGAAACACATGCGGCACAGGAGACGCGATAAAGCCAAGTTGATTTGGATGGTTTCATGGAGTTGAACCATCTCGATGCTATACCGCGCAACCCTAGGGAAGAGATCGTTGTAGTGATGAAAACAACCGATATAGGGATTGAACAATTTTCAAATATTTTAGGCGACATTTTGCATTCTATATTGGCTTCATTTGTGTGGCACGCTGCCGCAAATCGATTCCGAAATACCTGGCCCTTCTCATTAATGGAATGGAAGCAAGCAGTTCGAAACCGTCCGTGGAGCCAATGTGTTGATGCTGCTTAATTTCGGACAGTGTTTGCGGCTGGCCAATGGCGATGTAATTATTTGCTGGGCATTTCCAACTCGATGTTCATAAGCAGCATTTCGGAACCAAAATGGCAACATACGTTGTATACAATGCTGCGTAGGGGTGGGAATCCGACCATACCGTCCAACTGGACCTTTTTTTGCTAGTCGGGGGTTCACACGCAACGTGATTTTATTATTACTATTTTATTATTACCCCCCGTCGTTTTATTGGAAATGATTGACATTAAAGGATCCGAGTGGAACATGCCCTGTTGCATGGCCAGTCTTGGTACGCGGTGCTATTCTGCAAATCTTTTTGGAACCGAAAGCGCCTCAAACATATGAGATGGTTTGGACATGTGGCAATTGACATGTCACTGCTGTAAACTGACATCAATGCATGAAAAACTGACAGGATGCAAATGCCGTACAATATTTGCACCCCGCCTTAACTCAAAGCTTTGCTTATGAGTTACTACTTCTAAATCCCTTAGGACTGGTGTGAGTCCATCTAGTTGCTTCTATTGGGATTTCTTTGAAAAACCAGCGGCACTGAAGCCAGTGGTGAGAGATTTGTATCTCACCCTATTGACCTCTTTCTTTTGGTGCCTTGTGAATTTGAGTTTTCTTCTAAAACTCTTGCAAATCTCTGTCATCTTCTGGTCGATTTTCATGTCCTGGGCCGTAGTGAATGTTGGCCCAGTCATCCGGGTCTGATACTTCACATTGTTCACTGTTTCTGTATCGGTGTAGACGCTGTGACTGCGTCTCACTCATGGGATCATCTGAGTCATCTGCTGGCGGCTCTGGTGTTCTGAAGGCCTCTGCAAAGACTTTCAACAAGTCTGTCATGACCTCCACCTTTCCAAGTTCCAGAAGCTTCACCAGGCATTTACAGATGTCCCCGTGGCTGTTGATCATCAACTGTTTCTCATCATCTCCCATGCCAGCTGTAGGAGACTCATCATCATCTGAGAGCGTGTTCTCCTCAGCCAGGGATTGCACAATTCTGTTGCGGTCGTAGGATCCCGATGTGGGAAGATGGCACAGGCATGTCTCAAGCCATCTTTGGATTTGGCTGTAGCGCATGCAGCCACCAATGTTTCCTGCTGCCTGCATCTTTCGAAGCCTCCTCCTTGTTCGGACCAACGTCCATGTCACAAGTCCTTCAACACTTGTGCTTTCATTTGTCACCTGGGGTTCTGCATTGAGGTTCAACATGTCAGGCGTGTGTGGTGCCTGAACAGTGTATCGCTGATTCATGTTGTAGAGCATGTACCATGAGTATCTAGCAAGCAACATCGTCCATGTCATCAGGAATGCAAAACTGAACCAAGAGCCATCGCTTGATGTCGATGTCGAGGAGAATGTGCAACCTTGTAGTTGCATCGACATGACACTTTGCAATGCAACCATTGCTGCACGGCCAGCTCTTGACCTTTGGGTCCTTGTCTCATCAGTTTCTTCCATGTCCTTGCTTGGACTGCTCTCATGGCTACTGAGATCATCTATGGTGTTCAGCATCTCAGTCGCCTGCTCTCTTTCTGAATCATTTGCGGCCCCCACAAAGTTCATGAAGTCAGCCAAAAGGGCTCGACGTTGTCCATAGGCTTGTGCCCTTGCCTCATTCCCAGAGATCAATGCATCCTCGAACCGCCTATTGCATCTTTCAAACAACCATTCAATCAAACCTTCAGGAGAAAATGCTGGAGGCTCATCTGTGCCCTCCGTCATGCATGATGCGACGCTTGCTGTGTCAACGTCGTCATCCATCACTGAAAAATTGCGTCCAAAACTTGGGTCGTCCCTAGTGCCCCTGTTGCTCTTGGAGCACTGCGACATCCAGAAGAGGTACATGCCAAGCAAACCAACCCATGTTGCAGTGAAGACATACGGTATCTCCATCAAGTCGTTGGTCATGGCTTCACACCCCTGTAACTGGAGCGTCAGTAGGCTCAAGGCGCTAATCAAAACTTGAAGTTGTGAATCTCGACCTGAATTGGATGAAGTGCTTTGTTGAATGTGCCTGAAAATTCTGCCGGGATCTTCTGCTCCTACGAGTTGATGCTGAGTTGTGTTCCAAAGTCCAAACAGATACATCAATGATTCCAGCCTTGCTATTGACAGTCGCTTGGTCGACACATCAGCTGGATTGATTGTTCCCAAAACTGCCTTGACTTGAAGCACCTTTTCACCTACCAGATTCTGGAGCCAGAGAACCCTACAACTCAAATGTCTCAACCTTCCAACCCCTTTTCGTGAGAGAACTCCCCGTGCAGCTGAAGAATCCAAGTACAAGTACATGAGAATGCGTACTTGGAGTACCCAACAAAGAATGGTTCTGATGAGGATGGCATCCATGACAGCTGAAGCGGCAGCATATGTTTCAGACTCGGCGCTCGAGAGTGACACGATCTTTTGAGTCCTCGAGGAAGAGTAAACAAGACATCCTCCATAGAAGATTGCACCACCAGAGACTGATCTTCTGGTGTTTCGATCAGCAGCCCAGTCTGCATCGCTGAAAATCTCAAGCACAGGCTCTTCACACTCATAGTCACGTAGAAGACCTGAATGCATGCCTTTCCACTTCAGAGAGACATATTGGTCAGCATGACCTGCCATGTAGCCAACCAAATGTTTCAAAACAACCATCGCTTTCTGTGTGGGCTTCGATGCACAGGTTGAGAGGTATCGGATCACATATTGGCACTGTGGTAGATCTGGAGAAAGATACAACAGAATCCCAACGCAGGATCGGTATGTTGAAGCATCATGAGGTTTCAATTCCTCTGTGTTGTCTGGAGTCTCAATTTCACTGTGACCAGGAGAACGTTTGTTCTGCAATCGCTTTGACAGTTGGAGCAGCTTGCACAACTGGTCCAAATGCTTGGGATGGATGTGAATCACCATCCTGCCATCATCGAGAAGTTGATGCGTCTTTTTCAAAAACGTCACTTCATCACCTGGTCCAGACATGATCTCAATTGAAATTGTATACTTCGCTTGCAGTGAAGGAATCAACTCTTCCAAGACAGTCTTTCGAGCACCTACAATGAGAATGTCATCTATGTGCACCAACATCAAACAATCACCCTTGCTTGAGCGCAGCATCGATGGGTAAGCTTCATTTTCAACCATCTTCAAACTGGAATTCCCAAGAAATCTCACCAAATCCTTGTGCCAGAGTAAACTGCCATCGCGCTGTCCTGGCAAAACCCTGCCAAGGCTGTATGAGATGGAGGTCCCATCTGCAGCTGTGCACTTGACTCGTGTAGGCTGTTCCTGTTCCACTGTCAGAAAAGCATCCTTCACATCGATTGCAAGCATCAAAGTCTCCTGATGCTCCCTCAAAGCCAGAAAACAAATTGGGAGAATTCTTGTAGCAATGTTGGACGAAGCCGGTGAAAACAAGGCTTCACGGTCAGGTTGTAACCATGTGTACTCCCTTGCTACAAGTCTGCTTCTTCTCAACCAAATTGCGTTTCCATCTTGATCTTTCTTTTCTCTCCATGTGCGCACAAAACGAGTGCTCAAACACTTGGCATCAGATGGCAAGTTGTCCTCAAGAAGCACGTTGAGTCCTGAGAGACGTTCAACCTCGACCCTGTCTGCAATGCTGTCGAGTCTCTGCAATTCTTCCGCAGTGAGTTCTGGTTCATGTGGAGTATATGGATAGCTAAGTTCTTTCATGTTGTCACTCAGCTCATTGATGGGCTCATATGGATCTTCTTCCAAGCTCAATTCATGTTGCAGCACCGTGTCAAAATCCTGCTCTTGCAAAGAAACGTCAGGCTCGATGTCCAGATGTTCGATCTGTCGCAATTGTCCAAGCAAATTGACACTACCTGGACCATCACCATGTTTGGCAACCTTGTTGGGTGACATCATGTCCTCAATGGGTGTATCATCAAGTACATCACGACCATGTTCAGATTGTGGAGTTTGTGGCACAACATCTCCATGCGGCAATGAAACATCATCACTGATGTGCAAACGTTTGGAACCACCACCTGTTTCACCATGGTCTGTACTGTGCTTTCCAGAATGCTGCATATCAGACGGCCCTTCACCAGCATCTTGCTGCATTTCAGAACCTGAGGCTCGTTCAGCCTGTGTGGAAACTGTGGCACCTTCAGCATGTTCAACATCAATTGCAGGGGTTAAATTTGCAACGTCCCCCGCCTCTGCCGAAATGGCTGTGGCGTCAACATCCTCATATGGGTGTGCCCTGGCATAATCACGTACTGCCAGTGCATCTTTGTCGCCCAAATTGAGTGTGGTGCCAGTTGCAACACCTGGAGGCAATGATGACCTTCTCGTGTAAATCAAACGATGTCCCAAATTGGCATAGCCATATTCCCATGGTGCAGCTGTGATCTCACCAAGGAGTTCCAAGTGAAATGATTCAGGAAGTCTTCGAATGCTTCTTGTGATGAAAATGCCAGTGGGTGTTCCAATGATATGACAGTCATTGGACATGGTTTTGCTGAGCCAGATACCCTTGGTCCACTGTGGCAAACCTTTCAAGCTTGTCTTGAGGTATCCAAGCACCGTTTCTCCATACATGGCAACCTTTCCAGAGTAAAATCGGCCTGTTGTTCTTTCATAGCTCGTCATTGCATGCTTCACTGAGAAATGATTGTGCAACCAAGCGCTGTGAACAAGTGCCCATGCATAACTTGGGTATAAACATCCAAAGATAGGGCCCTTGCAACCAGTGGCCTCCTCGATCTGAGAGACGAGAAGATTGGCTTTCGACCTCAAAACGCCGACCATTGCTTCTGCAGCTCCATTGGCTTGGTGATCTCCTGTAGGAGCGGGTTCTGAATGTACAACAATTCTCAAACCAGCACATGCACGCTTGACAGCTTCCAAGAGAGCTAAAGTGCTTGGCTCCCCATCACATCGCAAGCCAACTTCTGTGTGACCACATTGCACAATGAAACGACTCATCTCTGTCACAAGGTAGCTGAGGCTTTTGCCACCTTTCTGCAGTGTTGGCAAGGCTAAACATTGACCAGTGTCACGGTCACTGAGCACCAGCACTGTAAGCTTGTCAGGCTCATCTTTCATTCGACTGCAAAAGAAGAAATCAAATGAAATAACGCTGTGGCTTGAAGTCTCATGTGTCTGCACCTTGTGGCCATCTTGTCGTGCACGATGAGCAACACACAAAGAACACCATGCTTCGTATGGTTCATGTGTCAAATTGTGGGCATCTCGAACAGCTGCTGAGGGTTCAACAGGTTTGCGCTGAGGAACTGCGTAGCGCTCACAGTCCTGTTTCAACTTGGCTTCAACTGCCTGAGCTTCAATACGTTCACGCGTTTTGACAAACTCAATCATTTTCTTCATGCAATCTTTCTTTGAACCACGTGTTGAGAGTCCCAATGAAGTGCAGCCAGCCCTGAGTCCACGCAATGGAGAGTCATGGGTGAATGTGATGCCATCAACTGTGACAAAACTTTCATCAACATATGGAATGACACGATCCTCTTCCAGAGGTTCTGCATCTGGAACGTCAGCTGGGGTTTCTTCGACAGGTTGTGGCTGTTGTGGATCGTCTGATCCTTCCACATCATCATCAAAAATTGGACGCCTGTCATCATCAGTGATTCTAAAACCAAGCTCTTCACTGGGCACGCTGTGGACATGTGCAATGGTGAGCACTTCCACAACACTTTCGGGATCGTAAATGTCACCTTCCATGTCCTCCATTTCACTCACAGGCTCTGAAAACTCCAAAAGCTCCCAACCCTGACCATTTCGAAAAACCAATGTTGTTCTCATCCACATCATTTCAGTTGCAGGACAAACAGTGGTATCGACAAACTTGGCTCTGCGCGTGGTGAGTGCATAAACCTGTGGATTGATCTTGTTCCATCCTGGCAGCAAACGACGCAAAACACGTTCAAGGTGAATGGCACGTACTGAAGGCATAGATGGAGTTGAGCTCTTTGGGCTAATCACATCATCTTCAGAAATCATTCGAATGCATCCTTGAACACACAGTGAGTTGCGTTTGAAATGCACATTGACAAATCTGTCATTCTTCACCAAGCAAATGCCATCGTTTGTATGCTGAAGCTCCCAGCCAGCTCGGATGATGTGACCAAGCGCCAAAAGTGGACAGCTGATGTTTGCAATGATGAAACGCTCACGCAAAACAACACCATTTCCAAGGTCAACTGTGGCCAATCTGGTGTCCCTAATGTCCAGCTTACCACCTTGAGCATCTATGTAGTCCTGTCCAACTGTTTCATGACTGCATGATTCACCAACATCAGAGTAAGCTAACGGCAATGCGCTCGTGTCAGCACCTGAATCGAGAATGATATCAGCTGAAGTTGAACCTGCAAGAGTCATCATGCGCACGTGGTGAAAGCAATTGGGCTCCTTGACATCAGGTTCACAAGTCCAGTTTTCATCATGATCTGTGCATGCCATGTCAAACTTCAAAGGTTCACACTGCTGAATTGCACGAACCAAACCAGAGCTAGAGGCTTTGCTATCTGTGAACTCAGTGAGGTCCTCAATGATGACTGTTGAGTCACTGAAAGCAACACGATTGACATTCCCTGTTGATCTGTACGAAGTTGCACTGGGTGACTGCTGTGCTGTTCCAGTACTGCTGGGGCTTGATGCAACACGTTGAGAATGGCTGTCATCGCCTTCAACTTGCTTGACAACACCGTTTGCCTTGTCAGCCTGAAACTTCCTGCAGTCCTTTTTCCAGTGGCCAAATGCACCGCAATAGTTGCAACGGTTGACATCAGATGTCTTTGACTGAGTCTTGCCACCTCCTTTGGAGGGTGTACCATAACCTTTGCCACTCTGCTGTGTTTTGCCTTTACCTTTTGCGTCTTTCGATTTCCCTTTGTCTTTGCCTTTGCCCTTCTGTTGTGACTTGCCTTTCTGGCCTTTGCCCTTCGACTTGCCTTTGGACACCTGGTTGATTTCCATAGGCACTGAACCACCTGAGTCAGAGGCATACGATGTCACTGCACCAAGTTCTGAGTAAACCTTTTCTTTGCTCCATGTGGTGCTGAGTCTCTCAAAGGCTATGACCTTCTCCTTGATTTCTGAAAACGTAGAAGTCTCTGTCATGTTCACCTGCACGTGTTGCTGCAGCTGCTTTGGCAAACACTTGACCAAAGTTGTGAGGAGTATGTCATCAGCCACCTCAGCTCCACTGCTCTTGCGATACTCGTCAGCTATGCGTTCCAATCCCTGCACCTGCTCCAACAGCGTCTTTTCCCTTGTAAAAGCTGGGTGAGTCATGAGAGCACTGAGAATTCCCAAAGCTCTGCTCTTTGTCCTGGGTGTGTACAAGCTGCATAGCTGCCTCCACACCTCCATGCCATTGCTGTTGGGCACCTGCTTCAACAACTTGAGTGGACGTTGTTGCAGGAGACCTGAGAGAATCGCATACAGCTTCTTCGATCGAGTTTCTGATGCAACACCTTCTGCTGTGGCATTGTAAGACACAGGAACGTTCAAATGATCTTCAACATGTTTGAGATCCACCTCGAAACCGGGTTCAGCGTAAACCAGCCATTGCTTAAAGGAGAAAGCAAATTCCAACCAGTTAGCTTGATCCTCTGTTGAGTTCGAGCTTCCAAAGCTTGCCGGGCATTTCACAACCTTGCTAGCTTCTGAAAAACCACTTTTCTGCGCTCTTGCCTGTTCATTGGATTCCTTCAGGGCCAACGCTGCTTGGGCAGCGGCATCTGCAGCACGTGACACTGCTTCCAAAATTTGAGAAGCTTGGGCACCAGACATTTCTCCAGTCGCCAGAAACAACCAAATTTGTAAATCCCCAAAATCCAAAGTCCCAAACCAGCAAACGCAACGCAGGGAAAAGTGATGCAGTCAAAGCTCCAAACTGAAACTGTGTCCCTGCAGAATGAGCCAAACACGTGGCCAGTCACAGGCAATGATTGCAGCAAGTCACCAAAGAATGCTATGGCACCGGGCAACCCTACAGCTCCAAAGTTTCAGGAGTTTCCAGGAGGTACGGGTCCAGCCTCCTCTGAGCTCTCACCAGAAACCCTAAGGAGTCTGGATCACTGGGCTCCGCTACCATGCAAATCTTTTTGGAACCGAAAGCGCCTCAAACATATGAGATGGTTTGGACATGTGGCAATTGACATGTCACTGCTGTAAACTGACATCAATGCATGAAAAACTGACAGGATGCAAGTGCTGTACAATATTTGCATATTCACAAATGTGTAGGCAAATGGTACCCGCAAACATGTCCAGAAAAACGTGTAAGCAGATTGCCGATGAACGAGGCACGCATATCATATCCGCTCTTGGGACTTTGTTCAATGTTAGTCTCACCTGGCCTGCCTTTGAATTAGGTTGCCTAAGAACATGCAGGCACAAAGGTACAGTCAAACGTAAACTTGACATGCAAAACCGAATTTTGCATCGCATGAAGCTAAGGCGAACATTTTTTCAATGACAACCACGCGGTCTTAACGTCAGGGCTGGAAAAATTCCATGCTGCAGTCTCCCCTGCGATCTGGTATGGCCTGGACACACCCTTCCTTTTACAAAGTTTGCAATATTGCAAGAATTGGACGCTGGGCAACGTCGGGCTTTGTTGGGCTAGCTCCAAGTGGATTTTTACGGGTGGATGAGCAAAAATGGCAAGATCAACCACGCGTTCAAGTGATCAACCGTATACTGCCTAAAACAACAAACTGTGGCGCGCTGAATTGTCAATTCCCCGAGTTCTTAGGCACTTGCACTTTGCGCTTCTAAACCACCAATGACTTTAGCCGACATTTTGCCACTGTTTCCTTCGAGGGGGGCGGGTCGCAAACGATGATCTGAACAGCGTCTCTCAAATATACTTTCCCCAACCAAGACAACGGCAGCTAACAAAGACAAAAATAATTTTGCCATGTTGATTTGTACCAAGACCTTTCTCGAAATACATGATTTTGTGGTTGTGGGCGCTTGTCCTTATTGGACTGTGGTCTCAACAAAGCCCGGACGCATGGAAAAAAACAACTTGATACGTATGTATCTATATATATATATACATAAATCATACATACATACATACATACGTACGTACGTACATACATACATACATACATGCATGCATACATACATACATACATACTTACATACATACATACATATATATATATATACATATGTGTGTGTGCGCGCGTGTGTGTGTGTGTTTAATATATCTCGGCAGTCGGCCATCCCCTTGCCTCGCCGCAGGGACTCGCTGCCAACTCGTCATCCACGCTGGCATGGCTGGCCAGCCCACGGTGTCCGGTTTGGTGAGGCATCTCATCCAGGCCCCCACTCCGGGACCCCAGTCGGAGGTGAACGCCAACACGTACGAGAAAGATCTCCTCCCCGAGGGCAAGGGCCGATGCAGGTGGACACCCGAGTCTTTTGTCCCGTTCCCACTTGCCCGTGCGCCGACCCTTTACGGGCACGAGGCTGGCGCTCGGTCCACACCATGCAGAGCCATATTGATGCACACATGGCTGGTTCCATCTCAGGCGACGTACCTGCAGCTTGGCTGGCCCAACACAATCGCCAGCGGTGCGCTGTCTGTGGCCTTAGTGTCGCTTGTCGATTTGGGATCCACCCCACTTGCCGACCTGAAGCCCGCGCAGCCATGGCCGGGCACATGCAAGACACTGAGCCAGGAACAGATAGCCTCCCTTCCATCCTCGAGATCCATGGCAGCAACACTCCAACTCTCCGACGAGTCCCGCACGCTGCCCGACACTCGTGGAGCAAAGCCCTCACCCGTGCCTTGGCGCTCGCACACCACCACAACACAGAGGCGGCATGGAAGCAATTGCTCATGCTGCCCCAAGCAGTCTTGGACGCGCCACCGCGCGGCGGCAAAAAACATCACAAGGCTCTGGCGGCCTACACATTGGACCGCCTGGCCCGATGGCACGAAGGGGAGCGGATGGCTCTGTGGACCAGCCGGCACTCTCCACCCAAACCCCGGCGCCAGAGCCGTACTCCGCAACAGCGGCGGGAACTTGCCACAGGGCTAGCACGTGAGGGCTGGGATGGCAAAGCCTGTGCTGCCCTGCTGGCGGAAGGGCTTTGCCCCGAGACCCCAGCAACAGTGGATGCCCTCAAGTGCCTCCACCCACAACAGCCACATCTCCAACCACCAGATCCCCAACAGATGCCGCCCTGTGTTGACATCACACCTGAGACGGTTGCAGCCGCCCTCCGCAGCTTCCCGGCCGGCACATCGCCAGGGCCCACCGGCCTCCGGGCCCAGCATCTTCTGGATGCAAGCTCGCCTGGAGACACAGACTGCTTCATCCACGCCCTCACCCAAGTCGTCCTGCTGCTGGCGCGTGGTCATGCCCCTGCAAGCGTGGCAGTTGGTTTAGCAGGTGCCGGCCTTGTCGCGGTGCCCAAGCCTAGCGGCGGCGTTAGGCCGATCGCCATTGGGGAGATCCTTCGCCGCCTTGTCGGGAAGTGCCTCCTCCGCCAGATCCGGGACGAAGTGCGCACTTCCCTTTGGCCAGCTCAAGTTGGGGTTTGCGTGCCGGCAGGGGCCGAAACTGCGGTGCACACTGCCCGTGCGTGGGTTCACAGACACGGCAATAGTGCCGGGAAAGCGGTTGTGAAGCTCGACTTCCACAATGCCTTCAACACTATCAGCCGCGCTGCCGTGCTGCAGGCGGTGCAGGCCCGCTTCCCCGGCCTCACGCGCTGGGCTTGGTGGTGCTATGGGGGCCACACTTGCCTTCGTTTTGGGTCCTCCACATTGACCTCGGCGGGCGGTGTGCAACAAGGAGATCCACTTGGTCCCCTCTTCTTTGCGCTTGCCATCCAAGCTCTCGCAGAGGAGCTCCAACAAGGGGTTGACTTGGCGGTGTTCTACCTCGACGATGGGCTCCTTGCAGGTGACATCGCTGCAGTATCCGCAGCTTTGACCCACCTTCAACACCGGGCTGCCTCGCTGGGCCTCACCCTGAATTTGCACAAGTCCGAAGTGATTGCGGTGGGGTCGACGTCGCCGGCCGACCTTGATGGCCACTTCCCAGCGGCATTGCTGTATACAGCGACGGGGGCCAGCCGGGTCATGCGCAACTTTGAGCTCTTGGGCGCCCCCATTGGCGATGATGCTTTCTGCGCTGCCCACACCGTTGGCCGAGTGGAAGCCGCCGAGCGGCTGCTCGATGGCATCGCCGACTTGGAGGACCCGCAGATTGGGCTCCGACTGTTGCGCCGAGCCGCTGGGCATTCCCGCCTAGCCCACAATCTCCGATGCGCCGGGCCTGGCCCGCAAGGTCGTGCTTTGAGGCACTTCGACGATCTTGTCCGGACCTGCTTCGAAACTTTGACCGGCTTGCATCCAGATGCAGCTCAATGGGAACAAGCTACAAGAGGGCTTGGGCACGGCGGCCTGGGGTTGCGAAGCACGGTGCGGGACAGCGCTGCTGCATACCTTGCTTCGGTTGGTGGGTGCTCTGTTGCTTGCACGCAGCTTGATCCACACTACTCTGCAATCGCTGACAGCCATGCCGCTTCAGCTTTGTCCACCTACAATCAAGTGCTTGGCACGGCGAGCCCCCTCACCCTGGAAACTGCATTCAGCTTGAGACAAAAAGCATTGACGCTGAAGCTGGACATCGCCTCCTGGGAGCGGCAGCTTGCCTCCTCCACGGTTGCTGGACGTGCAGTCCTTTTGTCTGAGGCTGAGCCGGGAGCCCGAGCTTTCCTGGCCGCTTTCGGATCGAACCTGCTCTGTTCACCACGGAACTTGGCCAAAGACTGGGCATGACCGAAGCTCTCCAAGATGCCTGGTGCCCGCAATGCGACTCTGTGCTTGACCGCTTCTCCTACCATGGCTGGGGGGGAACGGGTGCAGCGTCACAACGCTCTCCGAGACCTTCTCCACTGGTGGCTCGACGTTGCTGGCCTCAAGCCCGAGAAGGAAAAACCCGGACTCCTTCTGCCACACCGACCTGATGATAGCGTGGCTGAGCGACGCCCTGCCGACATTTTCTTGCCGACCTATGCTGGCTCTCCAACCGCCCTTGACCTTGCCGTGACGGCGCCATTGCGGGCGGAGAGCTTGACGGAGGCGAGCAACACTCCGGCGGCGGCTGCAGCATCTTATGCTCAGGTGAAGCGGACCCACTTGGACACTGCTGCCGTATGCGCCCGCCAAGGCCTGAGCTTCAAGCCTCTGGTCCTTGAGTGCACAGCGGCATGGGAGAGAGAAGCCGCCAAATTCCTACGCCACGTCTCAGGGTCCGTTGCTGTCCGGACTGGACAGGACGTGTCCCAGGTACATGGCATGCTCTTGCAGGAGTTGTGTGTGGTTGCACGTTGCCACCGCGCCCGTGCTGTGCTTCGACGGCGTGCTGGACTGGCCTCTGCCTCGGCGGCGGACTTTCTTGTGCAACCTGAGCCCTGAGCGATGCCAGCCAAGTGAGAGCCTTCTTTTTCTGAAGGGCTTCCTGCACACCTCGATGACATGTCAAACATGTTCTCCTTGTGTCAGTGGAGCCCGGCCTTG
This sequence comes from Cladocopium goreaui, assembly GCA_947184155.2. Taxonomy (NCBI): domain Eukaryota; class Dinophyceae; order Suessiales; family Symbiodiniaceae; genus Cladocopium; species Cladocopium goreaui. Next base: position 36,721 of record CAMXCT020003489.1, read on the forward strand.
ATGCTGCCTTTGCCATACGGCCGTTTTTCCATCATTTCCTTTCACGGCCTAGGCGATCCCCCAACTTTTGCGTCTGCTTTTCCAGTCGGTGGGGATTTTTGCCATTTCTTTGGCCCAGTGTGGGAATGGGGTTGCCGCGGCACCCTCTGTTCTGACGGGCCACCAGATGCTTAGGCACGCCACCGTTGCTGTGCCTAAGATTTCTGGTTTGTTTTTTGCGCTGTCTTGTGGCCAGTTGGCACGCGTGCATGAGCCACGGTGTTTAATATAAGTAACCCAGGTAATATATATATATATTTATCCAATAAATGTAATATATGCAGTATATGAAATATATGTAACGTATGTGATTTATGTTTCTTATTTAATTTAACCAATAAATGTAAAATATGTAACATATGTAATATTTGCAATATGTAATAAAGGGAGTATATGGAATATAAAAAACGACATATGATATTTATGATATCTTCAGTTTATGTTACGCCTTTCATGGTTGTAATTTATGTAGTAAAGGATCTATGTATGTATGTATGTATGTATGCGTGCGCGTGTGCATGTGGATAGGTAGGTACCTAGGTATGTAGGTATGTAGGTATGTAGGTATGTAGGTAGGTAGGTAGGTAAGTAAGTAAGTAAGTAAGTATGTATGTATGTATGTATGTATATCTGTCTGTGTGTGTGTGTGTGTGTCTGTCTGTCTGTCTGTCTGTCTCTCTGTTTGTCGGTATGTGTGTATGCAGGTAAGTAAGTAAATAAGTAAGTAAGTCAGTCCGTCAGTCCGTCGGTCAGTCAACCAATCAGTAAGTAAGGAAGAAAGTAAGTAAGTAATTGAGTGACTAAGTAAAGAGGAAAAAAAAAAGGAAGGAAGGAAGGAATTATTTATGTATTCTGTATGTATGTATGTATGTATGCATGTATGTATGTATGTATGTATGTGACGTCTGATTATTGCAGGGGGCCCGCTGGGGAACATTGCTGTCAGCGGCCAATGAAGACGCCGCAATGTTTCTGCGAAAACGTCCCGGGGCGCATATAAGGCACAGCTGGGGGGGAACGATTTTATCGTTGTTGTTTTTTATTGTCAACGTTTACTGTGGGTTAAATTAAATTTGAATAAGTCATTTCATCGTGTTAGGTTGTTGTTGGTGTGGTTTTCACAAAAGAGGCACTCCACAACAAAATTCGCAACGACAGTTCTGAGCAAGTGTGTGCCTCATGCCGGTTTCATCGAGGTGGCATGAGGGGTTACCTGCCCAGGTGGGAATTGTGATCCTCCGACTTGATCTTCGAATTTCCATTTTTCAACCTCGTAATTCGTGTAGATAAAGTGAAACAGCTGGCCATTTTTCGGGTCTCACCTGTCGCCTGTCGATTTCGCCTACTGTGGATTGTGTGTTTTTAAGTCATTTCATCCTGTTAAGTTGTTGTTGCGGTCGTTTGCGCGTCATTCCGCAACAAAATTCGCAACGACAGTTTTGAATAAGTGTTTGCCTCATGCCGGTTTCGTCAAGGTGGCACGAACCCTTCGGGGAATACCTCGGAATTGTGATCCTCCG